>VXBW01005301.1:413593-457544 GCA_013400375.1 Thinocorus orbignyianus
GTTGTGTTGATCTGTGTTGTTCTGTTAGGGTCATAAACTTTGCATGAGGCAGACTGACTACCAGGGACCTGGGTTGGAGCAGGAGTTGGACTTTCTCTTGGAGTATAAGAGCAAGGGGGCTGGGAAACAGAAGAATAGAAGGTCTACAAGTGCTGGTTAAGCTTCGAGGCGTGAAAGAAAAGGGCTGAGCAGGGGAATGGGAAGTTCTCCAGGTGTGGCTGGGGAATCCTGAGCTGTCTGTGGGGGAAGATGGGTGGGGGNGGACTAGCACTAGTAGGTAGAATTTTTGCTGTAGTAGCTAAAAAGCAAAACAAAAGCTTTAGAAAGTTTTTGCTGGAAAGTGGCTGTCTGTATTTTAAAATAAATTTCTACCTTGTGTGTTCTTACTGTCAGGGTCACATCAGAGAAAATAATTCCTTAGGAAGCATCTTTACAGTACTCCCTTAGTTGTGACTGATTCCTGCTTATGCTTTTAGTAGAACTTTCTTCTTGAAATGACTGATGCATATTTTGTGTTTTGGGCAAGCTAGATTGTCATTGTCTTGCTACATAGCAGTATTCCTTCCTTGTGGTCCTTTGTTTCGTGCTTTTCTAACAGTTCTCTGCTTTTTCAAGTGGTTAGGGGTTTTTGGTCAGTGTGCCTATGTTTTGTTTTATCTGTTTTGGTAGGGTACTTGTCAGCTGCTAGTGTTTTCTGGTAAGCAGTTCTGTATGAGTGTGTTGCAAAAGACAGATTATTTGGGAAACTTCAAGAGGAAGATCCCCTGCCACCTTCTCAGCCACCTCTTCTCAGGCTTGGGTGTTCTATTCTTGTTCTTTCCTGACACTTACGTGTGTGCTGGTTAGAAAGTTAAAAGGCAACATGTCAACTACTTGTTTAAAAACAGTGTTTTTAGGTGTGATTCTTGTTCAGCTGTGCACTCAAAGTTGACATTTAAATGGTACTGCCCAATTACAGAAGATGCCTCGCAGCTCTGGGCAGTGTACTCTGCAATCTGGGAATGGATCAAAACTCCTCACCTTAAACAGTTTCTGAACACAAGGGAAAGTTGGGGTTTTTTAACCTTTGTAGAAATGATAGTATTTAACTTTGATTCTTTAGGGTTTTATTCTAACGTGCTGTATTTTGGGGGCGTTAAAGCAGCGTATAGAATACGTTGTAGAGCAGAGGGCAGGAGTAGAGTAGGAGGAAAGGGCTGTGATGGACCTTTTCTCTGCTTGCTTCTTTGCAGGCATCCCTAGTGAGATTCATTTTTGTGAGAGTTCTCTAGCAATGAAATACACCTTTCATCTTGTCAGTAGCTGAGTGTTTTTAGTTTCCCAAGTAGGTTACCTCACTGCCATAACTTGGTATGCTTGTGAGTTTCTGGATGGTATTGGGAATTCCTCTGGATTTACTGGGGTAAAATGAGATCCTTTGAAGCATGTCCACATGGTCTGTCTGATACCAGAATATTCAGAGCAATGTTCCTAGGTATTATTCTTTTGTCTGTGAAAGTTGAACTTCCTGCTCTTCTGTGCAGATTACAGAACTTGGCTGATTGTGCCTTAGAAGAACAGTTTGAGTCCAAGCACAAGAGCTTCCCTGGAGAAAGATAAAGCACCTGAATGTCTACAGCTCACATTCCAGAAAAATCTGGAGGTGTTTTAAGTGTCGCTTCCTAAGAGTCTAAGTACAAGGTAATACTTTAAAAAGTTCCTTAAAAATACTTGAAGCTGGCAATCTCATCCTGAACTAGACATTCTTTACATGGCCCAGCATATGACAGAACTGCTGAAAATCAGTGCAGGTTTTCTTGGTGTCTGCATCCTCACAGGTGGAGTAAAGGACAGGGGAAAGACCACTTTGAGTAAATATAATTCTGTGCTGATAAAAATTGTATGGAATACTGGAAGGAAATGCCAATTATTAGGAAAAAAAACCTGGGAAAACCACCCACCTCTACTGTTAGTGGGCATATGCTTGGGTCTGTATTAAAATGTCAGAAGGGTGCTTACTCAAAGAGCTTCCAGTCCTTCTGTCTTACATTGCTTTCGGGAAGAGAATGAAAAGATTTTCTCCCAAGCAATCCTATTAGATCTCATAATAAAGTTCTTTGTCTAAACATTGCCATAATTTCCAGGGCAACAGATTGTGATGTTGAATTCAGCACTTTGACCTCATTCCGTGTCCAAAGAGGAATGAGTATCCTAAAGTTTTGGACAAGTTATTACAAAATAACCTTAGTAATGAGCAAACTTCATATGAAATTTGTCCATTAATTGAATGTGGGTTTGTTCACAAGTTCTTCTTAGCAAAGGTGTTCTACAGGTGCAAGTTATCAACCCTAATTCAGACGTTGTCTGTCATATAGTATTTGGTCTCAAGTCTGAAATAGTCACTTGGGTGGCGGGACAGCACATGGTCTAGCTTGAGAGACTTTGGTCAAGTGCACTTAGTGCTTTATCCGGGTGGAAACGCGGTACATCTGACCTGGGCTATTTTGATACTAATCCGTTGCTTGGTTTTGTGGTTAGAAAAGATCCTGGTCTGGTTTAGTGAAATCTATTGCTCTGCAGATGTTGCTGGACTTGAAATCTGTTGAAAACCACTAATGATACATTTTTTGTTTTTATATAGGAATGTTACATTTTTGTGGTGGTGGTTGGTATGATAGAGTAAATCTGCAGTTGACACACAAGATTTAGGGAAATGTTTTAGAGAAAAGTGCATTTTGTTCCTTTGAAGACACAGCAGGAAAAGAGTTCATTTTTTCTTTTTTCCATTTTAGTTTCTGGAACAGTTGGGTTTTAGGAGGTTTGATTAGGATTGTCTGATACAGTCAGACAAATGAATAACAGACCGTGATTTGCCTCTTAATTATGTTTCCACTGAACATGTGTTGAAAGGTTCTAGCTTTTCTCTCACTCTGCCTTCTCTTTCCATATCACGGGGGTGCAGAGGTCCTGTTCAGACCACAGATGCTGTCTTTCAAGCATCAGAGAAGGGATTTTATCACCGAATCTCCAACACTGTTTAAGTTGTTGCTGGTCAGATATCAAAGTTACTACTCCAGAACCTTTACTGGTGTCTTTGGTGCTTCAAGCGGACACGCTGTTGGACTGAATACGGGTGGTGTGAATTGCCCTGGCTTACAGGAACCAGAGTTTGGGGTTGAGCAGTTTCTCTGACTATAAAGGTACAAGGTATTAAGTTTAATTTGTTCTTAAACAGCTGCACAGAGTTTGTTGCTTGTGCAATGCTTTGACATGTGGGAGTTTTTGAGTCAGTTTCTGAGGAAATATTTATAGATTAGCATGTTGCTGTCAGTTTCTTCAGAATAGCCTGTCCTTACCTTCTTACTCCTTGTTTTGTGGTTTAATGTGTGCTTCTGCATCCCCTATGCTCTGGGGATTATTGATGGGAAATGGCCCTCTAGACTCTGTCCTGCCTTGTGTTTCAACACCTTTTGCTGTCTCTTTGTTCCACTTGAAAGGCCTTCATGGCCCTCAGCTTTGTGTATTGTGACAGCTGGAGATGACTACTGCTAATATGACTGATAAAATTTGGCTTGACGTTAAGCTGTGGCTTGTTTGTTCTTTTTTCTGAGACATTCACATTTTTATGGTCTTTTTCAACTTCACTGAGCAGCCAGTGGAAGCTTTTCTGTGTCTGCTCTAGCATGTTGTTGCCGATGTTTTAAGCTGCCTCCTGAAGCAGGAGAAAATCATGTATTTCAGTCAGTGACTGCTAAGAAGTTGTATCTGTGTTTTGTTCTGAAATTGGTTTAGCACAGATGAGGCAGTTTCTTTTCAAAAATTCTTGTGGTTTCAGGGAAATAATGTATTGTGTCTTCCTTATATATGCTATTTGATATATTCTGGAGTGTGAGTTGCTCGTCTCTGCTGTGTTGGTTGTTTTTTCACTGCACATTAAATCATATATCAGGAAAAACAAGGGTAAGTATAGTTTATGAAACTTTCTCCACCACATAATTATGCCCCTTTTCCTTTTAACTTAAGGTTTTATAAGTGATACAGTCCTCATAATTACAAGTGTAGATAGGGAGGTGTGCTGTTTTGATCCAGTTGTTCAGTGTGTTGAGGAATAAATTACAATATGAATGCAGGGCATCTTGCATGCTAAATATTTTTCTCTAAAAGGAATCCTAATGTGAGCAAAGTTAAACCGATGTAATTTGCAACAGCAGACTCGAAGCAAGTATTATGCAATTAGGTCTGTGTGAATATTGATTACGGTGCTTGGTAGCATGTGAAAAGCCTGATTGTGCCTCAAAGCACTGTTGACTCCGTGGACTTGTGTTCCTTATTTAGCTGTCTCTAAAGGTCTGCATCGTGAGGGAGGTTTTTTTCCCTTCTTCCATCACACCATTGACGTAAGACTTCAGTGGCTTTCCCTTACCTTACACTGTCCCAGGCAGATCGCTTGTTTTGGCCAGCAGACAGTGTTGTGAGGGATGGTATTCTTTCTGAAGTAGTCCAAACCTGAAGATCTCAGAAGACCCACTTAGTATATCCTGAAAAAGAGCATGGAATAGTAATTGCAGCTGTGGAATATCCCTGAGAGGGGGAAGCATTTGACAAGTTGACTTACAGGTACCAAGATGTGTCCTCAAATGCAAGATCCCCTTGTCTTAGAGCTGCTGTGTATTCCAGCACCAGGAAGACCTCTGTATCTTTTAGGTAAGAACCCGTGTTATAAGTAATACTTTGAAATTGATGCTTTGTAGTTGATGTGAAGGAAAGAATACTTTCTTATTTCCTAATTTTTTCTGAAGCTGCTGTTGGCATGCTTCCACAGGGAAGGCGCTGCCTCAGCGTGGCCTGGTGGCGAGCTGTAGGCTCTGTGGCCGGTACTGGTGGCTTACTCACCCTCGTGCCAGAACGCCTCTCCTTCAGCTTCTTTCTCTTCTCATTTGGTTTCTTTTCTCTGTTCAAAGCTTTTGGTTTCGTGTTAAATACTTTCATGTTGGAAGACTATGGTAAGAAACATAGCAAAGCAACTACTCATAGTCATAAACTTAATGTAGTCGTTCAGAATTAACAAATAATTAGGTAAAAGAATTTCCATTCACTTACAAATAATAAGCTTAAATCTGATGGGAGTGAGGATAAGATACTTCAGATTTTTACAGCATTGGTGTGTGGTAAAAGCCTAGATGCTGCAAGATTTTTTTCATTGATGGTTCTTCTTGAGTAGTTGTCTTCTAGGAGCTTACTAGTATAGACTGCTTAATAGAACATTGAAATGTTTTTATTAGTAGTGAATAAGTAGACTTCTGATCAATAAAATTCCACTGTCTTGTCCAAAATCTGGACAGAGACATGTTTGTGTACATGGAGTCTATGAGTTTCAACTTCCAAGGCAAGGAAATGCCAGCGTAATCACCTGAAAGACAGGACAGCAGTCTGGGGAAGAATTCTCTATTCCAGACAGACAATTACATGTTGGCTGTAGGAGGAGATAAGACTCCATTTTACAAGTGGCTGTACTGTTCAGAATGACTGGCTGATATGCATACAGCAACTCAAAAAGCAGCAGAATACTGTAGTTGGCGTTTGGGAGCCCTAAAATACGTTTGTTCTCTCTGTTGAATGTCATCCTATTGATACACGGTAAAGGAAACCGCCAGCTTCATTGCCAAGCCCCCAGTCATCTAATTTTCTTATGCTGCTGAGTCCAGTTGCTCTCTTTCCTCCCCGTGATTATTTTTTCCCCTACTTTTGCTGCTTTTTTTCCCACTTTACACTTGAATTCACATTTAAAACTCTCCTGATTGTATGTATTCCAGAGTGAGGATTGGAATGTTAGCTGAAAGGTTGGGAGAGGGATCTGCTGTGCTGAAAATGTGAAAGATTTCCTGTTGTTCTAAACTCCGTTTGGTATGAGCTGTAGTGTCCCTGCAGCTGAAGCTCTGCTTAGACTCCCTCTGCACAGTGATACGGGAGTGGTAGCTGAGGGTAAAAACCCCATCCTGTACCAAATCCTACCCTGACTGGGATTAGTCCTAGTTCTGGCTGTAGAACACGTTGTTCCTAATGAATGCAAAAGGTGGTACGGTCTGCCCCAGCTGCTGGGTGTTACTGGGCACCTCAAAGGAAGGTACTTGCTTATTTTTAGAATGGAAATCTTGAGAGAGTGACTCATTGCAATTCAAATCCTTTAATAAAGGAGAATCTGCATCACATAATATGCACATAACAGGTATTGTTAGGTGTATGTAGGAGAGAGGTATTCTGTATTGTGGACAGAAAGTATATAACTACCTTAGTGTGTAGTAAGGATGCATCTCCAGTCCTGTGGCTTTTTAAGCTTGCTGGAGTGAATCTGCAGGTAGACAAAAGGCATTGGTGAGAGGATTGGTGTTGTTGAACTGAAAGCAAGAAAGTACGGTGTATTTTTAGTGTTCAAAAATTGCAGGTAGCTACAGACTTGATGTTATAGTAGCACTTTTTTTGAAAAGAAGATGCAAAAAATAAATGTAGCATGCCTGCATGTACTCATTGTGGGGTTCCCTGAGAGAGCTCTGCAGATACACAGTGTAGGCTTAGGCACTGTATGCAAGTTGTAAGTGCCTCACAGAGTAACTCTAGGAACAGAGCAGAACCTTGCAGAACCTTGGGAAGAAGCAGTGTTAGTAGCAGCAAGAACACAGTTTTCTAGAGTTTTTGTTTTTTTTCCCCATGTAATGCTTTGGAGAACAGGAATGGATGGAAATCCTTCCTGCAACAGTGTGTTGGCTGCTTTGTTTGATGGTGCAGGAGCGATTTGCACGTTCTGCTGCCATCAGTAATTCAGGAGCAGAGCACGCACGAGCTCAGGTTTTTGTCGGAGCTTGCCTAATGGGGAAAAAATGTGGCAGATGATGTATTATCTGTAAATGGAGAACAGAGTAAAGAATACAGTGGAAGCTTGAGCCTTGGATCCTGGGGTCTAGCAGCAGGGGTCTTTCCACACAGTTAATCGTTCCGTGGGGGTCTATTACTGTGTTACTCCTCTTAAAACAGATGAAATAGTAACTTTTTGTCTAAATAACAGTTTTGCTTACCTTCTCCTGAGATGTGTGGAAGGAGTTGTTTCCATAATACTGATTATGGAGTAGTAGTGGGCATCAAGTTTTCTCTAGAATCAGTCTGGCTGAGCCGTAGGCACCGTGGGATGGTTCCTCTGGGGCTGGAGTGATGCAGATCACCAGTGCAGGTTCCGTTGATCCCCAGTTCCAGCAGCAGTGCCAGCCTTGCTGCCTGCGCCGCCGTGCCTTCCCTGGTGCTGCTGCTGGGCTCTAAGTGGAAGGCATTTATTTTTCAGAAAACCTTCTCAAATTTCCTTTCATAAACTAAAAAAATAAATAAATCCCTGTGTTTTCAGTGAGCTTAAATGTTTTTTCAGAAGCTTATCGAGTCATTGAATGTTTCATATAAATAACTGTATGTTAAAAGGGTTGTTTTGACTTACTAGAATGTTTATTGTGTACTTTATCCAAAATTAAGGCACAAATTGTCCTGCATTTCCAGCTTACCTCCTGGATTGTTCTCCAGAAACCCTTTCCCCATGAAGTAAGGATTTTTAAATGGTGTCAAGCATGGATTTACTTTGGTACTTACTTGGTTTTCGTTCTTATGACTCATGAAGACTATTCTTGCCTGACTAAAACCACCTATTCTGTGTTTCCGCCAGTTTATGAAAGATGGGAGTGGAAACAGTTCTGAAAAAGCAAAGCCCTTCTGGATGCTGCCCTGGTGAGGAGGTTAGAATTGCTTCTTAACTTCCATACTGAAAGCAGAGACTGTGGGAAAACATTAAAAAAATTGTATTTACATCAACAAGCAATATTCTATTAGTTCTTTAACTATGCATTTTATGGAGACCACGGCAGTAAAATGCTTAATGAATTTAATATTTTGAAATAGTTGGGTTGTTGGGCAGTGGTGGTGTGATACTCTTTTTCCATTTGAATAACAGTATCCTTTTGAAAACATACTTGAAAATATTTTCCTAGTGCTATGATAAATTCTTGTGGCTGTCATTCATTGACTTAAGAATCTCGGTGAGGTTTTCGGAGATGTTTTTAGCCCTCGTTTTGGGGTGGGGTGGAAAAGCTTTCAAACGTTGACCCGTAAGACTCAATGAAGTTACCATTCAAAATACGTTTTCGTATCATCCTTTTTTGCTCAGGGAAAGGCAGCCGTGACTTGCCATTATCGTTTATGTTGACAATGTGATTTTATTTTGTTTTCAAGTAATGAAGGAAAGTATTGCTACTCCCCTGGCAGCCACCTGGGAAGGAATCTCCTGTCAGGCTACTTCTGATTGCGCCGCTCCTGTAACTGTGTGAACTTTTGCTTCACAGTATAAATTGCTCTTGTAAGTATGTTGATGACTCTTGACTTTGCAATTTCTATACTTAAAAGTCCAGCTCTGCTACCTTAAGCTTCTCAGGCTTGTTTTCTTCTAGTCTATGTTCACTTATCTGCTTTTATTCTTAATTGCTAGAGGCTGTCCTCCCACCTCTGCTGTTCAGTTTCTGTGGAGCTACCAATACATTGCAGGGATGCCCTGCTGAGAATAGGGTGGGAGCTGAAGGAGTGGGAGAGAGAAAGTAGAACAAACTTATGATATTTCCTAGAACTGCCTGTGCAGACCAGTGCGAAACAAAGCCTAATTATTGCAAAACATGTTGATAAGGTGTAAATATACAGTTAACAAAACACGTCATTAGTGCTTAATGTCTTAGTTCAAGGAGTATTCCTCTTCTCCTAATGTTGCTCGTGTGGCCAAGTTGTCCCATCACTGATTATGTCTAAAATATAATTCAGAAAGTAATTTTGTGAAGAACTAGGGGCAGTTGCTTTGCTATTAGTATCCCAGGTTAACTAATTTTCTGATTAATCAACAAAGTCCTATCAGTACAGCTGGCCTTGTTCTGAACGGCTGCCCTTGAGCTCTGGGTGGGTTTGGTTTTGGTTTTTAAGCTTTCCCTGCATGTAAGTGAAGGCATTTCCTAATGCCCAGTGACCAAAGGAGTTCTTCTCTGCAGGGTCCACACACAGCCAGCTGAACAGTGGCAGACCCCCCGCACTGCCTGGGGATGTGACTTTTTGGGGCTCAAATAACTTATTTTGGGGTAGGCAGAAGGGTGTTAGCACGTGGCTGATGGAAACGCAGCCATGTAGGTGTAACTGTGGGCTGGAGCGGCCGTGGCTGTGTCAGGCTGCACCCCCTGGGCTTGGGACACATCCTGGAAACTCCGTGTTTTTTCAGCACTTTGGAGACATAAAAATATTTTTTCATCCTTCCGGGAGCTGGTCTGTATCAAAGCGCTTTTGGGGGAGAACTTGTGCATGGAGCAACGTTTTATCTTGGCAACTGCACACATTGGGTATAATTGATAAAAATGTAAAAGGGGGTTATGGAGAGAGCTAATTAGTTCAAAGGATACGTTTTGATCACTGGTGTGGTGGCCTCGATGGGCATCTGATCCAGCAGGCTGGGCTTGCTGTGATTCCTGTGTAAGAAATGTTACAGAATTGATGGCAAACATGACATATTTCGGTTGCAAAAAACCAAACAAGTTTTAGCAGAGTCCTTCTGGTACATAGATGGTGTCAGATGAGAAGGCTTCCTTTGTGAGAAAGCCCTGCCGTTTATAAGGTTTTAGCATAATAACGTAATGTATATTATTATATATATTATATAATAAAAATACTCTCCAAGTATCAATAATTGCCTGTAGTTAACGCTTGGCTTTGCAAACTGCCCTGAAGTGCGGATCTGTTGTATTTTCAGGTCTTTATCTAAATCTTCTAACAAATAAAGCTGTTCCATTGCAGTGGAGCACTGACAGTAGTACTGAAAACCTCCTTTTGGAGGAGGCTTTTAAATCTGTATTGGGTAAATACTGTTTGTTTCTGATGTTCTTAAAAGTAACGTGAAATTCTCCTCAGTGAGAACCATACGGTTCTAAATGGTGAGGTACCCTGTGAGCCAGCCTGGCTGTAGGAAGCAGAGTGTGCAACGTGGAGAATATTTAATTTAAAAAATTGGGATAAGGGTCGTGAATTGTATGCTAGAAATAGAAAATAAGATTAGAGGTTATGTTTCAGGCATGGAGCCGTCTCTGGGGGGGGAACAGAACAAGGTTACTTCAAGGTTTGGAGCCCGGCTGGGGGATGGGGAGAAGGGAGGAAATCCAACAGTGGCTAAAAACGGTGCCGGGGGTGTGTGTGTTGTAGTAACATGTAAAGCAGGAATTGCCAGGCATCGCCTTGATGCTCAGTGCTGTGCATTGTGGCCTTCTCCTTCCCATTGCTCGCCCATGCCAGGTTAGTCCCGGGCAGCGCTTGGTACCAGCGGGGTGGTTCTGGCCGTCCTCATGCCCTCTGCACAAACAGGCCTGCTGGAGAAAGGTCACTTTTTCCAAAGCTGGTACTTGGGCAATGTATTCCAAAGGGGCCCGGCCAGATCTGCAATAGATGCATCAGCTGGTACTGAAACATTGCTTAAACCTATTTGGCATCTTGGCAGTGTCCTGGGGCTGGCAGAGTGCTGTGGCGCAATTGCTGCCGCAGAAAGCCCTTTGTCACCACGGGCTGCTGGGAAGGAGCTTCCCCTTGGCTTAGGTCACCTAAACAGCATTTAACGTAAGCTTTCTCCTCGGTAATGGCTTTGAAGTATAATTGACACATCATAAGACACCACTTTAAATTTTAAATATTTCTTTACAGTATTAATTTGTGAACAAAATCCAGCTCTGGTAGCGAATGTTGAGAGATACCATTGGACAGAGTTAATTGGGTATGAAGTTAGGATCTCCCACTGATAGACTGCTGGTGCTTGGTGCTGTGGGGGGAACACACAGGAGAACTTTCAGAAAGCTCTAACAAATAATAAAAGTATAAGTTTAAGTCTTCAGGTTTGCTTATGGATGGTTGATTTGTGCTGAAGGGCTCAGTCCTGTTGTGTTGATTTGTTTTATGGATTCAAACATGACATCTGCTTCTCTTCCAATACGTATTACAGCAGCATAAATATCCCATTGTGTCCTCTGCTGGGCAAAAGAGTTCTTGCACAACCCGGGGCAGAAATCTTGGCACACAACCTGGTGACAAACCAGGCACATGATTGAGGGCTCAGTTTTGTATGTAAAACTATCAGAACTTCTGCTTTCAGGACATGGTACGTGGGGCTGACCGTGCTTTCTGTGTTGTAAATCAGGATTGATAATTATTTAACAAGTGATAATTTCATTGGGAAATATTTGGAGAGTTCTTGAGAGAATAATTTTTAACCTAAGAAGGATGATTTTTGTAAAGGAAAAAATCCCCTTACACAAGTCAAATCACATCAGTATTGCTGTGACCATCAGCCTGGCTCTGCCTTCCCGTGTCACATCCTTGATGGAGCAGCTTAAAGCTGGAAGCTACAAAACCTCTGCTGGGGAGACGTGCCGGCAGAATTCCATGTATGCATTTGTTAGCAAGTAGCTCTTGTGTGAAGTTATTTATACTCCTTGGTAGCATGTACACTAGATAGAAGCCACAGGATTTATTTTCCAGACGGGTACATTTATATGGAAAGAAATTAAGCTTTGTTATTAAGAGTGTTAACGTTTTTAAAGGAGCAGGGAAGCAGTAGTCTCTTCAAATATTGAAATCTTTTGCTTTTCTTAATAAAAGGAAAATAACTTCAATCAAGCTGGTCTTCCTGGGAGGAAGACAGCAAATGCAAACGCCAAGTAACCAACTGCTTTTAAACCTAGGACTTCCTCACAGCCGTGTCAGTGTAAGGTGTGGACAGAGAAGACCTGGGCTTGCTCTAGTGTTCCTCAGCCTTCGCTCCGCAGCTTTTTGATGTTAAGTTGACCCGTGGCCTGTTTTGGCATTTGTTGTGTGGATAAAAGGCACCAAATGATTCCGTGGCCTGAAATAGCAGGCGGGATTACTGGAGCAGCTCGTGGACAGCCCCGGATGCTGGGGTCTCGGGGCTGGAGCCGCTGCGGTTGCGGTGAAGGTGGTGTGTGCCGGGAGCAGGGTGTGCTGGAAAGGGCAGGAAGGAGACTCTCCGGTGCTGAACGTGTGTTTGGGCTGGTTCTTAATGGCATTTGCAGAAGGTTGAGCAACTTGGGAAGGATTTTTGTAGTCGTCTGCTGTGTAAAACAGGCAGAACTGCTGGAGAAGCACTAAGCTGAGGCTGCTCTTGGAGGGGGAGAGGTGGCGAAATTGGGCTGTAATTTTCCCTTTTGATTTGCATTAGAGACTTATAAACTGGAAGGGTGCAACATTTGATCTTCTAACTAATCATGTTTTGACCCCAGCTATGCAGGATGAGTTAGTGCTATTTTAAAAATCTCATCTATATTTAATTAAGACTTATAAATTCTGGTCTTAATGAGGAGGGGATTGCTGTGCTGAAGACGCACAAGCAGCTTTTTTGATTAGAAAAAAATGAGGAAAGGTTATGAAGTATGCATGTTATCATTTCTGCTTCTTTAATCTTTATCATCCTAAATTACTTGTCCCCACTGTTCCTTCATCAGCTACAGAAATTAGTTCTACATAATCTCCTATATTAAAACCATAGATTTTTTAGAAATAAAGCGTTTTGGCAGTTCCAGAAGTCTCCTGTTAGAGAGATCTAGTTCAAGAATAGTTTTTAGAATTAAGGTTAAAATTATTCAACTACTACTATTTATGAAATGGCTATTTACAGTGTTACATGATGCTTTTGAAGCATTGTGTACACACTAATATTTGGGTTTGTTCTAGGAGGGAGGCTGTTATTCACGCTGGATTGCTCTGGTTTATTCATATCCTGTGACAGTGAATCAGATATTGCTGTCTATATCCAGACTGCATTGCCAGCCAACGGCAGCCCCAAATATGGTAAACATAATTATCTTCATTTGCTGTAAAAATACATTCTCCTTAGTTTAACATTTTCATGATTACAGTTTTCTGATAATTCCATAATTTCCAACATGAGAGGGATATGAAAGGCCTAATCACCACGTCCCTCTCTTCAGTACAGAATATAGCTTGTTTTCCTGGGCAGAGCTCCAGCTGCTCAGCGATGAATGTGCCGCTCCTCAAGCGCAGCGCAGCCCCAGGACCGTGGGGAGCGGCTGTTCTGGGAGCGCAGGAGCTGTGGGGACACGGGTCTCACCGTTAGCTGAGTGACAAAAAAGCTGGTGGCTGCAACTGTCGTGAGGCAGTAAGTGTGTGCTGGTGGCAGTTTGGCTGATGGGTGCTCCTGCCTCCTATTTTTGGAAATGAAATCCATATCCTTGCAGAATACTTCGTGCTTTTCCAGTGGGAGACTTTCAATGAATGAGTTGCAGGAGAAGGCAAACAGGAAGGTAGATAAAGCTTCTACCGTGAAGAGAAGAAATGTTAGTAAATACTGGATTAGGTTTTAATTCCGGTCACAAAGTAGTGATATGGTGATACACTTACTAAATATGGAAAAGCAAATATGGAAATACATGCTGATAGTTGCTACTTCATGTATATATCTGGGTTGGGATTAGTATATTTAATGCAGCTAACAGAAAGCACATTTGCAGAGCTTTTTCTTCCTCTTTTTTGATGTAGTCTAGTATCGAGAGAATGTTGTAGGCTTGTGCTGTGGCAAGTGTTGAGAATGCAGCAGCGGCGTAGCAATTTGGGAAAGGGAAGACTGTTGGTGTTGAGTTACTCCAAATGTTTTGAAAGCTTTCATCATCCTTGCTGCAAACAGGCAAAAAAAATCTCCTAAAGGCTTTACAGAATTTTCTGTACATAATCTGTCTCGTGTTTCTAGCACTCAGCTTCCTTCTTCATAGAAGAGCTTGAAATGTGTGGATGATCTGTAATTTTCACTGTCTTGAAATACCGCCTTTGTCTAGCACTGCTAAAACAATTAAAACGTATTCTAAGGCTACTCTGAGTTGGTGTTTGGTTTTGTTTCTTTTAGAGTTGCATAGCATCACAAACCTGGTTAAAACAGTGCAGAGATTTGGTTTAGGGGTGTTTATTTCAGTGGAAAAATTCAAATGTGCGTATGGTAATAGGCGTGAGTGCTGTGGCATTTCTGAAATGTATCTCTGTGTGCAGGAGCTGCAGAATGGCTGGGAGCCCTGTCTGAAAGTTGACAGCTGAGTTATCGATGAGGAAATGCTTCTGTTTCCAGAGCAGTTGTAAACAATATGTCATTGTGATATTCTGCTTTCCATGACCGCTGAGTTGGAGCAAATCAGAAGGTAAAAGTGGCCGCGCTGATTCAGACTTCAGAACCGATCCAACTCGGCCTTCCTTATCCCGTGGAGGTTATAAATGGATACGTAGGGGAAGGCAAGAGCAGGGTGAGTCTGGGGACTGTGCTCGTTTAAAACTCTCTCTTCAGCGATTTGCTGCATGTAGGATTCCTGAGCCTGTGGCCAGTCTGTTTGGTAAGCAAATGAGTGTCACTGGAAGAGCAGGCGATCAGGAGCCCAGAACTGCACCCTAAATTTGAAGTGACGGGAAACCATGGATTTACACAGCGGCGTGATGATGTTTCTGGCTTTCCCAGCACTGCCAGTCTCTTCCCAATTCCTTTGCTAATGATTTGTAATGGAAGATTTACTCTTCTGACTGCCATCCAGCTTCAGGCTGACATTCTAGCAAAAACAATCAGTTGTAACCTCAAGATCATATTCCCGAGTGGCAACGATCAGGCCAGAGCCTGACGTTTTGTGTGTGAGGGTGGGCTTGGTTTTCCATGTATGGGTTGAAAAATTTGTCCATAATGAATCCAGATTCTTGTTTTAGTCCCTCAGTCCTGCAAAGCTATGCCATTCTGTGTGTGTGTGTGTGTTTGTGTGTGTATTGTGCCTAAGTGCTGTAGTATTTGACTTGAGCTCTTGCTCCCACTTGTCTTTGTGCTTGCTGTTCCTGTGGGCCCAGTTACCTGCACCCTTTTGGGAGATGAGGGATGGAGTCTTGGGTCTCCTCTGGCTGATGGTCACATCCCCTGGGAATTTCTCATGCTTTCTCAGGCTACTGTGTCAAAAGGAGGGACATTCTTTTCCTTCTCTTCTGCGCCCCCAGTTCCCTTTCAAAGGGGAACTGGTCCTGCTTTCAAAATAGATAACACAAGCACCTATTGCCAAGGGAGGATTGAAACAGCGATCCTGATCTGACACAGGCATCTATTTTTGACACGCAGGGAGGCACCCAAGTCTGAGAGAAGGTCTGCTTTAACACATTCCTTTCACCAGCTTTTCCTTTTGCTGAGGCATGAGTTGGTGCTGTGCGGTGCGCTACCTGTTTGACTTCAAACAAAATGTAAGAAGTCTCCTGATGTGCTGTGGGCTCTGCCTTGGACAAATCCAGCTGACAACTGAATCTGATTCGGGGTGTAGTTGTGCAGTTGTACACTGATTCGGGGTGTAGTTGTGCAGCTGTACACTGATTCAGGATGCAGTTCAGAGCTGTGGCTTCTTTTCTGGAAGGATAAGTGTTGGAAGCAAGGTGATGTAGTGCTGAGTAGCCAAGACCCTCAGTCCTTACCTTGCTCCTGAAACTCTACGGCCTTTGCCAGTCCTCTCTGTTTCAGAGTGGTTGTCATGACAGAATCTCTGGTGATGTAGTTTTCTGGGCAGGGCACAGGGGTATTTTTGTCTTTGTTTGTTGTTTTGGGCTTCTAGAGGAGTTTTCAGTCTAAGTGCAAAGGACACAAATCGGCACAATTAAGTTAATAGCTTCGTTTTAAGGAGGGTCATTTTGAAGGGAAACAAGCTCTAGACAAATACATAATAAATTAGTTCAGAGACTATGTGTAAATATTTGGGAAGTGTTTCATCAGTGAAATTGGTCTTTGAGTTAATAAACCCAAGTTGCTGGAGTCTTCCACTTAGGATTAACAAATCTCTGTGCTTCTGTATGGAATTGCTTTGCTGGTAAACGAGAGCAGTTTCTCTATTAATAAGTTGGTCTGCTTAGATTTGTGTACATTAACTAGGATGCTGGAGTGGATGGTTCTGGTTAAGCTGTGCTGACTGTTGTCCCTATGGAGTGTGTCCTGTGAGCTCTGCTCCCCAGCCGGTGCGAGAGAAGACACTGATGGGTTTTAAGGCCCATCCAGCCTTGGTGTAGGCAGGAAAGTGGCCAGAGCACCCGGTGAGCCGCTGATAGAACGGGGAGACCCTGGAAGGAGAGTGTTTCCAGCAGGAGCTTCCTGGGTTCAGTGAGGATTGGCTTCCCTCCTTGTTTTGTTTTGTTTTTTTTCCCTCCAACTGTGCTGGGCGAGCAGCCAAAAAGGAATCCCAATAAGCAATTCATGAGCTAACAAGAACTAAAATGATATTGGTATAATAGGCTATTTCTGTCTCTCTTCCCCTTTCTCCCCCTCTCCTCATCCAGCAGGAGGTTTTACAGCTTGGATGACCAAAAAAGCACCCCAGGAGTCCCGTGGGTGGGCTGCAGACACTGGGAGACCTGGGAACCTCCCTCTGTAGAAAGGCTGTGTGTGATGTGTTGGTATGAAATTACAGGTGCAGATGTCAGAGATGAATGCAGATTTTCTGCCAGTCAGCATGATCTGGAGACGGTTGCTCTTGTCGACTGAAAAGTTTAATTTTCAAAATAATAGTTTCAGCTCTAATATTGCTATGAAATGTTTTACATCCAGGTCCGTGTTTAAAAATTAGAGCTATTCTTTGTTTTCATGCAGTGTTTGAAATTGACATCAGGACCCTTTTCAAAGCACAAATATTTTTATTTTATTTTTATCAAGAACTTGTAAAGCTGTGTGGCCTGCAACACAGCCCTGCGGCTGGTGGGTGACGCTGCCTGAGAGGAAATTGGCAGCATGGCTAATTGTGTAACTGAACTAATGGGGATACCTCTGTACATTGTACTCCAGCTTCCTCTGCTCCGTTTCCCATCCTGGCCCAGGGAAGGGTTGTTCCCACTCCGCCGCGGGGTGATCCCCAGTGGGGGGATGGGAATCACCCCCCTTCTGGCTGCTCTGGAGCAGAAACCGTGGGGTGCCACAGTCTATCTGTCCGGAAGTCACCCGTGTCCACTGGTGTCTCTTGCAATCAGTGAAGCTGGAGAAAACACTTCAGGCATTTTGGGAAGTACCTCGGCAAAAAATCTGGGATGTTAGGTTTGAGAGCAGGGAAGGTGATGTGCACGTGCCCTCCTTCTCATGCCGTTCCTCCTCCTCCTCCTCTGCAAATGTGGCCTTTTTTAGAGCAGCTCCTGCAGATTTCTCCCTGGGTCTCTCTGCAAGTTCAAATAGTTCAAACCAGTAGCAATTCCATAACCATAGCATTAACCCCTTAGAGCCAGGACGTGAGCACTGGGGTGAGGGTTTTCAGAGGCTTTTACAGCTTTCAATGCAGAGCTTGTTTTTATACCCTGTATTCTATTTGTAATGCTTCTGAAGAGCACTGCTTTGGCCTTGGTTACATAAAGGAAGGAATAGTACTTTCTGCACTTGATTTCTGTGAATATTTCTGTTTTCTGCAAAATGAAGTATGGGTTTAAGGTTTATATTTTGTTCTTGTGTCGCTAGGGTGAAACACTGCGATTTTTATGTTTTTATTTTCTTTTTCTATTCTAGCAAGAGCCATAAAGCTGGTATAGTTCCAGTGCAGAGCCCCCACTTCTAGTCCATGCACCACAAGCAGCGGCGGAAACGTAGCTCTTGGAGAGGAGAGCGTGGGAACATTCCCCACTTGGCTCTTTCAGGAAAAGATGCAAAAGGAAGGATGTTTATTTTGTACGTAGCATGTTGGGGATCTGGTTATAGGAAGTGTGAGCTGTGTAGCGTTACCCACGTGCCCGGTGTTGAGAACTGCAGCTTTGCTCTCTCCTGAAACAAGTAACATTAGAGATGCTGGAGATACAAGCTGTCCTTGGCAAGCTTTTGTGCGGATTTTATTAGAAGGGAATATTGAAGATCTGAGTGAGTACCTGCAGGTTTGACTGGGAAACTGTCTAGAGGTCAAACACGATAAATCATTGTGGTTCTTTGTAGCTGCAGAAAATACAAAAACTACTGTTTTTTTCCCCTATTCATTGCATTTATGTCCTTTTAGGCTGTAGCAGTTCATGTATCGGCTCAATACCAGGCTGTTTCAAAGGATCAGGTCAGTGTCAGGTTGATCCTGGCAGGCTCAGGCTGTAATGGGAACCATGGAGTTGTAGCATCTCTAATGCACTTGTCTGATTCAGCGCTGTGCAGCCTGAAAACCCCTTCTTCTTGGCTTTTGGCTCTAATTAACATTTAGATGTTTCGTGATCGTTGCTTAAGTTCCTCTGCCATGTGAAATTCATGTCTGCTTAGGGAAAATAATCACCCATTTACCTCTATAGTGCATATAAATTAACCAACTCTTTTGTTATATGCAATCAAGAAAACCAATTTAATCCTACTTCCCACTGCACGGCACTGGGGCTTGTGAGGCAAGGAGAAAAAGATTTTCAGCTATGCATATGATATCGAGACCTGGAAGATTCTGGTTTTAATGGCTTTGTTGCATTTTGATGCATTCAGTCTGGATATTGAGTGAGTATAAAGCAGTTAGGAAAGAAAGTAATCAGATTAGAGTAGTTTAGTGAGGGATGCTGAAGTGCATGTGGGAATTGCCGCTGTGTTTTATCTGTTTATGGGGTTTTTAAAAGTGGGAACACAGCAGAATGGTTTTGCTCTCCATCTCAGGAGCAGAACCATCTGCAGCACCAGCTTCCTGAAAGGCTTGGGCGCCTGTTGTTGCAGTGGGTGTGAGACTCCACAGCGCTGTGTCTTGTTTAGTCCTGCTGCTTTGTCCCTGGGGTTCTGTATCACACGTGTCAGAACCCTCTCTGGGAAGGAGCTGGTAGCTTGTTTCTGCAGAGAGGTGGAAATCAGAAATTTTGGCTGAAGATAAAATCGTTATTCCCCAACCACTCTGACAGGTGGGGGTACAGGTTTTATATCTCAAATGTAGTAGCTAAAGGAACGTTTTGTTGTTGAATTAGAGGCCTCCTTCCTGATATGTCTGGATTATTAAGTGCTGGGGTGAAACAAAACAAAATCCTGTTCTGCATTACTGTGTGATATTAGCCTTGTACATCCCAATGGCTGCAGTGAGGAAAAGAATGTCCTTGTGTGATCACATCAAGTTCTGTGGATTTGTAGGAAAGGGAGAAGTGACCTGAAGTGAGGGTACAGACAGATGGCCTGCTGCTGCACTGAAAAAACATAAAGGACCTGTATCCGTTGGTTTAGTAAATCAGTAAAATGAATAGGAGTCTGATTTCTGCAATAAATTGTGTTGTGTGGAAAGAGGTTTCATTGACTTAATTCTTAAATTATTTTCAAAGGATGAGGTTAGAAAATGTAATTAACTCCCCCTGCTCCCTGCGTTAATAGCCTTCCTCTGCTCACAACCGTGTGAGGGTTGCACTGGGGATTAGCTGTAGTCTTGAGTTTGACAGTCAGGGGTGGGAGAATTAGTGAGGAAATACTCAGAGTGACACCAACTTGTCGCTGCCTTTCCAACCCTCCCTGCCTTTCCCTCTGCCCAGGGAGGTACCCCCGGACACTGTGGGAGTTAAAATCTTAAACCTTGTTCCATGACGCCTCAAACTCTTTCTTTTTTTTTTTTTTCTTTTTTTTTTTTTTCTTTTTTTTTTTTTTCTTTTTTTTTTTTTTCTTTTTTTTTTTTTTCTTTTTTTTTTTTTTCTTTTTTCCCTCCCCAGGAAATGACCTAGAGGCCTTACAAGTACATCTGTGCATTTCTGTTCCGAGTCTCCAATTGAGGGCAGACGCAGTCTGGAAGCGCCACTTCTTAATGTTACAACGGAAACAACTACCTCAGCACAGAAGGAAAGGAGGAAGGGGAGGAAGGCTTGCAATAATAAACACTCTGATTTTTAATAGCTTAGACTTGCAAAGTCTTCTGTAAACAGAGTCCAGAGTTGGGTTTTTTTGTTTTGTTTTGTTTTTCCCTCCAGTATTAAGAAGAGACACTACAAGTAAACGCATTTGGCAGACTGGATCTGTCAAGACGTTTGAAGACATTTGATCTGCTGACACAAGGGTTTGCTTTCTCAAGGAAGGAGCCTCTGCACTGCTTTTATAATCGCTGTTGATCGGTGGTTTGCTCCACTTTTCCTGATGTTACTAATGGGGAAATTGTATTAAGGTATTGCTTCTCAGACTCTTATTTGCATTGACAAAAATAGCTTTTGTAGACTTAACAGCAAGTGACAATAATATGCTCCTGAAGAAATTGTAGGCGATAACTTCTCTGCTCCGGCGCCGCTTTGCTGTGTGCGGAGCGGCACACCACGCCAGAGAGAGAGAGCATTAGTAAGATAACTTCAGTTTGCTTTTGGAGTACAGTTTGTAACTGCAGCGGGGCTGCACCGAACACTGAAAACACAAAGTCAGCAAATCTGCTGCCTTTCTCACTGCTGATACAGCTTACCCAGACGCTTGCCTTTTTGAAATGCCTTTTGTGGACCCTACGTGCACAGTCCCGCGCTGTTACTGTACGTAACCCCATCTTCGAGGAAGGAACTTGACAAGTGATTGTTAATTGGAGAAATCCTTGGACAAGCACTCACTTATGTATTGCTGTAGTGCCCAAGAAAGCAAAATGGACTACAAGCGGCGCTTTTTGCTTGGCGGGTCCAAGCAGAAAGTGCAGCAACACCAGCAGTACCAGATGCCCGAGCTGGGCCGGACCCTGAGCGCGCCGCTGGCATCCACCACCCCGGCGTCCCCCCTGGGCTCCTCGGCCGCCGCGGGCAGCTGCGGCCACCCCGCCTCCCACACGACTCCCATCGCCGACATCCAGCAGGGAATCTCCAAATACCTGGATGCACTCAACGTGTTTTGCCGTACGAGCACTTTCCTTACCGAGCTTTTCAGCAGCGTATTTAGGAACTCGCACTATTCCAAGGCAGCTATGCAACTGAAAGACGTGCAGGAACATGTCATGGAAGCGGCCAGTCGACTCACAGCAGCAATAAAACCAGAAATAGCAAAAATGCTGATGGAGCTGAGCGCGGGAGCTGCCAACTTCAAAGATCAAAAAGAGTTCAGCCTGCAAGACATCGAGGTAGGTTACCTGGGGGGATCCTGTCGGGCGTGTGAATCTGTGTCACTCTCCCTTAATTGGGCTTCTCTTCAAAATCCCGTCTGCACCAGAGGTTCTCTCTGCCTTTTTGTGTTTGTGGGCAGCGCTGATGAAAAGGGAAGCTCTTCTCATCTTATGTTTTCTTCTTAAAAGTATTCTCAAAGCCTGAGTTGCGAATGTATAATGGATGGTACTCGTCATATGAGTATGCTGGAGGACCTGGTGAATTAAAAATAATGTTGAATTGAACAAATGACTGTTCCAGTTGGGATGTTAGGATATTTATATAGAAATTTTCAGCCTCCCAGGTGGAGGCCACTGGGCAGCAGTTGTGAAGATTGGTTCTGGGGCTTATGGTAGTTGTCCACTGAGTTGGAGTCAGTGTTGTGTGGTTGCAAATAATAAATCAGTGGTGCTGTTGAGCCAGGAGACAGCTGTCACATGTTTAACACGACTATAACCTGCAAGAGCCATGAAATAAGCATTTGACTCTCTTCACTTTGGTTTCTATGGCCTCAAACACCAGAGTGCAGCCATGCACCGCTGCTGGTGCCTGCAGAGAAAGGGTGAGCAGCTGGAGGTACCCCGAGGGGACCAGCACGAGGAGTCAGACGTGCAGGGAACGGGACAGGCTGGACAGACTGACTCTGCAGAAGAGAGGACTGAGAAGGAAGATCAGAGTTGTTCGGGTGTGTAAGAAGCTGCCAGAAGAGGTGGCAGCACCCTGTTCCCCACGGCCACGTGAGGTGGAGCGAGAAGTGATGAACCTCAATTTCAGAAGGAGAGGTTCACATGAGATGCTGTGGAAACAGTTTGTAGTGTCAGCGAAGCGCTGAGGTGGAGCGCTGTGAAGGGCAGGGAGCTTCCAGCAAGAAGATCTTACGGAACAGGTTAAACCTGCATCTACCAAAAGTGACCCAGGTGAAACTGCTCCTTGCTTGGGACAGTGGGGTGACCTCTGGAGAGCCTCTCCTCCTCTGCTTGGCTGTCACTTGAAGACTAAGTGATTTATGCTGCAATTTTAAATAATAATTTAAAAAAGAAAAAGCACAAAAGGCCTGACTTCATCAGAGGGCACTGGGAGGGGAAACGAGTGTGAGAGGTGGTGTCATTTTCCCTCAGGAAATCCAGTAGGATCTGAAGTGGCTTTTGCAGCTTCTCTAGTTGGTGACTGAAAGAGCTCCCAGCTCTGAGAAGGAGCTGAGAGCTGGTCCAGTGTCCGAGCGGCAGCTCAGCAATACTCTAGGCAGGGAGCTCCAGGGCCTCCCATCCGAGGGATGGATGTGGAATTGCAGCAGCAGTGGGATGTGGGGTGTAGCTCATGGGGTAGGAGGACAGAGCTCCAAATTCCGGGGAAGGACAGGAGAGTGAGGCTGCTTCCACGCATGAGCCCAGCTGAGGAAGAGGTACTTTTCCTAAGCCTTCCTCAACAAAGTCTGTGTGTTTTGAGGAAGAATGAGAAATACAAGCAGAGCTGGATTAGCTTTAGAAATTTAGGAGAGCACTATGGAATCTCTGAGGTGCCACAGGTTTTCATCTAGTCTTTGGGCTCAGGAAAGGCAACAGCAAGAAAACTTCAAGTTCTGATGAACGTGCAGTGCCTTGGGTTTGGGCTGGAGAGGGCTGTGCAGCCTGCACCATCAGTGCTGCCAGAGGTTCCGTGCGTTGGGGTTTTAGCAGGACACAGCTTGCTGGTTCCGAGCTGCCAGCCAGGCTGTGGGGGAAGGTGACTTCTTTTGATCCAAGTGTCGGTGACAGATGGAGTTTCCCGAGGCTGCTTAATTTCAGAAAAGTAAATGCTGGATTTTATTTTCTGCCTTTCCTTCTCCCCTTTCAAAAAACTTAGAATTCTCAGGTGTTTTGTGCCTGGGTGAGGAACAGCTTGGAAATCAGGGGGAGCAAGAGCGTGGTTTGTGTTGTTTTCCAGATCAGTTTTGCAAGCTGGAAGGATGCACCGATACTGTGCTTCTGTTCATAAAAGCCATAAAGGAAATCTGGGGGGTGGGAATTTGAAACTGGACAAAAGTTTGTCTGTTTCCTCATCTTTTGTGAGGCCTCACAGCAGCCCCAGAGCTGCAGAGTGCGGAGGCTGGGTGTTGGGTTAGTGCCTGGAGCTTGTGCCTGGCCTCGGACGTGGTGGCAGTGGCAAAGCCGTGCCCCTTGTGCTCCTGCACCAAAGGGAGGCACCAGCGGGCACAGGTTATTTGCTTGGACACTCTGTTTTGTATTAAATGGAGATAATTTTTGGCTTTTATATGTATAAAGTAACTGAAGATTTTTGAACAAGAAGCTTGTGGACAAAAATGTCTGAGTAAATAAAAAATGTAGGCTTTTCTTAACAAACATTGTAAAGCCCAGTTTAAATATTTTTTTAAATTATTATCTTGCTTGTGATTCACAGGGATTGAGTTCAGGCTTTTCTGAGTTGAGGAACTATTAGCAGCAAAAAGCTGAAATCAGTAGAAGATGCTGGAGCTGGCTGGAATGGCACGTCCTGCCTTGGTCTGTGATCTCTGGGTCTGCTCTCAGACCTGCTGGCCTTGTCTCTAGAAGTGTTTTGTATTACATCTTCATTGCTGCTTTTTATTTTTAAAATGCTTAATGCTTAAATGTGTTGAGAAGCCACCAGTGCTACCAAGACAAGCTCAGTAGCTGACACTGGTGATGATTCCAGTTCATCCTGGGCCACCACATGGTCTCTAGATTCTGCTTTGTTCTTGCTGAGGCCTGAAGCAGGAGAGCCAAACGCTTCTGCCTGTGGGAAGCAGGGGTAAAAAAAACTCAAAGAAGTTGGTGGTGCCTGACTGTGAGAAGAACCATTAGCATCCATAGGCTAATGCTGTTGTGCAGATTTCACAGGAGTCAGTCCCTGGCTGTGTGCTCCTGGGGAGCCGCTGGCCAGCCCTGGCTGTGTGTTGAGCTGGTCGCGGTTGTGCTTCTTTCCCACAGTTAAGAGTCAGCTCTTTGGAGGAAAGTCCTCCAGAAGTGAACTTTAAAGCAGAGTGAGTTTGGCATCTGCAGGGAGTGTTTAACGGTGCAAAAGTCCTCCCTCACTTGGGTTTTATTTAAGCAGCTAAAACCACCCTCACCCGTTTCTGAGCAAGACCCAAACAGATTATTTTTCAAACAAAGCAGCGGTTCAGCGAAGCAGATGTTGCTATTGATCTGCACTGGTTAGCAGTGTCAGTGACACCAGGAATGTTGTGTGCTGCCACTTAAAAACTAAATCAGTTGTTTATTTTGAGCATTATTCCCAGGCAGGGGAAACTTCAACCTCTGTACCTTAAATATTCTTTGAAACTTAATCGGCTTGGAATTCCTAATGAGCCCTAGTTTCTTCTTCCCCCGAGAGCCGCCTTCTCTGCGCACAAACACTCACCCACTTGGCTTTTCCTGCAGTTTTCTTATCAATCCTTCTAATCTTATAGCCAGGAAAGCTGGAGGGTTTTTTTTCCACTTTATCATTTGCTGACTGCTTTTATTTAATAAGGCAAACTCCACTTTCAGAGGTCAGTCAAAGTACCAAAAATGTTTAATTTTATGCCTTGTACAAAGAAGGGAAGTGATTGAAGCAGAATGGAATGTCAAAAGGAGTCCGGATGCAGTGGAAGAAAGCGTTGCCACCACTGGCTCTTCTGCAGGAGATAGTTAATGCATAGAACTGCTCTGGGACTGCAGGGTCCTGCCAGCAACATCATTGTGTCTGAATATTTTTATTCCAGAAGAATGTAGCTGAAAATAAGCCAGATGATTTATTTGCTCCAAGGCACGATGGCTTTGTACATTATCTGTGTATTTTATGAATTATTCCTAAAATGGAATTCGAGTGGAGTCTTTTTTAGTAAATCAAAGTCAAATATACATTTTTTCAACCACTTTGTGTGACAAACTGCGTGGAAGAAAGAAAACACTTCCAATAGCTTCTAAATACTTTCTGCAGCCATTTGGAAAATACTGGTGTAAGCTTTGCTCTGCTGAGGGGAGCGTGGCCCGGGGGGTGACGGAGCCCTCCTGTCCTCGGGGGGTGTCCCCTGGGTGGCTGCACTCCCCCAGCTCTCCCACACCTCAGCGTCCCCTCGGTGTCATCTGCTGTGCTTGCTGTGCAGTGGCTGGGGCATGATTGTCACTAGTGTTGGTGAGAGGGGGATGGAGAGGTGGAGGGGACAGGTTGGGGATGCGGAGATGGGCACCTCTCCCTGCTCTCAGCCCCATGGGTGGCACCGGCACCCTTGGCCTCCCGAGGGGGTGACATGTCCCTTTCCAGTGGCAGATGCTGGAGAGGTTTGTGCCCGTGTAGCAGCTCCTGTCAGATGGCACCAGTGATGGGGCTCAGCTTGTGCCCGTGCTGGCAGTCACTGTTGTGTTCTAAAACTGGCACCCTGTGGCAGAGTGGTTTGCGTGGTGCTGGTCACTGCTCTGCTTGGGAGAGAAACTGCTGCATTAAGCTTTACCGATTCTTTTATAACCATATTTAAAAAAAATTCAGATTTTTTTGGTGTGTTTTGGGGTTTTTTTTAGCATAAATTCTGCCAGCTCTATGTGCAAGTGGATTTTACTATTGATTTTGTCCTTGGAATAGGCTACTCCTATTTTTTTTTATTGGCTTGCTTGCTCGATATTGGTAAGTCCCTCAACAAGCTCTTCCTTCTTCAGACAACTGTGACTTGAGTGCAGGAGGGAAAATGCCTTGGGGTCAGTCTGATGGCCCTTCATTGACAGCAACCAACTCACTGTTTACCTTATTTAAGTAAATGGTTAAATATCATGATCCAAAGTGTTATTTTAATGAAAAAGTTTAACTGAATTCCTTACCCCAAACCCTCCTGGGAAGTCTTCCGTTTGTTTGACCGGGGTTTGCTCTTGTCCCAGGTCCTGGGGCGGTGTTTCCTGACGGTGATGCAGGTCCACTTCCAGTTCCTGTCGCAGGCGCTGCAGAAGGTGCAGCCGGTGGCACACTCCTGCTTCGCTGAGGCTGTGGCACAGGAGAGGAAGAACGTCAGCGGGGCTGCAGCCTCCAGCATGAGCCCCACGAACGAGCTGGAAGATGCAGTGAGGTCCTGGAGGGGAGCAGCAGAGGTACAGAGCTCTGGCTGCGGCGACGTTGTGTTCAGTGAAATGTTGTTTAAAATGTGGTTGAAATTAAACTTAGTAGAATGCAGGACCTTAACTTTCTTCTGTACCTCCTTAACTGCCCACTTCAGCTGTGTTGTACTAAACTATTTCAAAATATTACGCTAATCAAATCTTAATTAAATGTACATGAGGAGGAGAAGAGAAAAATACAGGTTCTCCCTAGTTCCAGAATAACAATAGGAGAAACTTCTCTAATTTTCATGATTGACTAAAGTAAGTGTTTGCTGGGGTTTAGGACAGCTCTGCTCACACTGCAGCACATTAATCACCCTTAATTTCATAAAAGGCATCACCTGTACACAGGAGGGTCTGCCCCGTGAGTAAAGGTACCCTCTGTCTCTGGGGTGAGCAGTACCTTCACGTTGAAGTTCTGAGTCCCTCCTGGTAACCAGGGTCATCCTGGGGCTGTGGGACAGGATCCCCAGGAAGCAGCACCAGCACACCCTGTGCAGTTGGTAGCCAGCACCTGGATCCGTGTGCCACACAGATCACGAGAGGCTTCTACTTTCAACATAGCAGTAGAAGTTTAATAACCATCTCCTCCAGATCCTTTGCACCAAGTGCTGCTTCTTGTCCCCTTTAAAATGTTTTAAACTCAGAGCTGCTGTTTTTTAGCTCTTTTAAAAATTGGGTTAAGCTTTACCTGGTTTAATGCTGAACCTGTGGATTTTGATTTTACGTGCCAGGCCACATCCCGGCTGCGCGAGAGAGGCTGTGACGGCTGTCTGGCAGGAATTGAAGTGCAGCAACTCTTCTGCTCGCAGAGCGTGGCGATCCCTGAGCATCAGCTCAAAGAGCTAAACATGAAAATTGACAGTGCTTTGCAGGTGGGTCTGTGAGCCCGGGGCTCTCCTGTGAGGGTGGTACAGCCCCTGGGGGAGGGCTGAAGTGCAGGAGGGTGTAACTGCAGCCGTGCACACCACAGGCAGCTGCGAGGTGTCTGAGAGTTGGAATCTTGTGATGACTGTGTAGAGCTGAGCAGGGAACATCCACTTGCATCTCATTCCTTGCTCATCCCCTGCCCTGTCTCAACCTTCTGTTCCCGCAGGCGTACAAAGCGGCACTGGAGAGCTTGGGCCACTGCGAATATGCCATGAAGGCTGGCTTCCACTTGAACCCCAAAGCTATTGAAGCAAGTCTTCAGGTAGGATCTGCCAACTCACCCCCTTTCAGCCCTCCAAACCTTCCAGATAACGGCTCAAATCCAAACTAGGATGTGAACGAGGTTTTCTAAGGTCTTCACTCGTGGTGGCTGTGCTGTGCCTTGCAGGGCTGCTGCAGTGAAGCTGAAGCCCAGCAAACGGGCAGGAGACAGACGCCACCGCAGCCCATTCAGTGCGAGCTGCCCACCGTCCCCGTGCAGATCGGGTCGCAGTTCCTCAAAGGAATATCCTTTAACGAGTCTGCAGCAGAGAACCTGAAGCTGAAAACGGTAAGAACCCAAAATCTAACCACAGAGTAAGGGGAAAGAAAGGAAAAAAGACCTTAAAGTCCTTAAAACTCAGAGGACAACAGCAGTTCAGTGACAAACTTGTATTTAAAAGTGCATATTTTCAGCCTGGCTTCTGTGGAGACAAGACACTGAGAACATTGCAGGGCCCTGGCTTGATAATGTTTTAACCACCTGGGCAAATTCATGCAGTCAGAGAGCAGTGTGGAAGCCCAGGAGGTAACAAAGCTTCCAGGAACTCCTGGGAAACAGGCGGGTGAGGTGGCAGAGAGGGGAGAGGGCAGGGAGCCTTTGTGGGTGCCCCAACCAGGCAATGCCCTCCAGAGCTTTCACCCTCCTTGGTACCATAATAAGCCTGGCCCAGGCCCTTCCAGTGCCCAGAGAGGGACTTGAAAACATGTTTTGTAACAAAGCTCCTTTTAGTGTTTTCTTAGAAACTTTTAATCTGTTTTTTTTTTTAATTGTAGACAAGTTAGTTGTATTTTCAGTATAAAGGAATGGAAAAGATGTCCGTTCGGAAATAATTTGGGCAATCTTAATCAGCATTTTCATGTTTTGTTTTGTTTTTTTTATTTTAGAGAGGCCCAGTTCCTTGCCCTTGAAACAACCCGCAGCTCAAAATGCTGCTTTTCTGTTGCCTTTGAAGTGCTTTTTGTAGTTTTGATTAAACCACTTTGGGAGAATATAAGCAAAAATACTCCTTTATGGTTTTGGAGGAGAATTGTGCTCCTGGTAGCAGAGGTCCTCTGCATTTCTGTTCTGCAGTTGAGCTCTTGTAGCTCTACAAGACTGTTGGGGGGTAACAGACACGATGGGTTTTGGGAAATGTGTAGAATAACGATAAATGCGTGTGGAAGTTGGGGTTGGCATTCCTGAATCCCATCCTGAGGGTGAGAAAGTGTTCCTGGCTCTTCCCAGCACACGATGCTGCAGCTGATTAAGGAAGCTGGGTGCCATAACGGACTGACGCCGCGGGACGACTCCCCTGTCACTGAGGTCCTCAACCAGGTCTGTCCTTCCACCTGGCGAGGAGCCTGCAAGACTGCTGTCCAGCTCCTCTTCGGCCAAGCGGGACTGGTGAGTGATACCCACAGGTTAGCAAAAACAAAACAAAGGGCTACTTAAACTTGCTGAAGAGAAACCAGGGATTTTAAAGTGCTTGCAAGTGAATTTCCAATGTCTTGGTGTTGCTCCGTGTTTAACGCTGCAGCTGACTTGATTTATGAGCAGAGTGTGTCCTCACAGAAGGCAAGTTCACAGACGGTGTCCGCAGTTGGTAGGAGCAGAGGAATGTGCTGCGTAGCTCGTGCTCTGTTATTAGAGGGTACTGAGAAATGAAACATAATGAAATAGGATTTTCAGATCTGTAGGTGACCATGTGAAAAGGAAACTCCCCTTTCTTCTCTCAGAGTAGCTTTAGATGCTGCCCGTATTTCATTTCCTCTCTGGGTGGAAGCTGGGTTTCCTGCCCGCAGCCCAGGAGCTTCCCTACCCCAGGTGATGCCCCCACGGGGCCGGGGCGGCCGGGTGCCTCGCTGCAGGCACGTCTGCTCCCACAGCAAACCCCACGGATTTCACATTGTCCAAACAGCTGCTAAAAACAGGTGCTGGGAACACACTGTGATAAGAAAAGGCAGTTGTGCTCCCATAGCTAATTACCACCATCTCTTCATTAATAAAGTGTTCACTCATGACACAACATTTTGTGCACTACTGTGAGTTTTCATTTGACTGGAGAGATAAAACAGGGGCAAGAGTGTGGTAGGAGAAGGCAAAGCAAGAGCAAAGGCAGAGCCTCTGGTCGCTCCTGTCCCTGCAGGGAGGCAAAGGCTTCTTGTTGAGTCACATCCTCATCCTTTGTTCCAGGTGACGGCAGCACCGGGTCTCTAACTGTACTGTGGGATGAAGGGACCAATGTTGTTACTTACTTGGGAAATATCCCATTGTTCAAACAAATCCCACAGCTGGTTAAGTGACTCTGACCTTCCAGCCTAGGCCAGGAAACCACATGGGCTTTTTGGTGCCATTAAATCGTTTTGGTACCACTTTGGTCCCGTTAATGGTTCCCCAATAATGGTGAATGATAAATTTTAAGCAATAGTTCTGTCAGATATTTCTGTTTCACTGTTCCTTTGATACCAGATATCAGATACTCCCTTAATATTAAATACCTGTTAGAGAAGTAGGTTCAGATCATGCTGGAGTTGAAGTGACTTTTCATGTAAGGGAGGCACAGCCGTGTGTCACACCCTGCCACCAGCCCTCCCTGCCCTCCCGTGACAGGGTTTAAGGACAGGAGACGGTGCATCCACCCTTTGTGTAAGGAGGTTTCCAGGGAGGCGTAAGAAGGTGGGATCTCTGTGAGGAGATAAAGCAACCGTGGAATAGTAGGGTTGATCCAATTTCTGCTCAGGCGTTTTCAAGGAAAACGTGTTAAATTTTAACAAACACAAGATGTGGTGAAGCGGGATTGTCTTCACCTGGATGCAGCAGCCAGGGGCTGGAGATGAGGCCGAGGGAGAACCTTCCTCAGCAGCTCTGTGCGAGGAGTTCCTGGCTCCTGGGTGTCTGGAGGAGGAATACCTGGCAGGGTGCTGGGCCTCCCACCCTTCCCTTCCCTTCCCTTTCCGGGGGGGTCGGTGCTGTGCACACCCAGGGCCTGCCCTGCTGAGATCCAGGGAATGGCCTGGGGCAGCTGGGCCTCGGGAGTCTGGAAATCTCCTGGTGTCCCCCAGTCTAGACATAACTAGTTAGACCTGCTGGTAATTAAAGCGCTGATAATTCTTTGGGTTTATCATAACATTTGGAGAGTTGTCAGCATAAAATGTCCTTACGCAGGCTCCCAAAGGGTAGTGCTGGTACAAGGAGTGTGAGTTGTCTTGGATCATGAGTGTCTCCAGAGGTTTCTGCATGAACCCCAGGTTCTGACAGCACCAGGTTTCTCTCTTCAAAGGCTGAGTAACGAGCTCCGCACACGGCAGAATCCCCACGAGCCTCCTCTTTCCTCCCTCCCTCCCTTCCTTCCTTCCCACTTTGATTTGTTATGCTCTGGAAGGGTGGGAGGGTTGAGGTTTTTCTTCTGTAAACCATGTGCCATGGATTTTTACGACATTCAGTTAGTGCCTGCCCGTAGCCTCCTGCACTGATGGGAAACTGTGATTTGCTTCTGTGGAGAGTTCTTTGGGTGGAGCCGGGAGAGGAAGCACCTGTGGAAGCAGAACAATAGTGGGGTGATGCAGAGGAAGCCCCCCCCGAGCACCCAGCAGGCGGGGAGGGAGACGGGGCTTATTTTAAGGTTATTTTGTGTAATAAATGAATCAGGGGATGGTGTTACGTAGCCTCTTGGTTTGCTGCCTGTAGAAACCAAGTGGGGAACTGTGTGCCAGTCTGTCATTCAAATGCCAGATTTACAACAGAACATTACTTGCCAGTCTCACTGTCTTCAGCCTGTCTGCCCTGTGCTTCTTAAGAAGAAACTCTTAATTCAGAGCAGAAAGCTGCTCTTGTTATTCTAGGCTGCAGTTTTTTAACATAGCAAATAACTTTTAAAAGTGCAGTCTTTACCTTAGAATATGTATATATACAAGGAGTTATATTTTCAGATTTGGGTCACCTGAAGAAATCTGCATGTTTGAGTAAAGATAACCTGTATTAAAGTAGTTGAATTCAGAAGAGGAGTGGAAATAGAGCTTTGACTTGGCCCCACACAAAGTCATGCAGAGGTCTGAGTTTCTACCCATCTTTTTTGGGCTCCTACATCTTTCTGTGGCAAACCCAGCGTGTGTTGCAGAAGTGCTCAATCTCCTCAATGTTTAAATCCCAGGTGTTGTAACTCTGACCAAACAGTGAGAAATGTTAAACTGTTTTTAAGAGGGAAGAAATAAAGATCGGGGGGAGGGAATCACCCCCAAGAATGCCCAGCCCCTGAGCCAGAGGCTGCTGGAACCTGCACGCAGCAGAGTCCCAGGTCTGGCTCCCAGCTCTGGGACACAGACAGTATTTTTCTCAGGAGCTGAGAAAAATGCCTCCTAAATTAATCTCTGCTTATCCTAATTATATTGCAATACAGCTGATTCACAGATTACCAAATTACAGCAAATTAAAATGGTAGAAATAGAAGGGAAAAAAAGTCCTGGAGTTGCCCTGTTATTAAGTGAGAGGCATCTCCCTGGGTGGGTATGGCCCAGCGTTCCCTCACTCTGCTCCGACACGTTTTACAAGTTTGAATAAACTGGGGAAAAAGCTGAGAGTCAGCTGGAGGAGAGCTGAAACCTCACGCTGAACTGTCTGAAAGGTGAGAAATTATTGTGTTCCAGTGTCATTGGGTGGTTCTGTCAGAGCAGGAGGGAGGAGAGACTCCTGCTGTTATTCATAGTTCCCATTGACGACCAGTTCACAGCAGAAGCAGTGTAGGACCATTGCACAAGAGCCAGTGAAATCCCTGGAGGGCTCTTTCCACCGGAGGCCTTGTGCCATGGGAAGGATAAATGGTGCAGAGAATCTGCTGGTCACTGGAGCAAGAACTGCTGAGTGCTGCCAAAAAGCTGCTGGTTCAGCATGACCAAAATAGGACATTATGGAAATGATGAAAAAGGCCAAGGCAGGCGAGTGGACAACAGCAGAGAGCACCAACCAAATATGGAGCTTGCTATCACTGGTGTTAAACTTGAAATGAAGCTCCAGTGAATCCATTCCTTGGCAGTTCCATAAAAAGAAAGGTTCATGACAGGAGGTTAATTTTCAAGACTTTCATCTCCCATACATCTTCGTGATGTCTTACAGAAGGCTCAGAATTCAGCAAATTGAACAGTCCCTTTTCTTCTCTTTCTGTACAGGGGAATGAATGGCAGCACAGTTCTGCTGGGCAGAGCAGAGACACTGCTGGGGGTTGTCATGTAGAGGGAGTGGGGGTGTTGAGAGCTGTGGGCTCTGTGGAGGGTTTGGACCATGTCTGTACCATGCCATGCACTGCAGTTACATTGAAAATATTTTGATAAGTAGGTGCTGGGGAGCTATTGATATAGAAATAGTGCCAGAGCCCTCGAAGGTGAGGGCTGTCCCACGAAGCCATCGACAGCTGCCAGCTCTTGGGTGAAGCAGTTGGTAACTGTGGTGTGATGTGTGACTGCAGTGTGCAGTTGGGAGGAGTGCAGTCCTTGGAATACAGGTTACTGTGTCAAACTAATCATTTTAGAGTCATTCTTCTTTTAGGTATTAAAATAGAAATCAGTTAAGGATTTTGTGACTTGATTTGTTTCTGTCTGGTTATTTTTTTTGCACCTGTAGCACATTGTGGAGCTGAAACAGTTGCATCTTAACTACGGGGCTGGTAAAATAACTAGAACTGATCCTTAAAATCATTTCCCTTTTACTTTGATTTATTTCCTAGGTGGTTGTGGACACAGCACAGATTGAAAATAAAGAAGCCTACGCTCCTCAGATCAGTTTAGAAGGATCCAGAATCGTGGTGCAAGTTCCATCAACTTGGTAAGTACAACCAGTGTGGTGCAGATGCTGCTGCTGGCTGTGGCTGAGCTCTGGGGGGGAAACTGCAGCACAAACAGAGATAGCGTGGTGATTCTGGCCTCTTCCATCAGTGCCTCTGGAGCTGCCTGAATGGAACCGCTCTGACAGTTGTCCCTCTGGTCTGTGCCACTGCTGCCTCTGCTGGGGACAGCAGGAGAGAGGCACTGAAACAGGCTTTTATTAAGAAAGTAAAAGCTTGATGCTGAAAGAGAAGGTTTAAACCAATAAATTAATCCAGTAGTATTCCTGTTATGCTCCTCCCCGGCAGGTCCGCCCAGCGGGTCCCTCAGGAAGGCCAGGAGGTAGCTGAGATGAGTGAGAGCTTTAGCTGCTTTCCCTTGAGCTGCTCTGTCCGCGCTGTCACAGGCCGCAGAGCCCCATGGTGCCAGAGGTGCCATTCCCACCAGTTTAGTTGCTGCCTAGGGAAGGGTGGCAGAAGTAATGTGCAGTTTGGGTGAGGATCTCTGCCCTTTGGGACCCACGCTGTGGAAGGAGAGCGCTTCTCTGCCTTGGGAGCCCTCCGTGTGGTGAATTCCAGCACAAGGCAGCTCATTGAGCTGCAGCCCTGGCCAGGGAGCCTGTCACTAATGGTACCAGCGGCACGTCCAGAAGCAGGAGGCGACTCATTGTTTACCCAAATACTCTCTGATCCCTCTGCAGAGCATGAACTGGCCGTCTCTGTTCTCTTGGTGAGCTGCAGCGCTGCCGAGCGCTGGGGGCGGGCTCGGTGTGCTCTGGCAGAGCTCCTCCTGCCGACGCCGCCGAGGGAACCTCCTTGCGCCGCTGCTGGGGGGCTCCTCAGGCACCCAAAAACCTGAGCAGTCTGCTGAGACTGCTTCGGGTGAGAGATAAACATGTCGGTTCTTAAATTAAACTTCATGATTTCAGGTGTCTGAAAGAAGATCCAGCCACAATGTCTTTGCTGCAGAGGAGCCTGGACCCCGAGAAGACGCTGGGGCTGGTGGACGTGCTGTACACGGCTGTGTTTGACACGCACCGGTGGAAGGAGGGAAGGTACAGCTCCTCCTCAGCCTCGCACCCTGCTTCCCTGGTCCCTTTCCCTGGTTTCCAGACTCCTCCTGGGGCAGTTGGATAGTGCTGGGGCTTCAGAAGGGGGAAACTAAGAGTGAGAAATTGGTAATTTACATGTGGGCACGTGCAGAGATGCCACAGTCCTCTTGAAAACCAACCTGTGGCTCATCCAAGTGTACAAAAGCCTTTCTTTCTTGCAAAAATACTTGATTTATAGAATCACAGAATGGTCAGAGTTGGAAGGGACCCTAAAGATCCAGTGCCACCCCCTGCCCTGGGCAGGGACACCTCCCACCAGCCCAGGGTGCTCCAAGCCCCATCCAGCCTGGCCTTGAACCCCTCCAGGGATGGGGCAGCCACAGCTTCTCTGGGCAACCTGGGCCAGGGTCTCACCACCTTGGAAGAGAACACTCTGGGGAGACCTTAGAGCCCCTAAAGGGGGCTTTTGGGGACTGGAAGGGGCTCTAAGGTCTCTGTAGAACTTCTTCTCCAGGCTGAACCGCCCCAGGGATGGAGTAACCTGTGCCAGGGTCTCACCACCCTCACAGCAAAGAAGTTCTTCCCCTCATCTCATCCCAATCTCCCCTCTTTCAATTTATAACCATTGCCTCTATCATTATAATAAATTAGTCCCCATTTAGGTCTTGAAGCACAATCAAAATTCGTAAAAAGTAGTTAATGCTACTGCAAATACTGGTAGTAATTGCTTTGTTACCATTAGAAGTAGCTGATGATCGTGGCCACCTTTGGGTGTGTTTCTGCCCCTTGCTGTCTCCCAAATCCACCTCTTCCTCCCAAGCACACGCTGTCACAGATGAGATGGATTGATCTTGTGTTGTTGTCGCTGCAGGGAGCAGGCCTTGCCTTGTATCCAGATCCAGTTACAGCGGGAGATCTCGGACTTTGGGAATCAAGTCGACATGCCATCCGGCAACGGAAGCAAACCTTCAGGTGGTCTGCAGAAGACCTTCTCAAAACTGACTTCACGGTTTACAAAAAAAACTTCCTGCACCAGTACGAGTAATACTGGGAGTTACTCCATCCCCAACACACCTTCCAAAAACGTCTTCATCAGCTCCAGCTCAGAGGAGAAGGCGAAAATGCCCGCCAACATGGACGCGCGGTTGCAGAGCATCTTGAACATCGGGAGCTTTCCGCGGACGGCGGATGCGCTGCAGTCGGTCCAGAGCACACCCAACCCCTTGGTGAACGGGTTCCTGGTTGACAGGAGGGACAACTTCTTCAAGCCGGATGAGGGCAAGGACGACAAAGGAATGAATTTACCAACTGACCAAGAAATGCAGGACGTCATCGATTTCCTGTCGGGGTTTAACATGGGCAAATCCCAGCAGACCTCTCCCATGGTGAAAAGGAGGAACTCGGTTGCATCCCCCGCGGCGGCGGAGCAGAAGCCGGGCGCGGTCCAGCAGCAGCCGCAGTCCGTCTCGCACGCGCCGCTGCATCCCCCGCAGCAGGGCTTGGCGCAGCAGCAGCAGTCCCAAAAGCAGCAGCAGCAGATGCAGTATTACCAACACTTGCTTCAGCCCATCGGGCCGCAGCAGCGCGTCCCTGCCAAGTGGCTGGGGAGCTCTTCCCAGCAGCCAGCCCCGGCTGTCGGGGCCGGGTTGTCTCACATGAACCAGTGGAACAACCCTGGGTTCTCGGATCTGAGCTCGGATTTGTACAGCTTGGGTCTGGTGAGCAGCTACATGGACAACATGATGTCGGAGATGTTAGGACAGAAACCGCAAGGACCTAGGAACAACACGTGGCCAAATCGTGACCAAACCGATGGAGTGTTTGGGATGCTGGGAGAAATCCTGCCTTTTGACCCCGCAGGTGTGTGCCTTTTTCCTTTATTATGGGTTTTATAAGAGTCCTTCTACAAAGAATGCTGTTAAATGTCGCTGGCAGTAACTGTCACTGCCCAGTGCTGTCTGCCAGGTGCCAGGGTGCTCACAGCCAAGCAGGTGTTTATGCATGTGCCTTTTTTCTGTTTTAACAGAAGGTGAACTAAAGTACAAGAAATTTTCATTAATAAATAAGAACAGCAACACATTCCTTGTTTCCTGTCCCAGCTGTAGTAGTCCTGACCTTTCCTGTATGGACCACATCAGAGTACAAAACAGACACTTGCAGATCGTGTTCCTCCTGTTGTTAAGTTCTGAAAGTGTTTTAAGCCAACCTGTTAAACTCTGTGCCCCACAACAATCCTTCCTGCTCTTCCCCGCTCCGGCAGTCAGGAGATGCAGCCGGATCACACCTTTCCCACATCCCTGCATTTCCCCTTCTGTGTGGTTTGGTGGGAGTCATACTGGTTCCTGTTCCTGCAGTGAAAAGGTTGGACACGGGAGGGTTAGGGATGGAAGAGCGGGTGCTGTGTGGTTTGCCTGACGCGTTTGAAGCCCCAGTGATGTGTAAATGCAGAGGGATTGCTGATGGAGATGTTAGAGCTGAGAACAAAGGGCTAAAGGCTGTGGAAGTGCCTGTAGAGTTGAAGAGGGAATTAATGAATTCTTCCAGCAGCAGAACAGCTCACAAATCTGTTCTCTCCTAAATACAATTCCTGTTGGCCTGTGACATGGCTGCAGAACCTCTGTGTGTGCGTTTGTGACACTGCCTGGGGGGAGGCAGCACCACAGCGGGAAAACCCTTCTCAGGCCAGGAATCCCCTTCCCACACACGTGCCAGGATGCAGAGGCCTCTCTGACACCTTTGACTCATAATTGTAGGATAGTTATTTTGTCAATTGATAAATCAGTTGAGTTTATCAGGCAAAAAGAGGCACCGTAGTTATATCAGAGGCTTCTTAACAATTGTTGAGTCTGAATTGGCAGCTATGGCATATACTGAGGGGTTGTCACAAGCTTGAAGGATATCGCTGTTGTAATTATTGACAGGTTCTTGTTCTCCGAGCTTGGAAAAAGGCACAGGCCGGGGTTCTGTCAGTGTGTGCTGCAGGACAGGGGAGCTCTGGGGGTGTGGATACTATCACAGTGACAAATACCATTTCCCTGGCAGGAGGCAGGTGTGCTTCCCTGTGGGAATTATTCCCCATGTATGGATGGGGTGTGCCTACTTTTTAAAACCATTTCCCATTCAGTGTTCTTGGCTGTTGCATGGGGAGGTGTCAGCTGTTGTGGAGAGGGGGTTATTTCCTTGTGGGGTATGCTCAAGCCTAAAGGATTGAATGAGCGGGATAACAGCAGTGGGAACAGCCCAATGTCAGCAACTGATGTCCTGCTTTCTTTTCCATGCAGTTGGCTCGGACCCGGAGTTTGCCCGCTACGTGGCGGGGGTGAACCAGGCCATGCAGCAGAAGCGGCAGGCGCAGCACGTCCGGCGCCCCAGCAGCACCCGCGGCAACTGGCCCCTGCCCGACGACCCTCACAAAACCTGGCCCTTCCCCGAGTACTTCACGGAAGGGTAAGGGAATCCTCGGGACACGCTGGGCCGCTGCGGGTGGTGGGAAGGTGGGGGGGTCTCTCTCTGGCTGCTGCAGCTGTGAAAGCAGGAGTGAGAAAGGTGGGACCACCTGCCCCACTGGTTTTCCTTCTGTAGTTTGAAAACATTTAAGAGACAGACCTGATGAAGAGCGATGCTACGGAAGCATCAGCTTTAATCCTAATTTTAGCCACTTAATCTGGCTTCTCTAGGGCACCTCGCAGCACCGTTACTCATTCTTAATCTCCTCCAAGTCGTGACTATTTATTACAACAGGAGCATTCGCACCCCTCAGTGCTTTGCCCGTGAGGCAGTAGCTGTGGTTCCCAGGGCTGTGTTCTAGCTCAGTTTGCAATGAAAATGTCACCAGATCAGTGATCCCGAACCACAGAATCTCCATTGCTCCTTCCTGAGCAGGAGAGGCGCTTGGAATGTAGATAATTAGCTCGGCAAACTTATCTAAGTGGCTGAGCCCAGGCAGCAAGGTGTTCCTCGGGAGGTAAGTGAAGGCGTTGGTGTTACTGTGTGCTTCCCACGGAGACCCCGGAGCAGGAGTGTGTGGCCAGCACTGACAGGAGGTCTCTCTTGCAGCGACGTGACAAACAGCTGGTCTGGGACGCAGGGGGACTCGGCCAGCTCCAGTGATGAGACCTCCTCAGCGAATGGAGACAGCCTCTTCTCCATGTTCTCAGGGCCAGACCTGGTTGCCGCGGTGAAGCAGAGGAGGTAAGATGGGCACACACACACACACGAGACAGAAGAGCCAGCAGGGTTCTGGGCTGTCCGTGTGGTCTATGCCAGCAGCCGGGTGATGGGGGTGACTCTTTTTGGTTTTTATAAGAGACAAGTAAATGTCCTTCTGTCTCTGAGCAGGAAACACAGCAGTGGCGAGCAGGAGCCCAGCACGCTGCCCTCACCACCTCTCCTCTCCGCAGCAGATGACCGTAATCAGGTGAGCTGGGAATGGCCTGGCTTAGTCATTTCTCCAGTTTGCATTTTGGGGTGGTTTACACAGGAAAACAACTAGAACAGCATCTGGACCTCCAGATTGCTTACCTCAGCTGAAACCCAAACCATCTGCACCCAAGTGGTATTAGATGTCTTTATCAGAGCTACTGAGTTTAATGTTAAAAATTGGAATCACTTTTCTTTTTAACTTTTAGTAGCAATTACCACAAACCCAAAGATTTCAAGCTCAGAGGGAACACAGCCCATTTTAATTGTCTGTGCAGAGAAAACTAAAGTATCTTTGATGTAGAGCAGGGCTGCTGTGTGTCAAGGAATTGTGCTGAAGTAAATAAAAAAGTTCTTCAGTAGGCAGATGCTCTAAGAATTGAGAGGGCTATATTCTAATTCTGCTTACAGACAAATTAATCTTCTGGAAATGTCTTAAAGCTGGTGCATTAAGGATTGTTGCAGAAAAGCAGCGTTTTGGTGTTCAAACCAACCCCCAAACCCCCTGTTTCTGTTTTGCCAGGATAACAAAACCAAAACCTGGCCGCCCAAGGCTCCGTGGCAGCACACCTCCTCCGTGCCCAGCGCGCTGCCCGGCCAGAGCAGCTCCCTCTACCCGCTGGGCAGCCCCGCCGGCCAGTGGGGCGACTCGGTGCCCATGCTGCAGTCCCCGGTCTGGGCGGCCGCCACCGACTGCGCCCCGGCGGCGGGGATGTCCCCCGGCTTCGCCTACGCGCAGCAGCAGCAGGCGCAGCAGCCCTCCCAGCACAAACACATCAACAAGGGCTTCAAAGCCTTCCCGGTGAAGCACGAGCGCAGACCCTCCTACCTGCACCAGTACTAGAGGCTCCGGGGAGCGGCAGCAGGGGCCAGCGCCCGTCCCAGGGACTGTCTCACAACCGTTCGCGGGCTGCATCCCGGCCATCCCGTCAAACCTGGAAGGGAGGGGGTCTGGGTGAGATGGATAAGGAATTCTAATGTGCAGTGCTGAGCAAGGACGGCCAACGTGTGTGTTTGTACATGAAACAGCCCAAAACTGTGATGTAGAAATGCTTTTAAAAATGTGTATATTGCCTTTACTTTCAAAACCTTTTTTTTTTTTTTAAAGAACTGCTGAAGGACTACCACACAAACACTGTATTTTATAGCTATTTTTCATATAGATTTATAGTTAAACATCTGACTGAAACACATCAGATACGTTGAAGCAAATCCATAGTGGTCGCTTTGCTCAACACTGTGTTGAAGTTTCCCGGGAGGAGCTGTAGAGCCTCTGGATTCCCCAGGAAGGGCCAGGGGGGGCAGGTTTTTTAGAATGAAGTGCAAGAGCAGCTGGTGGTGCCACACGGGCGAGCTCCCTGGGGAACCGCTGCACAAACAGGTGGGAAACTGAATTTTGGGGCAGCTCCCTCACTCTGAGCAAAGAGGAGCCCTGCCTCGTGTCACAAATAGGAAGGAGGTGGCATCGGTGTGGCTAATGGGATGCTGGTTTGGGAATAAACACCCCTTTTCCACCTCTGTGTGTGGCCAAAGGCGTTGCCCACCCAGTGCTGCTGCCTGTCGGTGCAGCCACAGGGACTCCTGGCCTGTATTTAAAGTCTTATTGCAGATGCTACAGTTGATGAAAGATTGTGAGCTGGCTCAGAAGATGCTAAAGCGAAAGGTGGGGTAGTGGTTAGGGAAAAGAACATTATTTTTTTTAAAAGGATAAAGTAATTATTTGCAGTCAATATGTGCCATTAAGCCAACCTGTGGAATTAGGAATAATCTTCCAACCAAAGTGGATCCGGGAGAGTGACTGGTGCTTACAAACTGAAGAACAATGGCAGAGCTATGTGTACCTGTCCCACTGTATATGAATTGAGATTACAGAAGATTCTTTATATAGTTAGAGCTTATTTAAATTTTCATATTTCATCTTTGAAAGAGTCTAAAAACCACAATATTTTCTGGTATAAGAGTTTTGACAGTATTAATCTTATTTTTGTATTTTTCTTAAGTCATATCATTCTAATATGTTAACTACTAGTGAAATGGGTTCTTAGTTCTAACTGCATAATTTTTCAATGAAGATAAAGCACATTTGTTGGTTTTGTTTTTACAAACTAAGTACATCTATATCTAAAGATACCAAAAAATAAATACCTTATATATATATAAATAAAGAAGAAGTATACACAACACTAAAACTATTAAACGTGTGGGTGTCTAAGGCCCATCCACCTCCTGTTGCTATGGTGACGGGCTGTTTGCAGGCCCCGATTGTTACCTTGTGCTGTCTGAGGATGCCGCTGTTGCCTGTATTTATGATATTGTCACCATGTTTTCTGAGACTTCATACTTACCATGTTTACAGAATTTGTTTGCTGTACATAGACTTTTTACAGTAATGTGCTTTGCACAATCAGTGTGGCTTCTGTCTGTAAATTGTTAATGGTCTGTACTACTATAATTTTTGAAAACCCTCTGCTGAAAAATGTTAGTGGTTATTTAACTTGACGAATGGTTTTGAGTTTCCTAAATCTTGTCACTTAGATCTAATATTAAACCCTAAATTTGGTTGTACTTACTGGTTATTCCTACTAAGACCAAAATGGAAGTTAACAAACTCTTAATTTTGAACTTTCTCTAACAAGTGCCAAAACGATCGCTCTAGGTTTTGCAGTTTCTCCATAAGGACAAATGCTGGCAAGTTTCTGGAGCTCCCTAAGCGAAAGCAAGGAAAGTTTGTCCGCATTCTGACCACGTAGGTGCTACTCTGTCCTTTGCTTCCGATTGTTCTGAACACTGGTCATTTGAAGAATTGTTGCACTTGGCAATCGAGTCTTGCCATTAACCTTCACTTACACTGCCAAGTGCAAGGGTTTGGTGCTTAGTGAACTTACCCTTATTGCAGTGCTCCTTGTGAATAGCCAACGCTTCTGAACTGGAACTGTACATTTTGTATTTTAAAGCTTCTGTAAAAGTAAATATTTGCTTTATTAAAGATATACATTTAATAGGTCATACCTGTTCAAAATATGCACCTTGCTGGAAACGAGCAGCACCTTAAAACTGTAACTTCGGTTTGTAAACAAAGATCTTATTTCATTAACATGGGATTATTCAACAGTTTGAAAATTGTCAGCTGCCTACTTACTGACTCCTCTAAAGCCAGCCTCATGCCCTGGACCCTCTGGAGCATCCTTAGGGCTGTGCCTTCCAGGGGCTGCACTGAGAACACGACACAGGAGACACCCGAGCAGTGTCTCTGCACCAGAGTGTAGATGTATGTCACCAAACCCACGCTACTAGAATCCTTAGTTATCAGAATGCACAGTGTTGATGGCAGTGAGCAGAAAGTAAACTCCTCCCCAGCCCCGAGAGAACTGCTGCCAAGGCTGTTAGTTTATCTGATGTTAATTACACCACCAAGGTGTGCCTGTCTGGGTGACAGCACACCAGCACAGGGCTGACCATAAATGCTACAAACGCCCAGGAAGTGTCCATGAAGTCTGTACTGGTTAGCCAAGAATTTACATTGTCTGCAGTACAGAGCATTACAACCAAAAAGTCGTGACACGGGTAGGGCAAACGCAGCCTTCTCCCACCAAAATAAAGGCTTGACTTAATTGTTTTAAGTTACGGAATGGTCCCATCTTTCCTAGAAAAGTTCACATTTCTACTTTACTGCATTGCTGAGCTGCTCCTTTGTTAACATCTTACATGAATCCACAATATACTATAATTTACAAAACACATTTTTAGTTTATTAAGTACAATTCTTATGATACAAGATACAAAGCAGGCTGCCGCTTACACACCTGGCAACACACGACTAACTCTGTCATGCTGGCATTAGAAGTTCCCAGCTAAACGCTTGCCCTGTTACCATACAAGCTCTGTCAGGAGACAGCCTGTCTCCAAAGGCATCTCCAGCAGTGCTGTCCTGACAACCAGGCTGTTCTCTGAAGTATGCTAGATGGGATTTGTCAGAGGGGAACAGGGACTATCAGCCTTAAGTTCTGCTTATAGTAACGAGGAAAAAAAACAGCCTAGTATTACATCAGAAACTATGTTAATGTTTTTAACAAAGCACGGATAACTTTATACCTGCCTTCCAAGCCCACACCTTCTCAGCTCTCAAAGTGGGGCTCTAAACTAAGTATTTCTATGATTCCTAAAGCGTCGCTGCTGGTGCCCAGGCACATGCAGTCAGTCTGCTGTCTTCTGCGTGCTGGGTGGCGTCGCATCAGCAATGGTAGCTAAATAAATGAGGTTCCTGTGCAGGATATGCTGGTACCTACGAGAGGAAGAAACACGTTATCTAGGAAGTGGGTCCTTTTCTAGCAAACTGATCACACTTTAACTTTAACTTTAACAAACTGATCACTTTTGTAATCTGATCAATCTTTGCTGTTAGGGAAAGATAATAATAATTTAAAAAAAATCAGGGCAAACACCTTCACATCCTGTTTTTATTCTAAAGCCCTACGTACTGCAGTGAACTGCACTCCAACCAAGTACCTTCTAATCAGCTGTGACAGTAAATATGTACATTAAGATCTTTGTATGATCAACACCAAAAAGCTGCAACGCTGCCAGAGAGCAGCTCTGGGGTGGGAGATCCTGCAGCCAGCACAGCCCTGGCTCAGGCACGGCTGCCAGCCCGGGCTTCAGATCAGAGCTACAGGCTGGCTACCTCCCCCGGTTCTAAACACTAGTCGGTGTTTCACAGACACCGAGTGGGGGAAAAGCCTGCCCAACAGAGCTGGTTTTAACACAGAATAAAAACACTGACAGAAAGAGGCAGGCATCCTACACAGAATATGGCAGGAAAGCTCTGGAGAGAAGGAACGGCCTCTCGCTCTCTCCAGGGACCTGGTGGGGATGGTGAGGCGCTCGGCCTTACGGCTTGGCCCAGAGGAGGTGGCGGCGAGTGGCCATGCCGGGGTGGGAGCCCGCCCGCGGGGACGCACTTACTGCACGCAGTCGGTGGCGCGGCCCTTGCTCTGGTACTCCACGATGCACCGGATCAGCTGGTCGTTCTCCTCCAGCAACTAGGGCAGAGGAGGGCGCCGTCACTGCCCGCCTCAGGCCGGGCCGGCTTTACCTCAGCCGAGCCGGCTGAGGGGCTCGTACGTCCACCATCACCACTCCCTCACACCGTGCCGGTTTTACTTCAGGCGAACCGGGAGAAGGGCTCCCACCACCACCCGCCTCACCCTAGGCCGACTTTACCTCAGCAGAGTCGGGAAGGGGGCCCGTACATCTACCCTCACCACCCTCTCACACCGTTTTTACCTCAGGTGCACCAGGAGAAGGGCTCCCCCCACCA
>VXBW01005301.1:458992-482106 GCA_013400375.1 Thinocorus orbignyianus
AAAAAAAAAAGCAACCCTTAGTTTGATGGAGAGAACACAAGGTGCCGGTTACCAGGCACCCTCCTCGCCGCCCTCACCCTCAGGGGAAAGGCCTGGGCCTGAGGGGGGATTCATCCCTCAAGGGTTTTATTTACAAATTCATGGTGTTTAAATAACGGCCGGGACAGTATTACAGAGTTATTGCGACAGGACAGCACTCGCTCGAGGGTCAAACATCCCCCCCAAGGGTTTTTTGGATCCCCAAAAGGCAGGTGTTGTTAACATGCAAAAAATAAAACCAAAAACAACCCCCAAATCCACTACTAAACAATATTACCTAACTGCTACTTGACCTTAATAAGGAAACCAATTACAAAATACTTCCTCGTAGTGCTATACAAAAGTTATAAAATTAAGGTTCTATCAACCGCTTTTAAATATCCCGATTTTCCAACAGTGCAGTCTTCCCACAGCTTTTTAATCACCGCTGAACTTTTGGAAGATAAAGTAAAAAATAAAAAATAAATCAGCAAATTAGATCAAAACGTTTTAATCTTTGGATCCCTTTATTCCTGTGGCCTTCATATACATATACAGACACAAATGACCAGGTTTCTATTTCAGCATATCAAAAAGAAAAAAAAAAAGAAAAAAAGAAAAAAAGAAAAAAAAGAAAGGTGTAACTAGTCATTCAGAATTGGCAAAAAGTCCATACTCTGTCATTTGTGACTTCGCGGTCTGAGCCTGAGCCCTCCTGTCTCCGAGCTATGGTCTATCAAAACGCAAACAACTTCAAACACTAAGAATTCTTTAAATCGTTTATGCCTACAGGTATTACAACAAAGTTAACATTTCAAGAGTTGACAAACGGAGACATACTTTCGTCCCAGGCATTCCAGAAGAGTCACTAACTCCTGGGCCTGGTCCGTTATTAAAAAAAGTTAATATTTATCACTAAGTAAAATTAATCGCAAGTTTTGACATACGAAAATTTATTTTCTCCTTATTTGAAAATAGCTCCTTAATTTGGTCAAATCCTGTGATATGCCAGAAACTACAAAAATCAAATTCTTGCAAGAGAAGTGAAGAGTGTATCCAGTTTCGTGGATGGAAGAACATTCTCAAATCTTCATTGTAGCCCAAATATAAAATCAAACATTTAAGCCTGAAAAGCTGCTAAAGGAAAAAACCCAACTAATTCAGTGTTCTTCAGCATATCAACTTTTGCAATAACACAGTATGTTCGCCGACTTAAAAATGTTTATTCTTTAAAAAATTAGTTGCTTTTTATACAGCTATACAAAGTTTGTAATGTTTCTTTGGCAATGGGATATAATGGAATTTTACAACTATATAAAAAGTTTCCTTTGCCTAAGAAACAGTATTTACTGTGTGTACATATCTGACTGACAAAGCAAGTTCTCCTACTGTCCAGCACCCTAGTTGATAAAAGTACAACTATCTCAAAAGGGATATTACAGGATTTCCAAAAAACAACCTTCAGTGGATCAAAGCACTCACAGTATCGACGGCCTTCTGCATACAATTGTCCTTACAACTTGAAGCAATTATCAAATACAGTTTAGTAATAAGAAAAATCCTTTCAGTGATGAAAAAATACTTAAACTCCATCGAAGTACTGCTTTATAATTAACTATACATAAGAAATTACTTATCCTTCTGTCTCAAATATATTTAATGCTCACTGTTTTCAAAGATGGCCATTTTTCAAAAGTAACTGCATTACACCCCTTTGAAATTAAATAGTTAAATCCCAGTGCTGGTGACAAGTATACAGCAAATTAACTTCATTCTTTGCAGAGATTGAAACTAACTCTCTGGATCCAGAAGATCTAGACGTTTGCCCGGTTTCAGCTTCCTTGCACACTATGCGGCAACTTTGTTGTCTTTCTAGAGGGAATAACAGAACGTTAAAAGTTAATTTTGCAGAACAAAACCCACAAATTCCTCCGGGAGCAGCACTTGGAGAAGGGGCACTGAACTGCCTGCCTTCCTCACTGGTAAAGGAGAGGTCCCCGTGGGAGCAGGACGGCACTTGCTCAACCCCCCTGGGCCTGGGACACCCGTGCCATCAGCAGCTCCTCACTTGGATGAGTCCTCCTGCTTCATCCCTCTTCTGCTTCCCTGGAATTATTTCCCTCAGAAATATTTTGGAATTATTTCCCTCAGAAATTCACATCTTTGATCTTCAGCCCCTCACTTTAACATGTGCTCAGCTACCAAAAGTGCCTTTAAATCACAGGATTTAGTTATTGCAAACTAGTGAAGGAGTATCTGAGGGACAGTCAGATACTGTGATGAGCCTCATCCCCTTTTCTTTTTTAAATTAAAAATATTTGCATCTTCAAACAGAAAACAGATTTTGTTTTGCAAAACTGTAACTGCTCATGCAGTAAAGTACCAGAAAAAGTTCTTCAGTCCCAGTCGGAATTGTAAAAGGCTCCATTTACTCCCACCAGTCTGGTGAATTGTATTTGTTACTGATTCTGAACAGTACACGCCAGGATTGTGGCTGTTCCTTTACCAAGCTAATGTTGATGTTGAATATGCACGCGTAATGCCAAGAAACACAACCTGCACTGAAATTATTGAAAGATTTTGGTTCTGCAGGCAACTGAGCTCTGCTGATTTACATAATCTGAATGATCGACAAGCTTTGGCAAAGAGGAGAATTCCTGTTGTTTCCAATAAAAGGAGTGCCCCACGGGTACCGCCAGCACACAGCACCCCACTCCACTGGCTGGGCCAACGGCCAGCTCTGTCCTTCCTTGGAGCGGCTGGTTGGAAGAGAGAAGTTCAGCAAACAGAGAAATGGATGTCTTAACAGAGTTGCAAAAGCAACAAATGGCATAACTCTGCTGTAAAGAAAGATTCTGCTTTTTAGTTTTTTGCAGCAGAGATGACTATTTCTATGGTTCCGTGATGATGAAAGCACGTTTGGACACCAGGTTCCTGCAGTCGGCCACACGGTGGCTTGCACATAATGCCTGAATATGAATGAAGCTTAAAGCTCCTTTAACTAAAGTAGCAGTACTTATTTTAATCTTTTAAAAACACTTTCTCTGTAGGGTGGACAGAGATCTATTCTTTCCTGAGGCTTTTATGCCTTATCTCCCACACTTCCTTTTTACTGAACGACTGGCTGAAAAACATCAGCCTGGCCTTATCTTTCCAGCAGCCGCTCCGTGTAACCCCATGTAACAGGACCTTACAGAACCCAAATATTTTTTATCTTCCTTTTAACAAAAGGTCATCAGAGTAGTTGAAGTTACTTAAGCAATTTCAGGGGTTATATAGGATCTTAGAAGTCTACAGGCTTTGTGCCAGCTCATTCACAAAGAATGCAAGAGCTCATTGCATGCTAGAAGCAAGTTCAATTACTCCCTCTCCATCTTTACATTTTACAATATTCCTTAGAAAAATGCCTGCAATTCACATTTCTACCATTTGTATTAAATCTGCAAAACTTTCAGTATTTTTTTCCCTCCTCCATTGAAGCTACAGAACAAGTATTTAGGGGATGTGAAGAAAGGTAGCTTTTAGTTTTGGTTGCTGTTGATAGTAAAATGATGCTCTGTAACTAAAATTTCAGCATGGACAGACTTTCAGTTAAGCAGCTCAGAGTATCTGCAAAATAGTACTCAAGAAATTCTAGTTCAACATCCAATCTAAAAGCAGGAATTCTTTTAGCACTAGTTTCCAGGAGTAGTGGATCAGGTCATAGTAAGATTAAATATATTTTACCCTATATTCAAAGTCAGCAAACTCCCTGCCTCCACGGCCTCCTCTGAATCCACCACGAAATCCTCGGGGAGCAGTGAAGCCACCTCTTCCACCTCCTCGCCCTCTTCCGCCTCGGAAGCCAATCCCTCCTCTGCCTCGAAACCCTCCACGACCGCGATTGGGACGCAGCGGGATTCCAAAGGTCTCGGCATTTAGTCTTCTTTCCTCAGCCCAGGTGGGTCGCCGTTCTCTGCCGCACAAAAGGAACAAGGATTGCTTCAGAACACGCCTCAGAAGGAAGATTGCCTGGCTTAGTTTCACCAGAAAGCTCATTAAATGAAAAATGATACATTAATCACATTGTACATCTCCAAATTATCCCTTCTGCGAGAACCTTGATGTCTGCCACAATTCATTTAACTCCATGAGAAGGGATGTGTTACAGTATCATTAATTACATATCAATAATGCTGTAAGGTTCCCATAGAGAAAGACACAGTCTGTATCCTCTGTGCAAAGCATTGTACAAAAACAATTAACAGCTGTCCACAATTTAAAACAAGCAAGAGAAAGGAAGAGTTAGCAGTTACAGAGGTTATTTTATCTGGCTGCCAGCACAACAAAACAATCCCCCCTCCCCCCATCATTCAAAATAGGTCAGTATCCGCATCGGCTTGGCCAATAAAAAGGCAACAGCAAAAGATAAGCTGTGCTTTTCCTGAAATGCCATCTTCCCATGAAACAACGCTACTGGCCAAGGCAGTAACGTAATCTACTCAGAAACCATTCCCAATGCACAGCCATAACTAATTTAACTGAAGTGGTCATTTAGTAGCAAAGCAAAACAAAAACTCTCTTTCAGTAAAACTGGAAAGAAGATTCCAGGGTATGTACACTCAGTTCTAGAAGCGTGGTTCCAAATCCATATTTAGAACATCTTCCTAATAATGTACTGCACCTGCCCACAAAGAAATTCTGTGCTTTATATTCAGGTTTTGGGGGTTTTTTACCCATTGCATGCGCAAGTAAGCTGTACACTTTTTCCTTCAGAGTAAGCAGTAGCACTGAGGCTGCCTTATGACAGCAGCAGGCACTAAGAGGCCTAACAAGCCTCCCCTGACAGGCCATACCTATTGTCATCACAGGAGATGTTATCAAAGAAGGATTTGGTTTTGTCATAGTAGCAGTTGGGGCCAAGTGGATCTTCCTCATCCGCATTCCCTTCACTATTTTGGGTGTCAACACCTGAGTCACCTTTGTCTTCTCCATTTACAGGCTTCTCTGGTTTCTCAAGTTTGTCTTCTAGAAAATAAAAGAAAACAGAAGCCTTCCAGACCATCACACTAAACAAGACAGCACTGTTAAATTACAAAAACCCTCCAAAATTCAGTGTGGAAGCCAAATAATTTGACACAAATTAGGATGTTTTGCTGCTGCTGTTCGGAGGTTTGATATCCTCTGTATTCTCTGGGGCATTAATTAACAAAAACCCCTGTGGTAGCACAGATGTGATAGCCATCTATTTTATAACCTCCTAGGCTACCTGCTTTCCAGGCTTAAAAGCCTCACTTAGTCATTCCTCATATAAAAGTCATTCCATGTCTTTGCTCATCCCTGTTACGTCCTGAGACCCAGAGCCAGCATTCAAGATAGAATGCCATGAACTGACTATCGTACATTTCTTCCCTAATAATGCCTCGAGTTCAACCTACTGTTTTGACTGGCACTGAAAAAGGTGGTGACGGGTCTACAGAACCAGCTATTACTACCTTACAGTCTCGATCCTAAATGCCCACGGCTTCAATCTCACCATGCTGCACATAAACTTCAGAAAAACAGCTCAATCTTTCCACAAGGCACACAAAAGTTACTCTGTCTCATATTTCTATAGCTCTTTACCATTAGCTTTCCCTTTCCTCTCTACTGCTGTTAATGCTATTTTTTTTCAGAGCAAACTGCCACTCATTTTAAAATGATTCAGAAAAACAGGCAACTACCAGAGAACAATTCCTATGGGATTCTACAAGTGTTTTTTCTCTACACAGAAATCTGAGCATTTATTCATACCTCGTTTTCCAGCTTTTAGCCAATCACTTACTGAAACAGTAACTCCCTGTATTAACCTGTAACAATTTTGCCCCAAAATAGCAGCAGTGTAAGGAGCAGGTAGCTGGTCACAAGAAAAGGAGGTAATTAGACCAACGCCTGCCAGAAAAGAAATCTAAAGCGCTGGCAGTACGGATCTGAACTACTCCTCTGCTTCTCTGGAAAAGGCTAAAAGCAAAGAAATTATAGCAACTTTCTTCAATGGGAATTCTTGTGCATCCTCCAGCAGTTCTGACCCCAAACTCGTGTCTTCGTGATTGCCTTTGGTCTATTAATAACTGAAAACATAAAAACTGGGGTTTCTTTTATTGCATATTTTCTACAACTCGAAAGTAAACTCACTCTATTGGGACTTCTGCTCAAGTCATCTGCACTTTTAACCAACAGACTCATTCAAACATGATGTGTGGTATAAGCTAAAGTTCTTTCAAAACCTGAATACAGACACAAGTACTAAATTAACTAGATAGATGATCTCAGTTTACATGTTCATTGATTTTATTATTTTCTTTTAATGACCACAAACAAGGCTTAGTACAATATGCCTTTTACAACTTCTTCTCCAAGGTGGCATTAAACCAGCAAGATCCAGTCTTTCCATGCTGAAATCTAAAGCAAAAATTGATTTACCTTTTAGTTTAAGCTTATTATGAAATTCTCTGTCAATTTCCTCCTTGTTGAATTGCGCATTTGCACTTTCAAAGTCAAAGTCCTTCTCAAACTTCATTGGACCATCCCTTCTAATCCCAAATCTTCCTCGGCCTCCTCTGTGGCCTCCTCGGCCTCTCCGTGCTGAAGGTCCACCTGGAACTGAAAAGAGGGAAATTCTGTTTGTTTTTTGCTTGCAGATTGGTTTTATTTTGAGGGCAGTGGGGGCAGTTGGTTTTTCAGGTGGGGTTTTCTGTTTTGTTTTTTAATTCCCGGGGTAACAGGTTCAGGCTTCATGCATCCTCTTCCTGCACTTGTGGCTGCTAAAAGTCCTGTCAGAGCAGCTTGCAATTTGTAAATTCACTTGCAATAATTAGGGCACTGACACAGAAAGCATCATAATACTAAACGACTTTCTAGAAGTCATTAAAAGCTTTCTGAAGAAGAGTTAAAATGTTAGTGGCTTTTGAGTCATGTACTTTTGTAGAAAAGTGAGAGATTTTATTTCATGCTATTGTGTTTATAAATCCATGAATACTGCTTGGTTTTGTATTTTTATTCAAATCACTTCATATAGAGCAACCAGAAGAGATTTTCTCTTTAATGCTGGCTTTTTGTGCTTGACTGTTCTAACCCAATGAAAACTCACTGTTAGCCACTAGAAACAGCTATGTGAAAGCATTCTAAATACATACATTCTTTATTACCGTAATCCGAACGGCAAGATCTTTGGATGTTAAGAACCAAAATCCTAGCACTTCACAAACTATACACAATGCTGTATTTTAGCAGACTTTTAAAAATAACTTAATGAAGTCTGAAAACAATGGCAGCTATTTCTCAAAACAAGATTTACCAATTTGTCGTTTGTTTTCATTTCTGAGTTCATTTTCTGATCTTGAAACCTTGTGTGCTTCAGCTAAAGTTGGAAATAAAAAAATGATTTGTTTATCCAATTAGGTATTTTTGATCATACTTTTGTATATAGTTACACAGTTCAGATTTCAAAAAAATCCAAACCTATAAAAGTAAACCACAAGTTTAACTTCATAAAAGGAAAAAAAAAATAGAATATATGCTTGGCTTTAAAAAGAAATCTATATAATCCAGGTCTCTGCTGGCCAGTCCACAGTAACAGACAGCAGAAAAATTCCTACGTGCTGCTCTTAAAAAGAGCACTTGACATGTGTATGGAAGAAAATAAGCCATGTGAAAATTATCCCAAAGCTACCTCGTCTGTGCTCTTGGCTCTCTAACGATTTTTGGCTAGCAGACACCAAAGGCCTGGCTGGTACAGGACTCCTCCTCCCAACTGGTGCCGGAGTGGGCAAGTGGGCTGAAGCTGTTTGTACGGCTTGTTCCATGGTGGGGCTCCTTCTCAAATGGTCCAGCTGAGGGCTTGAACGACCTGGGGTAAAACACAACCAAAGAGTTATTTCTTATCCACAGATTTGAGTCACTGGTCTCAACCAATCTAGACTGACAGCTTTATCTGCCTTACCAGTCAAGACTGCTGTGTCCAAAGAAGAAATAAATATTTCTGCACCCTCAGATCCACTAATCCAGAATGAAGGATATTTAGCAATTCCCCTTCCCCCAGTCTAAAAGAAAAAAATGGGTAGGACAATTAATCCCTACCAACCCATCCATGATGTGCATTTAGCTACGGAATGAAATCTTCTGATTGACTGTGACTGGAGGTAAAAATATTTTTCTTCCTGCCTGGTAAGCCAAGTGGGAAGTGGCTGCTCCCTAAGCCAGAGGTGCAGCTACAACATTGACATTTCATTTCATCCAGCACACTCTGTTGTATGATCACCACAACATAAATGAACAGTGGCAGCCAGTGCCAGGCATAATGCAGACGGAGGAGCTACAAAAGCTTCCACACAAAATGCTGTTCATACATTTCCATTTGCAGCATGACTAATTGGAGCCAGAAGCATGTTTGGAACAGAGACATTTGATCCAGCCAGACAAGTTTATGACACCATATAAGTCAATCTACTAAGAAATTAGAGTAAGACTCAAGTCTCAGTAAGTAGAAGAATAATGTCGTATCCCATAAAAAAGCTAAACAAAAGAATACAAAAACCAAATAAAAAACCAACCAACCACCACATCATGCTTACGATCTACAAAGATGACAAATACTTTTAAAAGCAAAGGGACACTGAAAAAACTTGTTGGTGTCCCACAGGAAATGTTGTGGTAGAACATACGTTGATCTGGAGCACGTGCCAGACATTAAGTCCAAGAATCATACAGGTTTTAATTTCACCTACAGAAAACCAAATTCCTCTTTCAACAGAGAAACAGTAAACACCCAGCATATGTTTTCTCCTCCTTCAATAAACGTAACAAAGCAGAACCTATTTTTGGTAATCCGATCAACTAATCCTAGAAAGCACTCCTAACTGGTATACAAATCCCAACTACAATTGGAAAGAGAACCCTGTTTGCTGTAAGTGAAGCAATACTGACCTTTTAACATGACTGCATAAACTTTAAAATGCATACAACTACTCTCAGCAACAAAGAGCAGAAGAGCAGGAAATAAAGCCTTTTGGATTTTGAGGAAAAATCTTAAAATGTTTGCATGAAAAGTGCGGTTGAAGGTGCTCAACATTGAGTTTGTTTTCTTTACGGCTCAAAAAGCATCAAGAATTTTAGGTTTGCTACTACTTTCTCCAATATTACACAAACTACCCATACAGTTGCTGTTACTAATAAGCTGAGTTCACTCTCATGTCACTGACTCTACAGGCAACCAGGTCTGCTGTTAATATTATTTATGTAAACATACATACATAAAAAAATTACCATTAAAAGAACTGCAGACTGAAGGACTTCCTAATTCCAGCAGCATGAAGTATCTTGAGTTCTGCCATGCTATCAATAAAACTAGCTGTTGCATTTCCATATGCACTTACTCATTAATATTATTCAACTAAAGCAAGTCCTACCTATAGACGGTTTAGGGACAACAACAAATGTGTTGCTAGCAGTTAGCTATGCAGGACGCCCAGATGGAGGAAAACACATTTAAAGAGCTAGTACAAAGACTTGCAGTGCTTTTCAGTTTCAGTATCCATTGTTTCCATGACAGAACTCAGCTGCTTGGCTAGCATTTCTGGCCATGCTAGAATTGGGTGTGATAGGTCAAAAAAGATCAAAGAGTTCTTCAGGAAGATTTACCTTGAGACATCTGTGTTTTTAGTGATCTTCCATCTGTTGTAAATCCAGAACCAACTGCAGTGCTCTGGGACATGCTAGCACTGCCTGAAGAGTCCGTTCCAAAAGATGTCAGAGAACCTCCTGCTTTGAAAGAAAGAATACAGTTGTAAGCCTGGGATTAGACCTTTTTTTTCCCCCTAAATTAGCACTAAATGACTAGTGAAACCATATTAAGTGATTGTTTTAGAATAAAGGTAAGTAGGCCCTTCCCACACACTTTAACATAACATAGGTATTCGTAGTAAGTTGATAAAACTGTAATAGCTTAATGCTTTTTATCAAGAAAATAAAGCACACTGCTAACTGTAGTATCCCAAATATTAACATATAGTCATGGCAGCATCTTACAGAGTAATAAACTGCTCTGCATTTCCACCTAACATCTTTTAAACAAAAATATGATTGTCACATTTCACTACAGAATCATAGATTTGTCTAGGTTGGAAGGGACCTTTAAGATCATCTAGTCCAACCATCAATCTATCTCTGATAAAACACCATCACTAAACCAAGTCACTCAGTGCTATGCCAACCCACCTTTTGAATACTTTATTAACTGATACCAAGTTACAGCCAATTCTACAGCCTTCCCTTCACGTGGCTAACACTGTCCACACCAGGACTAACACTGTCACCATAATTACAAGAGTGTAAGTTCCTCTGTGAAAAACCTTCCAGATGAAACAGAAAACTTTAAGGAGGGAATGAAAGTTGGCTGGTGAGCCTCAGAGCACATCTGCAGGATAAAGGAGCAACTAACCCATGCATCTCATGGGTTCATCACTTGTGAAATATAATGAATACATAATGAACATAATGAAAATATATATATATATGAAAAAGAATGAACTCATGAATACAGGAACCTTTCCCTAATCATCCCTCTGAAATAGAGTGCTTTGTTCTCAATCATAGTTCATTTGACTTGAGCTGCAAAGGCTATGAAAAACTCTCAAGTTTTGAGCTAAGCTACGGGACTGATACAGATTTATAAGTTTGGATCTGTCCTCAGGATAAGAAGTTGATGGAATGGTAAGTATGGATTTCTGTCTATGCACACACTTGTAACTCCCCTTAGAGGAAAATACCAAATAATAAGAATGAACATACCAACTCCAACAGCGCCAAACTGCTGCCCCACCAGCGGGCTTGGACTAAACTGACTGTAGGCAGGCATTCTGCCAAAAGGACCATAGGAGCCCACAGACTGGAATGAAGATGTAGTCGAAGATCCTAGTGAAGACTAAAGACAAAACACACTTGCAGATAGTCATGTTTGCACAAAATGTAGGAGTGTAGGAGCAAGTTCTGCAAGGCAAGAAACGCCCAAACTCTAAAACTACTTGTTAAATTTACCCTAACACCACCACTGCAGCTAATACGCACAGAAGTCCATAACATTTATGAAGTTTTTTCTTTTAGTATTAAGAATTTAACTGCTTTAACACACAAGCAGAGAAAGCACAAAACAACACACATTACTCTGAAAGAAGACCCAAACCACACAACAGTTATCAGAGAACATTGTCACAAGTACAGTTACAGCTTAGAAAGCACTTTTACCCTTCCACTATCACAAACTTGGGAAAATAGTACAGTAAAACTTTGCAATCTTTTCCCTAGAACCTCAGATACTGGACTCTCTTGTCAAACACCCGTCTAAGCTTTTGTTGGCAAACTTGAAAATGTCCTATCTTCTTCCCTGAAGTTTCAAAACCCACATGAACAACGAAAGACCCAAATGCACCGGAGGAGGGTGGGGCTATTACTATTACTGGGGTTCACAGTAATGCAATTTCACATCTCTTGACTGCCACTCGTGGAAGGAGTTGCATCAAATTTAGCAAAAGACCTTACAGGATTGCAAGGGCACTTTGTAAGGAAGTACCAAGAGTTTTATATCTTACAGAACAATTAAACATTAGAAACATAAACACTTACATGCAATTACCAAGTTCCATTTGAACCAAGACCTTCCATCTTGCTCTCAGGGATGATTTTAAGACACCCCACCAGCATCAGAGACCAAAAGTAACTATCTCTGTCAGTCTAGTTACCATGAAGATTAATTAACCCCGAAGGCTTCAAAGTTCTGAGTTGCCTTCCCTTTGGCAACCAAGCATTACCTTCTCAAATAACCATCCTAAGCATGAAGGCTTTTTAAAAACACACAGCTAGATGAAACAATTTTAAAGACACAGAAATTGAAAACAAAAATATAAATGAAAAAGAGAAAACCAACAAAATCACTGATGATTTGGGGAGGTTTCAGCATCTACTCCACTTGTCTCATATCAAGTCTGATCTTTCCAAGAAGCCTTGCACACACGCCCTCCTAAGCCAATTAATTACCTTTCAAAAAAGATATCAAGATCTACCAAAAGTCAAGCTGTTTTTGAAAAAGGGGCAGCTTTGGTATCCAGTGCATTGTGCTAGTTAAGATTTTCACTTTTAAAGACACTACTCAAAAGAGGAAAAATCTTTCCAGAGCTCTTTACATTGTTTTTGTAAAGCTCACAACCCAAACATTTTAATTTTTAATCCATCCGATAGAGAGCACTTAAAGCCACCAGGTTATAACTTCAGCAACAAACATCTAAAAACATGTTTTAACTTACCTGAACAATAGCAGGGTCCTGCGGCAAAGAACACTGAGGCTTTGGTGGCTCGCAGACGGTCAGGTCTTTAATGTCACTGCCACGGAATATGATGTACTCAAAGACTTCATCACGAGGGGGTATAGGTCTGTCGGTTGGTCGATCTTCTGTGCCAAAGGAGCGAACTGGAAAATTGGAAACAAAACAAAACCAAACAAAAAACCCCAGCCACCGTCAATAAAAAGGCTTCAAACATACTGCAGACAACAACAGCTTCAGATAACAATAACAACATTTTGTTGAGGGAAAAAAAAGCTTATCAAATCAGCAGCATATTCTTTGCCATTATCAACTGCTCAGATATAAGCAAGCAATTTGACCTTAAAATTTCAGTTAAAAAAACAAGCAGAAACACCTCTTCTATTCCTTAGATACCTTACTTATGCTGTCACACACATGCTGATTATTTGGACTGTTTTGTGAGGGTAAGCACTTTCTGGATATTATAGCAACAAAAACACCAATAAAGGTAGGTAAGTCAGACCTACGACTCAAGGATTAGGTGAGTTTACACCATATTATGCACTTGCACATCAGGAAAACATGCTAATAGTATTTCAGTTTCTAGTAGTAAAACTTACCTAAAGCAAAGCATTTCCCAATAGATTTGGGGTCTGAATCAAGATTTGAAAATTAAGAATTCTGTGATACGTATTGACAATTTTCACTAAGCAAAATGCATTCTTCTTCTTGGTGCAAATTTCATATGATTCCAGTCAAATTAGTAAACTCACTAGATACAACCACCTTTTCAAGTGAACCTGCAGAGTGCACAGTGTGCAACATTCCAAGACCTTACATTTGTTTCTGTGTACTTTGCTGAATTCCGACAGTTTTCAATTGCATAGTGATGCAGCTTATCATGCTTCTCCTTTGGCGCTACAAGACCTTTCCTCACCACAAGACTACAGGTAAACATAAAATGAAATAAACAGAAAAAAAATCCAAACAAATAATAGATATGTCTCCAAGAGGCAGAGTTTTGTAAGCACAACCCAAACAATTAATTGAAGCCAGAGAAGAAGGAAAACAAAATATGACAGTTGCATTCTACTAAACATCAACTTGCCACAGCTTTAACAATTCCTCATGACTGTCTTCGCTTTAGCCTTTGAAGAGGTTTTTGTTTGCTTTATAAGGTACTACAGATTATGCTGAGAAAACATCCATATTTTGCTTTAATTTACCAGAATTAGTTTTCCCTCCATTTTCAGATGCATCAACAATTTGGAGACATCATTAGACACTTATTTGCAGCCATAAAACCATTAGTCAAGAAAATCAGTTTCCTGTAGAGTTGTATAAAGTGATACTGAGTCATTTCTCAGGCTGCAAAACCACCTTCCATCACTGTTGCTTCTTCTAGTACTGCATAAACAAAGCTTATCAGTCAAGTATTACAGAACTTTCCCAGAAGAATAATTCAAGGGTAAAGAGATCAACTCCACACTACAATGAAAAATAACATTAAGTGGTTACAATTATTTTGTTCATACTTATATCATCTAAGTGGAATTTAATCAACTTTTCTATTTCTGTGCATCTGAAAGTCTGCTCTGAATGATACTATAAAACGTAAGTACTTTAAAAAGGCATATGTTAAATGAATTGCAATCTTATAACAAAAGATACATCTGTCTCTCTTCTTCTTCTACAGAAAAAAACACCCATATCTGAAGCTGAAGAATTTACAGAAATTAATGTAAAGTAATACAGAACAGTGTATCAACATTGTCAACTGCTCACGTGTATTACTGTAGCTCATTCTGTTGCTTTTTATACTCACCATACCTTTCTATTTCACTGTCTTGACTACAGATCCAACTTAACTTTCTCACCATCCTATACTCGACTTATTAGAAAACTAGTAAATTAATCTGGCCCTTCATTTGACCTGCTGCCTTGGTAAGTACAGCCAAAGTTGATTTAGTATTGGTTCTCTGTCCCACACAGTGATGGTTGCCCCAGTAGCCATTCTGCCTCCACAGGGGCACAACCAGCCAGAGTGTGATCAGTAAGTTACTGGAGTATTTTATTTTCTAGCTAAAGTGAAGGAAGTAAGTAGTGGCAACACCACAAAGGGTAGTAAACCACAGGATCACATCTCACCTTTACATAGAAATAAAATTCTGATGAGCTATGGGAGAAATCTGCTTTGAAAGCACTTCTTGTAAGTCAGAGCTATGCTGCATGGATAAACATTTTACTATTAATATCAACATCACAAGACACATGTAAGAACAGTTTTAACACCTGGCAGTTACCCTTCTCCATTCTAAACCAATTATTAAAAAAAAAAAGTGAAACGCTTAACTTTCATCTAATGGCACCCTGTAAGAGGTAAAGGGATTTTACTGTATGTCAAGAAGAGTTTGTCTTTCTCCTCATCTAAAGACATCAAAAGGAAGTATTTTCAATACCAAAAATTAGAATTAATCTTTAAGACATTCAGCCGTCTATGCAACTAGCTCAAGACACTGATATGGTCATCAGTGGTTTTGCAATGAAATGCATCAAGAGTTGTTACTGAGCATTTGGGGTTTTTTGTCCTCTACCTGACCACCGCCTCAAACCAAACTGATTTTAATGCAGCTTTATGCAAAATATAAAGACAATTCTGTTCAATGAAGATTAGCTCTGCTGGATAGGGGTAAGAAAACTACTCTGACCTTCCCCTCTCACCCCAAAGCAACAAAAATAACCATCCCTGAGTCTAATTTCCTTCTAAAGCAAGGAACCAGAACTGCAAATGCAACAATCTAACAAAGCAGTTAATTATAAGGGCTACTCAATTTTTTGCAGTGTCTATCCCAACTAGGTCCTTCAGACAGCAGGATAACATAAAGAGATTGATGTTACTTCTAAGATCTTGCAGAGGAATAGCTATCTGTACAGTTTCTGCCTTCCTAGCCTGCATTAGGATAATAATCTGAGCTCAATAAAGTAAAAAGTCTAATATTAAAGGTGGCCAGTACAATAGGATTTTAGAAAGAAACAGCTTTTACCATAGTTCTGCATAACCAGAAATGCTAAGTTGCCAGAGTATCAAAAAGACAAGGTACTGGAGCAGCAGCAGCCTTAGAGCTCTATCCAGCTCTGTCTCTTGGGGTACATTCTTCCTCCAGAACAAGGTGCAGTGGTTCATATATAGCAAAATACTGAAGAGTGAGAGGAAATGAAAATAAGTATGTGAAAGATAACATAGTCTCGTAACACTTACCAGGACTATAGTATATCCATGTCAGTTTAAGGTTTTTGTTATTTTGTTTTTTAAATGAGCTAAACCGGCTCTACAACTTGCAAACAAAAAAGGCAACAATGGCATTAAAGGCAAACTCACTGTTTGTCAGTATGTATACACACACTTAGGTAGCCTTGTAGAAAGAAACTAACACTGCTGAGCCTAGCAGGATCCAGGGATGTGACTTTATGCCCAAGCAGTTCCACCAATTTCATATTAAAGTTCCGTGAGTGAATTTTTGTACAGATTTTGACTGACTTCAAGGCTGCTATGATACTGTATTTCAATGCAGTTGAATATATTATACTACTACAGCATCCAAGGAAAACACTGCAACTTTCCCTATCAGTTAACAGAAATTACTACCTGTTGATGAACACTGAAAAACACCATGTTAATTGGAAGCCAAGCTACATTTTATACTAGAAAGAGAGGACTCTGTTCCCATGTAATGGGAATTACTGCAAATATGTAGCTCAGTCTCTGACACAGCACTGACACAAGCTTACCAGCCCTCCTTCCTAGGTAGCACACACGCATGGAAACCACTCTTCCCCACTCTTAAGACACCCACGAGAAGCACGGCAACTACAGTGAGACCACTACTACCACAACAAGTCCTTTCCATTGCCATCGATCTTCAAAGCACCGCGGTCCTTTCCCTGTGAAGGTGCTCAGAGGCCTGCACTCCACATTACAAGGATGGCACTAACATGAAGGAGCCAGCTCCTACCTTCAGAACAATTCTATTCAATCCGCACTCCTGGACTCGCAGAGGTGACGGATTAACCAGCAGAGAGATGGGAGGCTGGTAGCCAGGAGCTGGCCTTGGCAAGAGGAATTTTTCTGCTGTGGCACACTGTGCTGGTTTGGCACACGTCCTAAACCTCAGGACACAGAGGGAACATGCCACTTAACCGACTGAAACAGAACTTCATAAAAACTAGACAAAGGTTTAACCCTTTCTTTTCCTGCTCCCACCCCTGAACTACAGGAAACGCATGAGTTTTCACAGGAATTTAACTTTTTTTCTGTCCAAAACAAAGGGAAGCTTTCTTTCATGTGCCATTAGACTATGGAAAACACTATCACAAATGGTTGAAAATGCCAGAATTGTAACAACTACTTACACTACTAGTATCTATTCATTATAAGGGTTCCAAATGTAACTCTCAGTGGCCCAACAGCTGTCCTTCACTTATTCAGCCACTTGAATACTGTCGCTGAGCATTTTATTCATGAGCACAGTGAACTGTTTTACAGACTAACATGGCTGTTACAAACTTCCAGATTAATCTCAAGATTTTTGGTTCCAGGTGGCCTAGAAATACTGGTTTATTCTCTTCTGAATCATGACACTATATTACAAAATGCACATTCTTCAGCTAACTCAGGCAAGTTTTATTAAAGCAATTTGAATGGTTTAGATTTACATTTCTGATGAGAAAGAAGAGTAGATTAGATTTGTAACTGCAGCCCGATCTTAAATATGTACGCTTTGGCAGATACGCTGTAACATGACTTAACCACTGCTGAGAAGTCATGCAAAATCAGCTTGGTCAGCACTAAATCTGTCTAATTTAGGGCAAGACTAGCACAAGCTCCTCAAGGATGGGAATCGTGTAAATGCCTTTGTACAAACCAAATACAGCATGCAACTGGAATTTCTAAGCGTTTATTTTCTAATCACAGTACTCATCTTTTTCTCATACAAACAAATAACAGCTCTCCTGTTAAAACAGATCATGCAATTCCAGCAAGGTAATTTAACCTAAAGACAACTGTAGAAATAAGTTAAAATCACATCGTGAAAGCTAAATACCCCATAAATGACCTATGCAAGCCTGGAACAAAATCTACTAAAAGCCATTGCATCTGTTTCTTAAAGAATAATTATAGGACGGTGGGGAGGGCACCCTAAAGTGAGATGGCACACAAACAAGAATTACCAAATTACCAAAAAGGTCAATGTGAGATGAAAAGTATCAACTCCACACACTAAGTATTACACACACCAATATAACAGACTGTCATTACGCTAGAACACTAATCCTATCACATCAGACAGGAACTGGGGTTCCGAATACTCTCAGTCCCAAATATTTAATTTACACAAGGAGCAATTTTCCCCCTTACTTAACGGTTGGATAAACTCTTTGCTTTTATACATACATTTGGATTATTTAGCAACACTTCACAGAATCAAGACATATACAGTAATCTTTTGTTCTGCAGAATCTATTATAAAGAAGTTATTAAAAATTCTGACTTAATGTTCTGTTGCACACTCACTGCTACAGTTGATATACTCGTGTTCAGAGTGCATTATCATGCACAAAAGTCCTTCGGATGCCCAGTTTCAAAGACCCTCTTTTTTATTTCCCTGTTTCTTGACTCTTCTCAGTAAACATTATTTCACTAACTTTCTTATATGCACACACACACATATTTTCTGGCTAATACATTTTCACGCCGACGTTTGTACTCGATTTCGATTTACACAGTTCCCTGCAGCTCCCTCTGAAATGCAGAGCTCACGGCCAGCCGTCTTTGTTGATATCCTGGCACTCCCTGCACCTCCTTTCAACCAGAGCCATCTCCTACCCCAGGCGGCAGAAGAGTTCAGCCGTGCGCGGCCCTGCACCCTGTACGCCTGGAATTCTTACGATGCAAAGAAATCCTCTTTCCAGCCTCCTCCTCTTCCTCCTCCCTTTTACGCACTAACTCTGGATCGCTTCCACGGCTCGGGGCTTCAGGCGTTATGGGGGGCTCCTTCTGGCAGCCCCTCACTACGGAACGGTCCTGGCTTTTCACGGGCTGTCCCTGCCGCTCCCCATGGCCGGAGGAGAGCCCTCGGGGGGGTCGCCGTTCTTCGGGCCCCTTACTCACTTCTACCCCGGCCGTGGAGGCTGGCGAGGGGCCACGGCCCCGCCGCGGAGGGGGTATGGTGGGAGGACGCGCCTTTGGCCCAAACTACCACAGCTCGGTCAATTTCCCCAGCAGCTGCGGCTGGGCGCACTGTGGGCCTCCCCCTCACACCCCGGACCTCCTCATCACCGCGACGGTACCGACGGCTCCGCCGCGGTTCCAGGATCCTGCTGGATCCCCGCCAGGCCCTGCTCCGCCGCCGCCGCCCTCACGGCGGCCCCGCTCCCCCCCGCCCCCGCCCCGAGGCGTCGGCGGGCCGGTAGGGCCCAGTCCTCCGCTCCCTCAGCTCCTTACCCTTGGCCAGAGCCACGGTGGAGTTTTCGGTGTCGATGGTGTACAAGATCCCCTCATAGCGGATCTCAGCCTTGGAAATAAGGCTGATCTTGCTCCCGATGTACGGCGTCCCCCCGCTCATGGTGCTGGCTCGTCGGTCAGGGACACCCCCCTCCTCCTCCTACTCCCCTGCCGAGCGATCCAGAAGCCGGGCAACAAGCAGCTAAAGAAGCCCGGCTCGGAGTCGTAGCAAGCTCTCTGCTCCTCCCGCTCGAAGCCTGACTTTTCGCCGATCCGCACAGGACAGCTTTCCTCGCGCAAAGCCCCTCAGCACAGCCCGCACCGAAAGCGCCCCGAAGCTCCCAACATGGCCGCCGCCTTCATCTTCCCTCACAACCGCTCCCCCCCCTCCGCGCTCAGCCGCGAAATGGATGCCGGGAGAGGAGGAGATCTCGCGAGAGCTGGCGGGGGGGCGTGGCGGGAACCCCTGAGGGGAGGTGGCGGCGGCAGCCATTTTGGTCGCCAGAGGAGTCGATGTGGTGGTGTTGGAGTTCTCCGTCTTCTGCTCCACTTCCCCGGTGGCGAACGGCTGGCAGGGCTCGGCTGGGACTCGTCGTGCTGTCCCTACCTGGGTGAGGAGTGGTGTGTAGGGAGAGGTGAGGCTAGGCCGCCTGGGCCGGGCCAGGCCGGGCCAAGGCAGGTGGCTCTCCCTCTCAGCGCCCCGGCAGCTTGGAAACCCCCAGCCCGCCGACACCAGGGGATGCGAAAGTAGGTTGGGTGATTGGGGGTTTTGGGGTGTTTTTTGAGAGGCTGGGATCATCTAGCATCGAATGCTAAGTTCCTGTGATCCTTACGAAGCAGGTCATGCGGAGAGCTGCACAGGTCTAGGTGATAAGGATTTAGTTCGTATTTCAAGGGGGATTCCAATTTACTCGATAATCGTGATTTTGAGATTGTGCTTAACTTGTACACCTTGTGTAAAGCTCACTAACAAGGCTTCCTGCTGGAGGCTCTGCCTGTTAAAACATGATCCCACCTCAGTCCCCGTGCGTTTTAATATTTGCAGCCTAGAAAACTGTGCGCAACAAAAATTAACTGCTGGGAAAAGGTACTTAATAGCTGTTGTTGTAGCAACTGGACACTAATACATTGCAAAGATTGAGCAAGTGTTTTGTTCAGAATAGAGCTTAGAAAAACAATAGTGAGTCTGTTTTTTCTGGAAGTGCCTGTGTGTTTCTAAGTCAGAGCTATGTGAGACTTCTGGAAAGCAGTATTTGAAAGAAACACGCCACGTACAAGAAAAACAGCACTTCTTTCTCAGTGCTTTCTCTTCCTAGATAGATGACTTTAGGATACTTGTCTATGCAAACTGTTACTGCTCCCTGCAGCTTGAGACAGCAATGGCATTCCCGTTACCTAGTGAGATGTTAATGAAGAACTTGGGCTGGAAACAGGGCACAGGGTTTAACAGTGTTGATAACTGAACAGCAACTTCTTAGGTTTTAGGAGGATTTTTTTCCCCAGGCAGTTTTAAAACCACGGTCGGAAGTTAACTTTCATAATAGGAATTCTCTGTTTCAGATGAAGAATAATTCAGGCGAGATTGTATTTTAGGAGATCAGACGAGATGATTGCAGTGGTCTCTTTGACTTTTTTTATTCTATGCCTATTTAACTCCTGAAAATCGAGAGCAATGAATATGTTCAGAAGTATGTTTTCTGTGATGAAAAACATGTAAGTATTTGAGAAATATTTTTATAATAAAGGAATTAATAGAAAAGTTCACAGACCATCAATGAGTTTCTTTCCGTTCTTGTGTATGTCATCACTGCTTGACCTGAGGAGCCCAATGGGAGTCACTAAATAAAATATTCTATTCTTATTCTGCATGTTTATATACATACAGGGGTTCAATTAAGAAGAGGTGAGTGGGAAGAAATAAGAATTCATGTTTTACAAATTACTCACCCACAAATGTACTTTAATTACAAGTAGACAATTTTTAGGGTTTTGAAACCTGTCTTGTAAATCATGACTTGCCATTTTTCCCTCCTGCTGGAAAGATTACTTTTTATCTTCTAAAGTTATAAAACTATAATAAAAGTTTTTACCCTGGGTACTTCTTAATTAAATGTTCAGTTTAATGCCATAATGTTAGAAAAATGTTTACTAAAACCTTTGTCATAGTTAGGACTAGTTGCAGAATCATATGCCTAAATTCCCATTCTCTTACAAAAGCTGTGGAGATGGTGAGATGCAAATGAGGTCCAGGATCAGGGCAAGTAAGTAAAGGAAGCATTGAATTTTCTCTCCTAATAAAATGTGGGACTATTAAAAAGTAGTGGCAGATAGATTTAGGTATTTTTCCAACCCAAATGAATATTTATTTTTGTGCAATATCAAATTGAGTAATAGTCTATTTTTAATTAAATATCCAGGTAGAGACATTTGTTAAGAGTCCAAATTTCATTCAGCTGTAGCATTCCATAAAAGCAATACTCTTTTGCTACACAGATTTTTGATGTGTAGATCTGTGTACACTTAATACTGTTTTCACACGCACTACTGTGCTTTCACGTTCACTTACTGCAGGGTTTCCCCTTTATTACATCCTAACCATGCCTTCTGGCCCTCAGTACTTTTATTGGCCACTTTAATTAAGAAATACACAATGGTTTAATTTCAGGAGATGTTAAACTACTCCTAAGTACACTGGTGCAGCCTATTTTTAATGCACTTTAAAAGCAGTTTGGTTTGATTGATCATAAACCTGCTACTAAAGGTAGGAGCAGACAATCAGGACAAACTACCCTGAATAAAAACGTAACCTGTATGGAGAGGAAACGGGTGTTATTAGCACCAGTTCTTAGCAGTTTAGTCTTGCAACTTGAGCTAGTCATACAACGTGAAATAACAGAGCAGAGTTGTGTGCATCTGGCAACTGAAGGTGGGTTATCTGCTGACACACCTTTTTTGATTTCATGGAAAATCCCCAAAATCCCAAAATGCAGAATGAGTCACCATTTCAGGACGCAGAGCAGCAGCTCAAATGCATCCAGGTTTGCAGACACCCCGGCTGTCGCAGCCCAGCAGAGATGGAGAACCAAATCTGAGCTGCTGCCTGCTGGCATAAATTCACAAACCCACGGCACTAGAACAGATGCAATGAACTTGGGCAATGGTTATTCATAGGGGCAAAATTATTTATTTTGAAGGTCCCACCAAAGAAACTGCCCTGTCATTAGTCAAAGAAGTGAGGGGTTAGGACCACTGTCTTTCTCTGAAATGGTATTTCTGAACACCTGAAGTAAGAAAGAGCATACAGGAGTGCAACGTCAAAAGTGAGACCTTTAAACTCATCACACCCAACAGTTAACCTAGTAACTGCAAGTTAGTACTAACCCCTCAGCACTACATCTTTTATATACCTACTTTAAGTTAACTCCCAGTCCGCTATGCCGTGTCTGCAACAAAAACCCAGCCAAACCTCCTCCAAATGTTAAATCATCTTGTAAGCCAAGAAGGCACAAAGTCACCAACTTTTTACAACAGAAGAATCCACACAAGGGACCACAGAACCCTGCAAAACTCCAGAGGGATCACTCAGAGTTGGAGTGGGATGCTGCCAAGGTCAGCCGCCAGCCTCGCTGGGCTTAGGTTTTTAGCACTAAAAGTTAAGAAACTAAAAAGAGAATTGAGAGGATGTGATGGGTCCTTCAGAGCTGGAAGCCAAATCCAGTGATGCACAGGCTGCATCGTCTGAAACAAAACATTTTAGACTAAATTACAGGGGTTTCAACACCTCAGTGATGGCAGAAGGAAAAACTTTCCAAGATTATCAAGAGTTGAAGCAGGGAAAAAAAAACCCAACCCTTCAAATCACAGATAAAATTAGTTTAACACCTTATGCTCCCCACCGCAGGCGGGGGTCTCACCTCAGCCTCACCCCCCAACTCAGCACCACAAGACCCAAGGAGTTAACCCCTCAAACCAACACTTTTAGCTGCTCTGTGCTAATTACACCCTCATTAAGGGCAGCTGCAGGTGGACTTAGGTTTTTAGCACTAAAAATTAAGGAACTAAAAGGACAGTTAAGAAGACACGATAGTTCCAAACCTGGCAATGCACTAGACTGCACCATCCTACTGACTGAAACAAAACATTTTAGACTAAATTACAGGGGTTAGCCCACGTCTCGCCACGAGGAGGAAAACTTTCCAAGACTATCACAAATTGAAGCAGGAAAAACCAAAAAGCTCCTTAAATTACATATAAAATTAATTTAACACCTTATGCTCCTC
>VXBW01005301.1:482928-575428 GCA_013400375.1 Thinocorus orbignyianus
CCCCCCTTCTTTTTCTTTATTTTTTTGCTGAGGGGGTTTTTTTCTTCCACAAAGTTGTCGCCCCCGGGGAAGCCCACCTGCGGCTGGTGGCCAGGCTGGCCTTAATGAGGGTGTAATTAGCACAGAGCAGCTAAAAGTGTTGGTTTGAGGGGTTAACTCCTTGGGTCTTGTGGTGCTGAGTTGGGGGGTGAGGCTGAGGTGAGACCCCCGCCTGCGGTGGGGAGCATAAGGTGTTAAACTAATTTTATATCTGTTTTGAAGGACTTTCTTTTCTTTCCTGTTTCGACTCTTGATAGTCTTGGAAAGTTTTTTCCGCCTGCTGTCACTCAGGTGGCAAGACGGGGGCTGATCCCTGTAATTTAGTCTGAAATGTTTTGTTTTGGTCAGTGTGACAGTGCAGTATGTGCGTTGCCGGGTTTGGCTTCCAGCTCTGAAGGAACCATCGCCTCCTCTCAACTCTCCTTTTAGTTTCTTAACTTTTAGTGCTAAAAACTTAAGCCTAGCGAGGCTGGCGGCTGACCTTGGCAGCATCCCACTCCAACTCTGAGTGATCCCTCTGGAGTTTTGCAGGGTTCTGTGGTCCCCCGTGTGGATTTTCCTGTTGTAAAAAGTTGGTGACTTTGTGCTTTCTTGGCTTACAAGATGGTTTAACATTTGGAGGAGGTTTGGCTGGGGTATTATTGCTGTTAATGTTGATAGCACGATAATAAATGGAGATACTGACGTAGTTTGAAACAACTTTTACCATGCTTCTTGAAATAGTTGATATTTGTTAGTGAAGGTAAGTGGAGTAAAAAAAGTAGTGGTGTAGCAGCTTGTTTTGAGGCAGACTTCTACTAGTTGTGTTTTGGCCATAGTTGATGGAAATTCTGCTTCCCTCAGATAAAGCTCAGTGGCTTCGTGAAGACCTAATGAACTCCAGCTGGTTTGTCTTTAGTTTGTGGTGGCAGAACCCTGCCTTCTCTCGGTGCTCTTGGCAGGAGTGCTTGGCTGGGAGCACCTGAGCCCGGGTCAGGGCTCTTACTGGTGCTGCTGTTCACTCGTGGGTTCATCCCAGGACTGGACTGGGATTTGTTTTGCTGTGTCAGGCACTGAAAGAAAGACTTTCTTGATATAAGGCACTTCTGAAATCAGTGGCTTGGTTGATATAATACTGTTCAAATTTCTTTATCCTCGCAATATGTTGCAAACCGTGTCCATTTACTGTGGTGATTTTTATATATTTTTTTTTTCTGGGAAGCTAATAATTAGGTGTGGATTGGAACTTTTACTTTCTTCGTTTTGCCTTGAAAAGTTAAAAAAGATATATGAAGTAATTTGCACATAGAGATAAGTTGCAGAAGCAACTTATGACAGACTTTGTCAACAGGATAAAAGTTGACTTTCTAGATGCTTATTTTTTGGTTCTCTAGTCGTTGGAGGCAAGGTGTTTTTCTGTGTGGAGATACGTTGTATCATATCTAGATTACATTATTAAAATGCATTCTGGAACTAACTTGGAAATTCTTGTAAAATAATTGGGCTGGGGAACTGCTTCTGAGTGTTGAGAGAACTGGAGGGAGCACACTGCAGATAACGAGTGAGTGTGGAGCTCCAGGTGAGCCCGGGACCAGCTCAGCTGCTGCCTCACTTTCTCTGTCGCATTGATTGCAGAAGGCTTTACCCAAATTTTTCCTCTCCTGCTGATTGACCAAAACTAAGTTTTGGGCAATCGGCACTTAGGGCAAAATCTGGTGGTGCTGTCTGTGCTGTATAGAAGGCCTCTATGTGTGACGTGTTCCTAGAGAATAATCTTAAAGTATTACCATTTGCTTCCAGAAAGCCGTAGGAAACACTTGCCAACTATACTCTTGATTTGAAAAAAAATTGCTTTGGTGTTTTGCTGAAGTAGCTGCACCTGGCCCAGTTTGTGCTGAGCAGTGTTGGGTCTCTGGCTATGACAATATTTTTTTCTTGATGCCTAAGCTACAAGTAGTGCCTCCTAATGAATGGGTGCCAAATAAGTCTGTGTGTTTATGCTCAACAATTAACTAAATCTCAACTCTTGTACACTTGGTCAGGTGTCTGGCCACACGTTTGCACGTACACGTCCCCTAAAGCTGGTGGATTTGTAAAGCCCTTGTGTTGTTGTCCCTGGTGTGTTCATCCTGAATTCTGCTCTCAGCTACTGCGTTATCAGTGTAGTTTACTTTTAATGAATAGCTCTTTCTAATTTTATTCTGCTGACCCTGTCTAGAGTGCTGAAAGTCGCGGTTTGCCTGTACACTCAACTGACTCTTTTTATTTCTATCGCTGTTCTCCATAAACTGCAGTTATTTGACTTCCAAACTGAATTTGGCATTAGTTTTTTCTCTGCTAGTGGGGGGGGCTCCTTTTCATCTTTGAAATAAAATCACATGTTACACCATAATAATAAAAAAAAGACACAGTATGAAAAAAATATACACTGCTGTATATGACTTTATTCTGTAGTTAGGTAGTTTTTTACCTGTTATTGTTTGTGCTGTTCTTTACATTCCTGTTCTTTGCTGTGGGCAGGTATGGTCCTGGTGCGCACGGATGCTGGCCAGCTGGTGATGGTGCCACAGCAGGCTCTGGCACAGGCTCAGATGCAGGCTCAAGTCCAAACGCAGGGACAGGGTCCTACCACCATTTCACCCAGGCTTTCGGTGCCCACAGCTGGCCCCGTCTTTCGCCTGTCAACAACTCAGGTACGGCTGCCTTGATTTCACTTTCTGGGTATGTCTTCTGTCTTACACTTTATTAGCTCACATGTTTTTGCAAGTGTACTTTCCTCCTCCTTTTCTGCCATGGGAGCAGGGAATACTTACTAAAACACAGTTTGTTTTCTGAGACCTAGGGTTTTTCTTTGTATTTCAGGAAAAAAGTCTACTATATAGAGTCTTTCAAGATGTTGTTTAGACTGTGAAGTCTGGAAGGCTCAGTCTTAACCAGAACGCAGTTTGGACTCTGCTGCTGGTTCAGTAGGTGCCCCTTGTTCTCTGAATCAGAAACCTTGTGATATCGCAGGGTGCTGAATGGATGCACAGGATGGCTAGGTTTCACAGGAAATTAGAAAAAGTCAAGTACATCCAAGGATTTACAGTAATTAACTTTTCTAATATGCTTTATTCAAAAGAGAGGTTTGATTTGCCTCCAGGTGTGATTTGTCTACGCTTTAAGTTTTGTCTGTGTTATGGCTTGACAGGGGAGGTGCTTTCCTACCCCAGGCTCCTCAGTGGAGTGTGTTTATTTCAACTTGGAACTAATTTATTTTCTCGGGTGAAGGTGTATCGTTTTTTAAATTACTTGGTAGGCTGCATTGGCTGAAAACTTTGTAGAGAGACTGATTAGTTTTGGGGTGTTTGGGGCTAAAGCTGCACTTAGTGAGGTGTAGAGGTGAAGATCTCTGGGTGTCAGTGCGGGGCGGCTGCGCTCTCATAATAATAATGAGCAGAGTTTAAGGTAGTTTTGCTTCAGATCTTTCTTTGCAGAAGTAATAAGTGATTCTGAGGGGAAAGAGAAGACAACAACATCTTTACAATTTTTTAATTTTGTTGTTGTATGAGTTTCTTGAACTTAAACATATGTTTCCCAGTGCTTACCATTTGATTCGTGTCCCATTATGTGCTTTGTGTGTTATACCGTATTTATAGCCTGAAAGATTATTAAGTTTAATTCAAAACTGAAAATAGTGATAAAGTTTTCAGAAGAGAAGGAAGCTAGCAACTGCTTAATGTTTAAATTTGTGATATTTAGAAGGGTAAGAAGATTTGTAGAAGCTTTCAAAGATAAGTGTATTTCGGGAAGAATAAACAGAGATAACCCTGTGTTAATTTCAGGATTTTTTTGACTGGTTTGATGACAACAAAAATCCAGACAAGTTCTTTTCGGTTTGTATGTGTCTCTGTGGTTGTTTGGGGCTTTCTTTGTAAACAAGTTTGTAAATCAGCTTTGTAGTGGGGATTCCAAGGGACATTCCAGCAATGGATCCAGAGACAAGTGTGTAAATGCAAACCAGGACTGGGTGGGACTGTGCCAGGAACAGGATCTCAGTCTGTTAAAGTTGCTGTTGAGCAGAGTGCTGCCCAGGTAAATGCCCTGCTGCATTCCTGATGCTCCTTTACACGTGGTAGTGCTAATAAGCCAGTAGAGACTAGAAGAAATGGGAAGGCCTTATGAATGATAAATCTCTTACAGGATGCAAAAGTTGGATTATTTTAGTGTGATGGGATTAGAATCACGGGATTGTAGCTTGTCAGGATTCGTCTCCCTTGACAGATCTTTGCAGTAGCTGCCTGAGCTGTTGCAGCATCATTTCTTTGGTGTGATTAACAAGGATAAGAAATAGTATTGTCCTTGGGAAGTGTATATTGAACTTTGTGACTGCAGGTGCTTCTCTCGTTTTTACAGTGCTTACGCTTTACCTGTATTTGACCTTAGAGTGTTCTTCAAAACCAGTGGTTGACAGCCTTTTAAAACCAGCTTGTAAAGGTTTAACTTTTAAAAGTTTATCATATCAGACTTAGACACTAGACTTCTATTTCAGTAGGTAGATGGTTTATAACCAGACAGTGTTTATTGGTTTTCTGGGGAAAACGTCCACTGACAAATATGATGCTAAGATTTTAGAACTTTGAGCAGTTACCATGTTTTACCAAGAAAAAGGATCAAGTTCCAAAATACAGGAAATTGAGTGTACTGAAAAATAATCTTTTTTGTGAGTTTAATTATAAACTTTTTTCTTTCGAAATCAAATTCTCATGTGTTAGCTGAATTCCATCAGTAAAAATGCAGGGTGCTTTAAATATGTAGGAGTTAGTGGATGTACTTCAGGCGCAGAGTTTGTGTTTTGCTCTACTGCTGCCTCTGGGGGAAAGTCTGTGCAGGTGGAAATTTGCATCCTACCATTAGCCTTCTAGGAAAGGGCATCCCGCTGCAAATACTGTGGGAGCTGTCTCGGAAGAGCCATCGCTTCTGTGGTTCCTGGATGTTAGGGGTTTTTTTCTTCTGGTTGTCCTAATGTTTAGCCAGTGTCAGAAGTTGCTCAGTGAAGTGATTGTTTTCAGTGCTGTAGTTAATTTGTGCATATGCTTTAAATACTGATAGTGTTAAGAAAGTGTGTTGAGAGCTACGTAGTTTGCTGTAGAACACAGGTTATTAAACAGCATGCCAAAGAAGTTGCAAAAGCTGGCAGGTACTTTTGGCAACTCGTTAAGTGTTGAGAGTGATAACTGGAGAACACAAAATGCAATCTGAATTACCTTTTTAAAAATTACAAGAAAGTTCGTCTGAAAAATTACCAAAGTGTTCAGCTCAATTTAAGAGCTCTTCGAATCTCTCCGCTCCACAACTAAGTAATTCCTCCTTTGCCCTTAAGAAGGGAGGAAAGGAGAATAGGGGAATATTTTAAATATTCTTAAATGAGATTGACTTGATTGATATAATAGGTTAGGATCTGGGCGATTCTCCATGCTTCCACAGCCTGGCAGTATAAAGAGGTTTCCTTCCTGTGTCCCAGAGCCATGGTTGGATAGATCTTCTCCCGGTTACTCGGGAGGAACATGAATCAGGTTTCCCATAAAAATTCCTCTGGATTCAGGAAGTGGGCCGAGGCACAGGAGCGTGTGTGAGGAAGGAGCCACTGCTCTCTAGGAGCAATGGGAGCTACTGGAATAGAGCAGGCATCATCTGTTTTCCCTTGGGATTTAGTATCTGGGCTTTGGATAATGCTTTCCTTGAAGGCAGTGGCTTTATCCTTGCATGTTGCATTGCTGGAGGTTCAGAAGTCAAGTATCTATATCCAGTAGCATTTCCCCTTGTTGGGAACTGATAGAGCCATTTCTCCTCCCAAGTTTAGGAAAAAAAAATATGTATTTTGATTGCAATGCCAAACGCCAAAGTTCAGAAAGATTAAAACACATAACTTTTGTTCTGGATTCTGATATTACAAGGAGCTGCTTTAAATAAAATATTCAAGAGAAGCACAAAAAGTTACAATTGTACCATAAAATAGTTCTAGTTTAGGTCCAATTATAAGATTGTGGAGGACTGTAATGAGGGGACATTAATTCCAGCTAACTGCATGCTTTAGGGAAAGAATATCCCCAACGTATTCAGTTATATGAAACCAAATCATTTTTCAGATCATAAATACAAATCTGTCTTCTTGGTGCAGCTACCAGAGGCTTGACAATTTTTAATTGGCATCCTCTGTTTCACATGGAAGTACCCAGTGTTACAGAAGATGGTGATAATCTTTTGATGCTTTAAGAAGTGCAGTTTTGTACTGTCAGTGCATTTGCATTGATAACATCCTTGTTTGAAAAAATATAGTTAATGAAATAAGAAAGATTTTTTTGGATGTTTTAAGCAAAGGTTAGTTTGAGTTTGTGCGGAGTTCTACTTGAACTGTTTTCACTTCCTTCATGATTTTAGTTTCCTAAATGCTTTTGGTTTTCGATTGTTTTGATTTTATCTGAATATTGAGAAGTGATTAATGTTGCCAACATTTTGTCTGCTATAGGATCTTAGTTAAGGTTTCCTGCAGGGTTCTTGGGAAACAAGCTGTAATTCGATGGAACTTTGGCTGATAGAAAAATTTTGTTCTGGATTCTGGTGTTACAAGCTGGCTTTGCTTGCATTACTGCAGGAGATAATTTTTATTACATAAAATAGATAATTATTACAGAGATAACAAGTAAATTCAGAAGTCTTTTAAAACTGATTATTTATGTTGCATTAAATTTTTGCCTCCGTATCTTGTTTTGAAGCTTATACTGGTGAAATTATGAAAAATAGGTAGGTGCTGCCATCTAGTTTTTCTTTGAGTTTCTCTTGTTTATCTGCATTTTTCATTTCTGGAGTTTATGGCTTTTCACACAGATTTTGTTTGCCAGTTTCTTAATGCCGAGCTGGATTTACATTCATAAACAAAAAGCAACAAATATGTTATTTTAAATTATTTATAATTCAAAACATTTTATGATAGTTACAAGATTAAAGTGCTGCTGGACTCAAAAAATATGAAGTGAGCATCATACAGGAGAGACTAATGTTAGCCTGGCTCCTGGTATTTGATTACAGAGTAGGTGTTACCAGGATTTCCAAATCAGGTGAAACAGTGTGTGTTGGGGTTGTCATGAGCCTGCTGCTGGAGATGGATTTGGTCTTGGAGTTTAGTAATGGTTTTGTTTCCAGTTTGATTCAGAAATGTCTTTTCCAGTGTGAAGCTGCTTTGTGTATTTTCAGCAACCAGAAAAGCTTGTGTGTAGTTCCGTGTAATGTTTGATGGCTTAGTCGGAATATTTGGGCAGATAAGTGGGCTGCTTAACAAGGGTTCTGCTCCAGATGTGATCCCCAGTCACTTGCCAGGTTTTTTCATGGCATGAATAGTCTAGACAGCGTGTATGGCTGTATATATGGATGGCAATTCATTTCTAGGTGCATTTAGGTATTTTTCCCATTTCTGCTCTTCAGAATTCCAAGTTCATGATACAAACATATTTGTTTCTGGTTTTTGACATTCACTTTCTGTTAAGCTTCACGTTACCATCCTTTTTTAAAATGGAACAGATGAAAAAAAGAGTCTTTGGAATAGGTGAGGAGTGTGGAATCCCCTGCTCTGGGATTGGCTGTGGTTTTGCTGTGGAATCAGTTCCATGCATCGGGAGCAGCTTGGCCTTTGCGGTCACAGGAGGTGTTGGGAGCAGTTCTCAGCCCAGCCTTTCAGATCTGAGAGAGCTCTGATAACACCTGCCAACCTTTTCAGCAGTGTTTGGGGTTTTGATGTCATCTGTTAGTTTTGTGGTTTGGTTTGGGTTTACTTTTTGCTGGAATTTCAAGCCAATTGGTGAATCTTTGTTGTCGCCCGAGGTGCGCTGCCACTGTTATCAAATAAGCTATTCCATACTATTTCCTTCTGTAGAAAATTTTGGGGGTTCTTGTGCAAACTTCTGGAGCAGAGGTTTGTGTTTGCAGGGCAGGTGGGTTGAAAGGCCAGAGAAAGTGAGCAATGCCTGGTTTTTGCTCTGCTTTAACCACAAAACCCTTTTCCTTCCTTTTCTTTGTGGTGTATAAGCAGACAGTAAGTTCTCACTACCTATGAATTTTGTTTCCACTTTCATAGCCTTGATGTAAACAATAATGTAAACATTAATGTGAAACATTAATTGAAAAACTCCTTAGAAAACACTCCATGGTTAGGAAGGCTGTAGAATTCAGCATGCAAAGGTCAGGAATGCTACAGAGAAGATTCCTGAGCAGCCCAGCAGTGGCTCCCGTGTGCGTTATGCTGCCTGACCACATGCTACTGTTATTTTTAATTTCTGCAGCGTGTAGGCTGGACAGTCTTAATTAACCAAGAATTATGTAATGCTTCTGTCTCCACTGTTGAGTGGATCGCTGCAGGCTTATTTGCTGCATATTATCTAAGCCCCCCTCTGAAGTGGGAATTAATAACCAAGTAGGGTTTTTTGTTAAGCTTATCCCTGTAACAACTTTCTCAACAATGCAGTTAAGGGGATTATTGGCCTCTTTTTATAAGTAGAGAACAGAGCCTAATTGTCTCTCTTTTAAATATTAAATTTAAAATACTGTTGGGTTTTTTTTGTGTTCAGTTTGACTTCATTGCCTTCAGTGACCACTCCTTGTTGCAAACCCTGTGTTTCAAGTTGTCCACTCATAAATAGATGGTGTAAAAGGTTATTGATTAGAATAGATTATCTATATTTGCAGGCAGCACAAGCACTCAGCAGTTGAGGCAGGGGTGGCATCAAATTGTAAGGCCAGAATTTAGGTGCTTTTTATCTACCAGGTTCTTTGGATGAATCCTAGTGGTTGTAGATGCATCAGCTGCTTCACCAGAGAATGAGAAAGTCCTTTGCTGGTGGATTATGTAGGTATTTACTTCCACCTGCAGGATGCTGAAACTTCAGAGGGGAGGGGGTTTGGACTTAGAACCCCTGGTTTCTGAAGGGTTTCTCTGGTGGCCCTGAGCTCCTCTGCCTTTCTTGTCTCACGGCTCCCAGTCTTGTATCTTCCTCCCCTGTTCTTTTGTGGTCCAAAAGGAACATCACACACCTGTGAGGAGCACTCATATGCTGCAATAGCAGTGAAGGTTCTGCCTCTTCTCCTGGCTTGTTAGATTCTGCCTCCCATTGTTTCCTGTAGTTGTCTGCAAATGTCAAAATTTTTAAAGAGTTAGTACTTGGGCTAAATACTGACATGTAAATATTACAGCTGAACTAATACATCGATGTAACCTTAGTTTTTTGCAGGTCTCAACCTGGTTTTTCTAATCTTTTTCACATACCTATGAGAAAATATTGTTAAACATAGGGAAAGCTCATTCTTGCATTAGTTGTGAATATATACTTAAGAATGCATTACTGTGCTTGTTGTTTTTTTTCCTAACCTCAATAATCATTACCTGTGTAATGGCTATTATTATTATTTGGATATCAAGTTGCTAAGGAGGACAAAACCCCCTCAAAATGCTTATTTATTTTTCCTTGAATAGCAACCGACGTCCGTAGCCACATCCACTGTGCGGCTGGGGCTGCCAGTGCAAGCCAAAGTGGTGCAGTCCACCGCCACGCCAGTGAGTGCCACCTCTGCCGCTGCGCTGCCGGGGGGCTCCCTGCTCTCCCACACCACTGTAAGTAGCAGGAAAACGAGCAAATTTGGGTGAAGAAAGGGCTCTTTGTGTGGGAAGCTGCGTTAGTGCCTTTGTGCCGCTGTCACCATCTGTACGGGTCGTTATAAACTTGAGGATGGGACATTGGGAATTGAACCGTTTATATTAAGGGCCAAATTTGCAGAAAGGTGAGTTACAGCAGTCACATCATCACGGTGATCTTAAAGGGCTGGATAATACCACTCGCTGTTGAGTGGTACGTTTGTTTTTTAACGAAAAGAGCTTGAACTAAGGACTTTTGCTGTTCAGTAAAGGCTGACAAAATTAGGGTTTGTAACTAAGTAAAGTCAATGGTTTTATTTGAAAGAAAACACGTTTTTCTTGTCACGCTTTCAAGAACTTTATGGCTGAGTGAAAGAATGAAAAGATAACTGCCTGTTTTTTCAATGTGACGTGTCAATAGGTGTCGGTAGCCACGACGAGTGCTCAGAACTTACTCAAGACAACAGCAGCAACTGGAACGTCACCTTCTCAGCAGCCTGCAGTGATTGCGGGTGGGCAGAGTCAAGGTCCAGCCCAAAGCCAGGGTCAGCCTCGGCTGCCGCTGCCGCCTCACACAACAGCCCAAGTCCCAGCACAGCCCCAGGTCATACCCAGCTCTCCCCTACCCGGAACCACCGTCGTATCGCAGGCAAGTGTTAACATACTAGATACTGTCCTTTTTTAGTATGAAAAAAACTTCTGAGGTCTGTTGGGAAGCAGAACTAACTTTCTCTTCATGCAAACACACTTCCTGTAATGAACAAATGCTTTAGAGAGAAGAAATCCTTCTTGCTTCAACTGAACGGGGTACAGAGTCTGAGAGGGAGGAAGAACCCTCTTGGTCGGCTTTTCCCATCCTGCTGTGGCTGTGTCAGTGGGGAGAGAACCATTCTGTGGACAGAATCATCAGGTCCTTCAGTCCAAGAACTTACAATCAAGTTATAATCACGTTGCTGGGCCCAAAACTGTGGTGACACTGAATTGTGATATTTCCGTCTCAGAGTAATTACACCATGTAAAAATAGTGGCTTGAAAAGATTAAAGGATCTTGTTTTCCGACTGATGAAGAAAGAATTAGATATGATGATATTGGATGACTTATTTCTGATTTGATTTTGCTGCTCTGGTACACTTCTTACAAAACTGTACCCAATCAATAATTTAACAAATTAAGATAGCTCGGAGAACATTGCACATTGTGTATTGCACGTCTCAAAGGAGAATGCATCTCGACAAATTGCTGTGTTACTTCTTGTATTTAAGGTTATTTTTATCAAAAAAGACTGTAAAATACTGTATTTCTTTTATTGATTTTTTTCCTTTTGGTAAGTATTCACGAGGTATGATGCTCAGTTAGGTAAAGAGGTGAAGAAAGTGCCAAGTACCTAGCAGGAACAATAAACCAGCTGCAGGTGTATTTCAGAGATGTCCTGCCTGAATTAGAACCATTTCATCGTTTTCCCGTTTATAGAGATCAGAGCATGCATCGATCCTGATGGGAAAATAGCATGGGTCTGATATTTGTGTTCTTTGCCTTTTGCAGGAAATGCAAGAAAATGTGAAGAAATGCAAAAACTTTTTAGCTACCCTTATAAAACTTGCTTCTCACAACTCACCGTCTCCAGAAACCTCCCGCAATGTGAAAGCTCTGGTTCAGGATTTGTTGGTAAATATTTAATTCTTTCCTTTTGTCAGTTTTCTATTGAGCTTGTTATTTGCATGTGCTGAAACCTATTGCTTCAGCCTTCACAATTTTTTTTGCTGTAATGAAAGTGGAAGGAGTTGTGCTACAGCAAAATGCAAACGTTTTGTATGTTACGTATCTACAGAAATCTTCAAAATAAGAAAGGTCAAGTAGAGGTAACTACGTATAACATTTTAAACAAAGAAATGAGCTGCAAATATAGTGACTCTATTTATTGAAGGTTGTTTTCATCTGTTCTTGTTCTGTATTGGTCCAGGAAAGCCGACAAATGTTTTTGCTACAACCTGAGAATGCTACTAATGATACTTTAGAGGTATTACAAAATACCCCTGGGTTATAGAGTTCTCCTGTATTAACTGCTACATAAACTTCTGAATATATATTTCATGTATTTACAGTTGTAGAGTTTGTGAGTATGTGCACATGTACACATACATTTGTGTAGGTGAAAATGTTATACGTACAGATACATGTTATATATACAGATATATTAACTGGGGGAAAAAGAAAAAACCCAAACAACTGATTGAGTTGTTGATGCTCTTTTTAATTCCCCCCTTCCCCAAAGGATGCAAAGATTGATCCAGAAGAATTTACAGGCCGCCTTCAGTCGGAACTCAAATCATCTCCTCAGCCATATCTCGTACCTTTCCTTAAGGTAATGTGAATATTGTTTAGATAAATTTATTTCAAGGCAAATGCTGATATGCTGTTTTAGAATATACCTTTTAAAGGGAATTAGCTTTGCCTGCCTGGAGCAAGAATACTCAATTCTTAATTTGTACTGTCAATTTCTGCTGCCGTGTGCGCTGGCTCCATCTCCGGGACCATCCAGGGACTGGTTGCTGTTACACAAGCCACCATCTAGGATGTTGTAGTAATTAGATTTATATTAAAAAGCTGTTACTCCCTAGTTTGAAAATCATCCATTGTCTATTCAGTGATCCTTCATGGTTTGATATGCATATTCTTTCCTGTGCTAGTAGTTTGGGGTTTTTTTAAGATTTGGAAGATTCACAAGTTATTTCCGCAGAATGCTTCAAGTAACTTCATAATCTTTTTCCACATTGTTTCTGTAATCCCCATTTGAGTCATTCATAACTTTCAATCTGTGTGTAATGGGGATTATGAAAATCAGAATTGGGTATAAAACATCCCAAAAAATTGATTAGCTGATCCTTCTTGTAATCTGGAACTAATCTGTAATAGAAGTTCTAATGTGACACCAAAGGGATTTATTGTTGGGGTGAATTTATACGTGGGAGTAAACTGAACTTCCCATTGGTTCTTGTGCTTTAGCTGAGATAGCTTCCATATGCAAGATCATATACAAACATACAAAGTGTGCTTAATTATGCCCCAGCAAAACCACAACTGGAATTTTAAAAGCATTTTCCTTCTAGTCCAAACCTCCTCAGTTTAGGGCAGATTTCTTCTCTTTCTTCTCTCCCTTCAACTTTTCTTCGAAACTCTCTCCGTCTGCTTCTGTTTTTTCCCAGTTATCATTAACCTTTATTTGTGCCTTTTCCTGCTCTTATGCTGCAGTCACATCTAGCATCCTGCTAAGTTTTAACTTGTTTCCTTTCTTTGAAGTCTTGTCTTGGCAACAGGCATTAAGTTTTTAAATAAATATTAGAAGTTTAGGAAGAACTGTAGCTTGGGCTAAACACTCTGGCGTTCTGCAGCTGCCCGGGGGGAGCACTTCAAAAGAAGACTGCTACCACTTAAAAAGTAAAAAGTTTATTGGTGAAGGTACAGTACAGCCTTTTAGAACTCTCATTTTTTGGTTGGGCTGGTCTGAACATGAAGCATAAGCCAGTACAGTTTTTTTCTAATCCAGTCAGAATACGTTATATCAGTAATAATACAGTAAACAGCTACTGCTGCAGGGCCTCAGCCGTTAACTCATCTTGTTCTAGGTACTGGAGGCATGTCAGGAGAAGTGCTGCTTGCTTCTTCTAGCATGCACTGGCAGCAGGCTTCTTCCTATGCTTCTGCCTTTTCTAGTTTAATTTTTTGCCCTTCCAAAGACCTGAGCTACGGGTTCTAGGTAGTCTCGAGGAGGGGAGCGTTATGTTTTACTGCTGCGGTGGAATTAAGGCACATCAAAATCTGCAGGGTTGCTAAATCCGAATTGAAAGCGTATAAAAAACATAAACTGTACTTTCTCTCTTACAAAATATGTTCAATCTTACTTCTTTTTGATGAATAGACAGGCAGTAAAATTGTAAAGCAAGCTGCATCCTTTTAATTCTGTTCACAGCAAACTTCAATTTATTTTTTTTCTTTGTCAGCCTGCTAAACCTGATATTTTATGAACTTTCTTCTGTTTCTAGAAAAGTCTACCTGCATTGAGACAATCTTTACTGAATAGCCAACATTCAGTTCTGCAAGGACAGCCGTCTCAGCAGCCGCTTCAGCAAACCAAGCTCTCCCAAGTTATACCTCAATCTGCCTCCGGAAGCGTTTCCGCCGTTGTCACGACGCAGACGATAGGAATAAGGCAACCAAACAACATTTGCACAGTCTCTGTATCCAATACAGTGCAGCCTCCTCAGGTTAAGGTGGTACAGTCAAATCAGAGTTCTCAGCTGGTAGGTACTCCAGTGTGAAAGCCAGTTCTGTAACAAGCTTGAGTAGCAGTTCTCAACGTTTGGGGGTTTTTTCAGCTTGTTTGGGAAAATACTTTTTTTTTTTGTTTGCATCATGCTCTGTGCTATATGATAATGCCTCATTTTATGGCAGTTCACATGTATGTTCAACCATTAGTTTGGATAACATTACTAACACAGCTGAAACTTAAGAAAATATGCTCTTGGCCTTTTGTCTGGAACACAGTGGTTGTATAAGCACAGTGGAATTAGAGTTAATTACACATGGAGAGCAGAAAGCTTTTCAAGACTTTAATTTTTAGTATGTTATTAGGTATGCTACTTTGCTTGAATTAGTCTGCATTAAAATGAACTCTGTCTCATTCTAAACTCTTCTCCATATAGTTAAAATCCTGCAGAGGAATAGCTGCACTGTACCAGCATGCTTTGTTTAGAACAAGTGCCGTAGTTATTCACTGAAAGGTGTCGTTGCTGTGTGTGTTGGGGTAGTGTGTGCTTGGAGTGGATAATTTCAAAGGCATTATCGATGAGGTGATGGTACAGCCAGTTTCTCACTGAGAGTGGGGAATATGTCCCGCTGTTGCGTAGCATCCTGTGTGTTCACAGCTGTAATTAAGGTATGTCTGGGATATTCACAGGTCCTTGAGTTCATACAGACATCATCATCCTTCACGCGGAGACGTAGGAGTTTGTCTGTGGTTTCTGTGTATGTATGAGTAAAGTACTTAGGTTTAAATTATGATTCTAATGGAATGTTTTTCTCAATGGGATAAAGCCAAACCTGTGGGATTGACACCTCCTGTGTCTCCACTCATGATGTTAACCCGAGCAGAGATCACCAATGGGGGGAGATGCTCTGTCATCTTACTCAGCAGAGCTCTGGCGTGTGAGGGAGCAAGAGCTGCTCAAGTCTTACGTTGTGAAGATTGATCTGATGGGCCAAAAAAGTTGGTTCTGTCTCTAAGGAGGTCTAGGTCTGAATTTACATCTCACTGAGTACATGAAGTGACTGCTACATTTTCCAAAGGTAGCGAACTGTGCAGAGCAAAACTATGCTTCATACTATTCCTTTTCTAGAAGAATATCTGGGGAGAAGTCTGAATGTTAAAAATCATAATTTATTGGCCTTATTGCAAAACTGGCTTTCAGTTCATCAGTAATTCATTAATAAAACCAAACATTAATCAAGCGCTTCTTAATGGCCCTCACATTAGTTCTGTAGAGACAGAAGCAGCATCAGGCACTGGGTTACTGCAGAAAGAACTCTCCTAGAGCACAGCAATCACTGTCTCAGGGGGCCGAGCGGGTGACCCAGCAGCATCTCCATGTCACACTCATAGCTGTTTGTAAGTATTGACTGTTTCGTGGTGACACCGATCACCGTAGTGCTCCCCAAAACCTGAGCAGAGCCCAGTGGTGCTGAGCGCCCTGCTGGGGCTGTGTTGGGCAGAGGAAGACTCCAGCTGGCGTGCCCAAGGCTGCCCAGCGCCCGAGGAGGGAACTGGCCCTGCTCCAGATTTTCCCAGCCCGGAGCTGACTGGAGAATGTTCCAGCTGGCTCTGTGAACTGCCCAGCTGCAGAAGGCTTTGGAAAAGAGATCCTGTCCTACCAGCCAGCTTACTGTAGTCCAGTTTCTTTTAAAACACGGAGAATCTGTTGGCTCTTCCTTTCTTTGGGCTTCCCTCTTTCCCAGGGGAGTGGGATGCAGAGATTTTGCTCCCAGTTACATGGAGCTGTCTTGCCCCCTGGGAATTCTGTGTGTGCTGGTCAGTGTGCAGTGCGGATTGTGCAGAGCATTCAAATATATAGTGTTAGTGTGGATGAAAGAGGAGAGTATTTTAGTTATCTGTGTTGTAAAGTATTGGAATCATGTTCCAAAACGATGAAAAAGCTGTGCTTTGAAGAGCTGGGGAGTGCTGTCAGTCCTGCTAACCGCTTCTAGCCAGGGAAAAGGGCAATAATCTTAGGCTAATATTTTATTGATGAGACACTAATGAGATAAGCCAACAATCAATTTTTTTAATTGTTGTAAGTGCAATCTTCAAAGTTTGTCTGAATTGTCATTCTTAGGGGGCAGGAGCTCTGTATAGCCTTATATATGCAGGCATTATCTGTCTTCTGGGTGTTAGAGCAGGTAAAATTCCTATGAATAATGACATTTATTAAATGTGGTGAAGTTGTGAGTAGATTGATGAGAAGTGGAGATTGATTCGCACTTCATGTATTGTGTTGGCACTGCGTCCTAAGGAGGAATTACTCCTGAAGGTTGAAGCCAGTTATTAAATTGAAATGATAAAGAAACAATAAGAAATTCCAAGTGATCCATCTTGATGAAAACAAATTTAATTCTATGCAAAGCAATATAAAGATTTGTGCAGGAAAGATACCTAGAAATACATCGGGACCATTGCTGCCACAATAAACTGCAGTGTCCAGAGGGGAGGTTTTGGCATCAGAATAGTATTGGCTAAAACGTTTACTGAGGCTTTTCCAGGGACTGTTATAATGGTTGGAGGCTCCTGAAAGGTGAGAGAGTGAGTAATGGAATTTGGAGACGAGATACAGCAGCAGAATAAGCATTCTGTTGTATGGGAGATGTTCTGCTTTGCTTTTTAATTCTCTGCTGAAGCTCTTTCTGGCATCAGTTTTCTGCTGCTGAATGGTTGTAATTTGTACATGTTTTAGTGACTCACAGGAAATAATTTTCTTTTTGTCCTGTGTGCTTAGAAATGGAAGAGTCAGAGATGGCTGTTTGGATTAAAGTAGTTTCTATTAATGAGCTAATAAAGGTCCAGTCACTGACTTGGAATGTCGTGTACAATAATGTTTCAATAAAGGCGGCTGCTGGGCAGTAGATGGCTGGAGCGTAGCCTGTACTTGACAAATTGTGTGTCTGTTTGAAATACAGCCTGGGAGTTTTCTGAGTTGTTTTCATGGACTTTGTTTTAAGAATATTTCAGGCTGTACCTTGATATAAGGAGGATATTAGAAGTGGATACTGTTTGGAAACCAGTTAAGAAAAGATGACGATTAAAGGACAAACTTGAAAGCAAAGGCTGAAAGAAAAGCTTAAGAGGATTAAACCCATGGAACACTGACTGAAGGGGAGCATAAAAAACATTTACAAACACTTTAAGGGTCTAAATATATTGATGAGTTCTTTAGAGCTAAGAGAGTATTAATTTGAACAGCAGGATATAATCAAGCAAAGTAGGATTTAGGCAGGTGGTGGGGCAAGGTGTCTGTAGAGTGAGACAGATTGAGGTGGTAGGTCAGGCTCCCAAAGGCTGTGAGGAAAAAGCCACTGTTGAAAACATTCAGAATCAGAGCAGGTGAAATCCTGTAGGAAAAATTGTACCAAGGACTGGGGAGGAGGTGGGACAAGTGATCCACTGGCTTTTGGGTTTATTTTTCTTCCTTGCTTCTTTGAAGACACGTACTCAATGGAACAATGTTGTTGTCATATTAATATTAAAATCTATGTGCTGAGTATTTAAAAAAATCTTTTTTTTTTAATAAGAAAAATATTTGCTGATAGCAATTTTGAGGCACTGTTGAAGAATGGTAACAGTTACTATTGCAGCATGGCAGACAATGGTAAATAGGGATTCCAGGCCCACAAAAGCATGAACATTGGAAGCTGATGCTGCCAGATTACATGATGGCTGAGGTTTGATATGACATTTATCTTCAGGAGTGAGTAGACTGATAAATCACAAGTGGCATAGCCACAAGTGAGTTAGCAAGTGTTTACTCATGAGTGAAGATAAATGTCATATCAGACCACAGCCATTCTGAATCCTGTACATTTACAAGTGGCTTGTTTCTTCCTTCTACAATACTTTTTTTTTTTTGAACTTAATTGAGAGAAAAAGTGCTTGGTAAAGGATGTGTTTTCCAAATTTGCTTTTGATTTTCCATTCTTTGCAGCAGGCTCTATTCCCTATGCTTTTATTTCTGTTGCTGTGTTGGGTTACGCGTAAGCTTTTGGATCAGATGCTGCTGGTGCAGAGTGTGATGGATCTAACGGGGCAGGGGGAAGTTGCAGCCCTTGTCAAGGGGGACCCCATCACTGGGACCCCGTGCTTCTGCACTGGGGAAGGAGCATCCAGATCGCTGAGACTTGCAAAATCCTTGTCCTCCAAAATTTAAGCATTGTATTCTAATCTAATTGTCCCAAAGGACTTTTCCTTTCAGTGGTTTGTAGGTATTAGCTTTCATTTTTATTTAGTATCTCCTGTTTAGGTAAGAGAAGGAGAAGAGAAGTTAGCAGTCTTTTACACATCTTACGTGCTTTGGCTGAAGTCTTTCTTAGTCTGTATTTATTGGTCAATTGTGTTGATACTGGTCTGTGTTCACATCTCTAATTGTTCTTTGTCCTGTGCTATCATATTTGGTGGAAGATTCACACCAGTCGTGGGATGGTCATCGCCTTTTGGCTTGAGATTAGGACCAGGGAGCTCTGTTACTTCATTCTCTTGCAGATGTTGAATCTAAGCTTTTGGAAGAAGGTCATTGTCTTGGTTGTAATTTGGTATTTGCCAGACTCATTATCAAATCCATGCAATGGTAAATGGCACTGAACCTTTTCGATTGTCTGTGCCTTTGGTGTTGCTGCTGTGCTGCTTGTCCTCAGCGCTGGAAATCATGAAAATGCTTTCCCTTCTTTTTAGTGTAGATGGGATGATGAGAAGCTTCTGGAAGCTTTGGAAGCTTTTGTTTTCTGTCTTGTTACCCTTTCTGACTTGGCACCTTTATAAGATCATTGATACCATGATGTGGTGGTAAAAGGCTGGACAGGACTTCTGGAGGTGGCTGGTCCAGTTGCCTACTTGCAGATGAGCAGGGCCTTGCCCAGGCACGGATTGAGTGTCTTCAAGACATTATTTCTGTCATTTTAAAATACACTTGTACGTATTTCCTCTGCATCAAAATGTGGTCAAATTAAATTTTCCCCCTCATTTCCACTGGTCACCTTTTCCTTTCCAGTTTTTACACGCGATAGCTACTTTATTCTTTCCCCTCTGAGTGTCACTCTTTACTCGCTGCCCATCTTGACTGAGCAAATTTTACATCCATTCGCTCCATCTCTGTGCAAACACTCCATTTTCCTTCAGTGCCTGTAGTTGATGAATCCTTAGTCTCTTTTCCCCCCTTTCTTCTTTCTGCGAGGTAGCTACTGCCATTGCTAATGCTTCTGCATCCACAGGTTTATTACGACTTTGCAACTTTTACTACTTTAGGATGTACAGAATGCAATTTCCTAACTTCAGGACGGCCCCGTTTGGTTTGTCTCCAGATGACGTTGCAGATCTCGTTCCCTGGGGACTCTTGTCTTGGTTGTGGTTTCCCTCTCTCTTCCTCCTTGGTTGGGAGCCCTGATTCCTGCCGATGGGACAATTCCCTGGTTGTTCCGTAGCATCTTCATTCTCTACTTTGACATCTCATTTGAGAAGCCCGTTTCTCCTTTCCTTTTCTCCATAGCGTACGTTGAAGTCGGAGGTTTGTCTGGTCATTCTTGGGCGAGATTATGTGGTTTTAGATGCGCTTTGTCAGGTGTGGTGGTTGTGGTTTGCCTCCGGGTGTGGAAACGTCTGGTGGGTGCGGGATGGAACCGCAGCGTTTGGGAGCAGCAGGAGGATCGTGCAGCAGGAGGAACGCAGTGGTGGCTGTGGAGAACACGAGACTTCTGAAGTTGTCAGCCCGAGTTGTGGTTGTGACCTTATTTGCAGCTATTCGCCTGGGTTTTGTTGTCAAAGTTTATTTATGGATGTTTTTTCCAGCTCTGCAGCATCCACACGTCTCTCTGAATCTTCTGTTCATTCCATCTGGGCCTGCCTTGTCCCTGAGCTCATGAACATACATGTTTCTGTGGCTTACACGTGACCCTTGCAGGTTTTTTCTTCTTGATTTGATTTGTTTATGGGCCAAATTCTAAGATTCTAACCCGGTTTCAGGTTTGGGTAAGGACTTCAGAACTTGGCTTAGTAGTAAGTAAAACCTTGAGAGTATCCAATTAACATTAAGAGATGAATAGTACATGGTCAGCACAAAACAGTGTTTTCTTTCTTGTGTATATCTGATTTTGGAACCCATAATATTTTAGAATATACTTGTAGTGTATATTTTCTTTAAAAAGCATAGATACATAGTGAAAGGCGTAATGGTTGTGGGTGGATACCGCTGAAATTATTTTCTTCTACAAAGATGCTTTTCTTTCTAGTGACATTTCTGAAGACGACAGTCTAAACTTTAATATTAACCTTACTATTTTGAAGTATATTCTTGATGAAAGTTGTGACACGTGACATTTTCCAAAGCATAACGGCAAAATGAGTATATACACACACACGCAACCACGTGCATTACCCCAATACGACTTTCGTCAGTAGCTGGCTGTGCTTTTAGAGATCCACGTGCTTGTGTTAGTAATTACAGGTGTTAGTATATTTACGTTGTGTGTGTTTGTGTATAAAGAGTATAATACAAGTATACTTTTTTTTAATAATAGCAGATTATCCAGTCAACATCTGCTCAAACTGTGAAACGAAACCCTGCTTGCCAGACTACCCAGATTAGGATGCCAGTGGTAATAACTCAGACCATTAGACCACAAGGTATGGGTTTAAATGTTTTAGTGAGATTTGTTACCTTTGTATGAATTTCGTTGTAATTACCAACTAGCAGCATGGGGAGAACTGACAGTGTTGACATTGGCAGGTTCCACACTCCTTTTTGACGTCATGCTGGCTGAGGAATGCATGCTCTCACTCAGCAGCTTGAGGTATTTCAGACCAACACAGTGGAATGTTTTGAACAACTGTAGGACTAAACTCCACGTGCTTAGCTCCTTACTCAGCAGATTGCATGGAGAATTCTGAAAGAAGTCAGGAACTCGACTCTTACTGTCCTAAACTCTAACTCTGGGCCGAGAAAGAAATTCCTTGGTTTTTTTCCCTGAGCCTAGAGGATGCCTCAATTCAATCATCCTACTTTAGACTCTTAGCCCTGAAGCAGAAGGTGCTAGTCACTGTCTCTGCAGCTACAGAGGTCAAGGTAGGAGTCCTAGAGAGATTTCTCAACCCGTATCATTGCTTTTTTTTTTCTTTTTTTCCCTCCTACCTCTGGTGAGGTGAGAGTGGAGCAGCCTGCTGCCCCGTGGGGGACATCCATGGGGAGCCAGTCGGGGTTTGTACCCATCTCCCTCGTCTGGCTCTGCACAGTCAGGTTAGCAGCTGCCTGGTATGTTCCGCTCTGTAAGAGGGTTCTTTAGGCCTTCTTACTTGTTAATAAATATCCATGTATTTCCTTCCACCACTGGACCCATAGGCTCAGTCTTTATTTTTCCTGATATTTTTGATCAGAGTACCTTTATGGATGTGGGTATGTAGGTGACTGAGGGTTTGTAATGGACTACAGAGCCTCTCATCTTCGGGTGCTGAATCAGAGATCAGACTAGTTTAAATGCACACAAAAGCTATTGCTGCCTGTTTGACTTTGCTTGATATTTTCTATTCTCCTTGGGAAAAGAAATAATCAAACCCCGCTGTGATCACAGTTCATAGCAGCTGATGTTCTGCTTGCTCTGTGCTCTCCAGAGGATCCAAAGGCTGAATGGACATGGAGACCAGGCTGTCACTGTCACACCGTAGGCTGCTGTTCCAAGTTAGAAGAAATGCATTTACTTGTTGTAAAAAGGTGTATATTTGGTAGCACTGATACTCATGACCCCAGATTGTTAACAGGGAAGGTACACTGCATCTTGCAGCTTGAACCTTCGCTCCTGGCCGTGGTGTCTGAGAGTGAGGGCTGATTTCATTTCTTGGCTTGGTCAGTCTCTAAGTTGTGAATGTCAACAGTGTGCTGAGAGTTTGTGTGATACTGGCACCTGCCTTTTAAACCTTCAGAACATGGATTTATTCACAATAAATCCATATTTATTTATTTATTTATATGTTTGATCAGCCAACGAAATACAACTTAACTGTTAGTTTGGCTTAAGGAATACAACAGTTCATAAAGACCATATGCAAAGCCCTGTTTTCAGGTGGGCTTATTCCTATTTACAAGCTTGTTTAAGCCCACCCCTCTACTGTTTTAATTGCACAAACAAAGCAAACAAAAGTTTAGAAAGTGTTCTATTGTAAAACTGTTCATCCTGCAGCCCTCCTCTGGGGAAAAGCCTGCCCATGTGCTTGCAGCTCAAGGAGATGCCACGACAGCACTCTCAGATGCCAGTATATAAATACCGGTGTAATGATATTTTATATTGGCCTGTAGAAGGAGAGAAGATCTTGGAAAAGGACGTAGTATATATTGAAAATCACAGTAGTATAAGTCTGGGGTGTGACTTTTTAAGGATACTGACACCAGAACTGAGCGTTTTCCATTTTGGACAGGAGGGAAGCTCTTCACATAACCCATCCTTACATCCCTGTTAACGCAGCCACGGGAACAGTCTGTAATGATTTTTAAACCAGTAGCATAGATAGAATTGGCAGGCTTTAAGGACTTATATTAATAAAATTCCTCCCACACCAGGGGAAGTAACACTATAGTTACTGCACAAAAAAATCACACTCCTTTATCAAAGCATTTACCAGCGTAATAATTAGGTGAATTGCATCTTATGGATCAGAGAATTGAGGAAAAAAAATAAATTAGCCAGAGTATTGATTGCAGCTGTTTAACCTGTGCAGAAATACATCTATGAACATAAAAATTCCTAAATTCGGGTTTTTCTCTAGATTATGCTACTTAAAATTTGACCTGAGGATCCAGTGATGAAAGACTCTGTATGTCATTACCAATCCCAGGATGTCTCTAGGCCCACAGGTGATTTTAATTTTCAAAATATGCCGTGCCTCATAACACCAGCTGGTATTTTAGCCATGTTTTGTGTCTGTCTGCTCGATCAGGCACAGTTATGATTCAAACCAGAGAACACATCTCACCCTAAAACTTAGGTTTACTTTCCAGCTCCATTTGAGGAGAATTCCATGTACATGGGGTGAAAGAAAGTGAGAATTAATCTTTGCATATCCAGTGAAGACATACTGTTTTCCTGAGATCAAGAAGTTGACAACTCTGCTGCTGTACCTTTTTGGAGTTTTTTTTGATCAAAAGTTATCATCCTAGAAAACAAACCATTGGTACTAGTTCTAAATGCATATAATATTAACTCTGGAGGAATTAATTTTGCCTTTGCAATAATTTTCTACGTTAATGCATTTTTAATCTCCTAGATTTTAATTGTAGAAAGCAGAGATCTGCTGATTTTTATTAATGTATTATTTCTTTCCTTCTGGTTCACTTAGCAGAAAACCTTTCAAATAGTTGTAGCACTAAATCCAAATTTGTGGAACAAATCCCAGATAGATGACTTGCCTGGCCCATGAGCTAATGCTCTCTGTGACACCTCACGGACCTTGAATGGTCTGATGACACAATATTTTTGTTCCCCAGGCTTTGGAGTCTCAAGTCCTGAATCTTGTTTTGTATTTGCTGGTGGTGAGAGTCCCCACAGCAGCTCCTTACCCAGGTGGCAGAGCTGAATGAACACCATCAAGTTAGTTTTGCTTTCAGATCGTATTTGAAGGTGATGAGGATTTAGAAATAAATAAAAGATAAAAAAATGGTGGGCTCATCCAAAGCTAACACTTTGAAAAACACTTCTTTGCTAAAATAGAAGTGTTTCTTGGGATAGTTGTCTTTTAGGTTTTTATAATTCATGAAAGAAAAAGTAATGTAACTCCACTAAGGGTCATGCCCTGAACTGAGTCAGAGGAGCGCAGGAATAGCTGGGATGTGCTGCTCCAGGTCTCAGACACATAACACTCAACAAAACTGAGTGAGACACAAGTAAAAGGTGAGAGCTTTTAAGTCAAGTAGATGTATGAATTATTTTCACATGCCAAAACACAGGCTGCATTAAAGGAAGCACAAAATACAACTCAAGCAAACATAGTTTGAAGCAGGAAAGGAGGGCCTACGCCACAAGCTCCATTGGGCAAGGCTTTTTCATTGCATACTGATACCAGAGTTTTAATAACAGTGCATTATTGTTGATTTGCTAATTAGCAATGTAAATCTATAATTACTTTTTGTGAGACTTTTCCAAATGTCGGAGTGAAATCAATACCAATTTTTTAATTTACTGTCACAAGAAGCTGAACAGCCACCTTGCTTCAGCTCATTTAGAAAACCCAGTTTTCCTTCCCCACGTAGACCTGTAGAGTCAGATATTTTGAAAAACATGATCCGCAGTAGTTTGTAAGCAAAAGATAACCCTTAGAGGGGGGTTATGTCAAACTATACAACAGTGTTTGTTCTTTTATGTACAATATAAAACATTTTAAAATAATTTTTTCAAATCTGGAAATTTATATTTTTTCACTGCAACAAAGGACAATGACTATATTAAAAAAAAAGAAAGTAAAAGATGTAGTTAATACCCTGAGTGACTGACTTACAGCATCTGTATTAAGAACCCTTCAAATTCTGCTTCTTTATTCTGGGCAGATGATCTAGAAAAGTGATTTATGGCAGTTGCAAACACACTTATAGCCATTATGTGTATTATAACCAGTTATGGCCAATGGCTTTCAGTTTTAGAGTCTTCAGCATTTTGTAGATATTGAACAAATTGTAATGCTAATGTAAATTTTGTGTTTTAAATTGTTCTTCTTCAGCAGTGTACTCTTTAAAAAATAATAACTTCCTTTGTTTGCAATTTACAGACACTTAAATTTAGTTCCTGGACAGAAGGTTCTTTGATGTAAATTGTCTAAGACAGCTCATAATAACATTGCTTGGTGTTTTTCAGGCACAGTAGGGAAGGCACCAACAATCCAAGCCAGCAAAAGTCCTGGGGGCTTTGGTGTTCAGGTCTCTGCAAATCAGAAAAACAAGCTGAATGACCCTGGAGGTGGTTCTTTCAGGTAAAAAAATAAAAAAAAATAATGCAGGAGGATGGTTGGGGGGAGGATCTTAAATATAAAAAAGGCTTCCGAATTGGCATAACACCAGAGGGCAGTGTTTTACCAGAATTCCTGCCTTTTCTAAGGCATTGGATAACCATTTTCTTAGTTCTGTTTAAAAAAATAAAAAAGAGGGGGCCATGACATGTCTTGAGGATTTTTCTCTAAATGCACTTTCTAATGTTTAGTAAAGCCTTCAATTCTTTGTGTTATAATAAAACTGCTGGTAAAGGGCGTTATGTGTGTGAAGTTTGTAAAAAATAAAGTACCTGGGTTTGTGTTTGGGATTCTGACATCCATACAGCATGTGTCCTTGCTGAGGAGACACGATTTGTGGTGATGGGGCTTCCTTTGGCTTTGCAGCTGAGCTGCAGCTCTCCCCTCAGCAGCAGGGACATCCTGCGTGGGTCTGGGGTTGTTGTGTGTCTGTGTGTGGTTGTTCTTGGTTTCCAAGAGCAGCGGTTGCTGTGCCCACTCCTGCTGTGTTCCCTGGGGAGCAGACGGGGTGTTCAGGGGTCCCTGTAGCCATCAGGTGCTGCAGAGCTCCAGCACTCTGGCATTGATGCATTGAGCTGCTGTACCAGTTCTTTCCCACTTCAAAGTTTTATTTTATATCTATTTTGGATATTATTACCCTTTGTAGTGAAAAGCTGATCTTACATTTACTGCATTTTGCTTTTGTTACCACCATTTGAATTTTTTTTCCACCGATGAAAGCACATTTCATTTGTGTTGAAGCATTTTCTTTCTCTGTTAAATGACAAAATATTCCTGGGATTTTAATTTTTGTCTTCTGGGATGCTTCTGTTGCTCTGACATCACCAAACCAGTAATTAATTTTGAGGCTTATGCTGTTGCAGGTGAAGTAAAAGAGAATTTGTAGCTGTTTGAAATCTCTCTGCTTTGAGGCATGTCAGTATTACGACTAATAGTGGTAGTACTTAGTATTAATCTAGAAGCAAAATCATTCAATTTTTTATTTTCCGATGCTTTTGCCTCCCACTGAGTATTTAAATGATTTAAAATGTCTGTTGGGTTCAATTGTACTGTCTTAATAAGTATTTTTTATGTTTGTAAGCAACATGAGCATTTATTCTTCGTTAGTATAGCTTTCAATTTTACATACACCAAAAGGGACAGCATTTTTTTAGCTGGATGCTGTAAACAGTGCCAGGATTGATTCTTGCACTCACTTAGTTTATACATAGAATATATTAGGTTAGCTGGAATTGTTAATTTTCCCTTGGGGAGAAGCAAATGCTCAAGGCACTGATTGATAAATCAATAAATCTTTAGTGAGTTTGGTAAATAAGCTGTCAAGGGTGTATGTCATTTTTCCTCTAGAGAACAAATTTTAGGCAGAATGAATGTGTTTGTTTCCTTGCATTGTTTTCTCCTTCAAAATAGTAAGACACAAAGCTGCATTTAAATAAGTCCATAAAATCGCAAGGATTTATTAAACAGCAGCAAAGATCAAGCTTTTTCTTGATATCTTAACAAAGAATTTGGTTGTTTGCATATTTGCATTTCAACCCCTAACCTCTCCTGAGGACAAATAGATGTCTGACTCTTGAGCCTGAAGGCACAGAGCTGGAAATCTGTATTAATCCTCTGAATGCTGACTAGTTTTCCTCAACATTCCCAGCGTGTGTGAAGAATGTGTTCTTAGCCAGAAGGCAAACTGGCATCTAAAGCAAAGCAAGAATTTTGAAAAATAGTTGTGTTATGTATAAATTTATTTTGCCCTTAGTCTTTTATTATTGCATATTTGTCTCATTATTTTATATTCCCCTTTCTTTAAAATAACTTACTTGAGCTTTTCACTCTTGTGAGCGAAGTGTTGGTCACTAGCAATGGAAACGTGAACTTTGTTATTTTCAATTTCTTCTGTTCTGGACTGTGGGAAATACAGGAAGGAATTACGTGAAAGAGGTAGCAATTAGGAATTTTGCAAATTACAGCTTAGCCTTTAATGTCAGCAATTATTAATGAGCTGTCAGACGGCTTACATGAGTTCACTGCATATTAGAGTAGCTGTTGGGTGACGTAGAGCTTCCAGCCCAAGACTTGTGCAGTGTAGTGCTGCTGCACTCCTGGAATTTTAAGCCACCTTTTTTGGTATTGAAATGTATTCTTGCTACGTTTTTCAGAGAACTGCAGGCAGCTCCATTTAGTTGACTTTCACCAATGTTAATATCTAGGGATGGAAATTTGAATTCCATTTTTTTGGTACGAAGCAGAAGGCCCACTGCAAGTCATTGCCTTCAACTGCTGGGTCCATCACCATCTAGTTTGGGAACCCAACGCTCCTCCTAACACAATCTGCCACCCAAGGCAGTGCAAACGGTGGATTCTCCAAGTCATTAATGCCCATGGCTGGGATTGTGGCCGATGTGAAGAACAAGCAGAAACACTTGTTGAGTTGGAAGGGACCTTGGGTGGACTCGCTCAGAGTCTTGCACATGTGTAGGGACTCTGCCCTTATAACATGGAATTTCACTTTTGAGACAGTGAGGGATCAGGAGTCTAGTGCTGTCCCAGTTGCTTTATGTATTCTTAGAGCTGATTTGGGAGCAGTTCAGTGTTGCTGACGTGGGCGTCGTTGGCTCAAGTCTTACAAAGCACATGAGGAAGAAGAAGAACATGCAATCCTGCAGTCAAGAGATATCCATACAGAAAATGCTACCAGATTTTTGTAATGGCTTGTCTTATTTAAACAGACTCTTTGAAGCATGTTATGGACAACTGTGCAAATACTTTGGGTTTTCTTTTGTATTTTCAGATCAGTTGGTTTGGTTTTTGTAATTGCATGAGTGTTTGTAATGAAGAGGAGAGGGAGGGGTGGCATGAGAGGTTGGACATAGGAGAAAGAGTTGGACTCGTAGACTGCTTGAAGATACAGCTTGTGTTTCAAAGCTTTTGAGAACCCATACTGTCTTAAAAATAGCATGCACATTGGAATGTTAGATTTATCCCATAGGACTTGGAATTTACTTCAGAAAAAGCCGGAAATGACTACTGAAGCAGTGTAATTAGTACGGGCACAGTACTGTGTGCCAGGAAACACGAAATTGTTAAGTACTGTGGTGGGATGAAAAGGGAAAGATAGACAGTAACCATCAATCTAGGAGACCACTGGATGGCATCTTTGTTCCGTGCAATGACTCCTGAAAACTCACTCATCTGGACTTAAAAGTTGACTTTTCTAGGAACTTGTTTGGGGAGAGTGCCAGCCCCCTTTAGAGAGAACAGTTGTGTTCCAATATCCAAACCCAAGCTCGCTCTCCTGATGAAGTTCCTCAAAGCTAAAAAGGAAATATTGATAGAATTTTTTCCATTCAACTGAAAAAATGGTAGGCCCAACTCTGATTAAAACATTTTATATCTGTTTTCCATCTATCATTATCTTTTTTAATAGTACATGTACTCAGAGGCAGCAGACTGCCAGTGTGAGATGGAAGGAAATGTTTGTGTCCAGAGCTGCAGTGATGCTCTTTGTAAGTGCCATTGCACTGAGTTTGGTAATTTCACTGGAATCCTCATTTGTGCCCAAGTTAATTATTTGTTTTTATTTCAGGCAATATTTGTTTTTTTATAATGTGATCACAGATCTGTCCTCAAAATAAAAACTGGAGTAGCTAAAATGCTAAGCAGAAGGAAGGCAAACGATTGATTGTACTTTCTTCAGCTATTAAGTAGAGACAAATATCAACTTCAAGATCACAATTTTTAAGAGAAGTCCAGTGTTGGAAGTTGGACCCTACAGGTCAGCAGTGCTGCCTTCTCATCCACAGGTGTCAGGATCCCCTGGGAATCAATATTGGATTTTTTTTTATTTCTTTTTTTAACTACACAACCTGCTCAGTGCTTTGTAGTTTGGTCACTTTCAGCTTTATTTTTCAGTTCTGGGCTCAAGTCTGTTTTCCAGTAGTTTCCTCTGTCTTGTATAGTTCTGAGTGTGTTACCAGAACTACCCTTCCATCAATTTGGTTTTGTCATGGTTTAAAATCCCTGCTGGGTTTGGGCCTTGAGTCCAGGATCGATTACCTTGGGATGCTCCTGCTGTTTCAAGCGTTGAGGTGTTTAACCCCTTAAAATCTTGGGGTTTTCCCCTTTTTCAGTTTTAGTTGCTGTTTTTCATTTGTAGTTAGAATCTTTTGAACTTGTCACTGAGTCTTTAAGTCACTGTTAGTTGTTATGTGGCTGAGTGCATTTGTTGGCTGTGAAGTTTTGAGGCGGTTGGACAAGGCCAACGCAGGAGTCCGGTTTCTTTGTGGTGGCTCTTGAGACCCTCTGATGAGTATCACATATGTACCATGAGAGATGTAAAAATGAAAATCCTTTAGACTCAGCGTGAAAACCATCAAGGCAGGAGATCAATTTTGTGACACTGTCCTAGTTTTCAGCACAAAGAGACTGGCCAAATGCACTGGCTTTGGTGGTGGTCACTGCCTTTAGTTTCCTGACCCTCCTGGTTCTGGCACCTTTGCACACCTCCTGTTGCAGACTAATTTTCCCTCTTCTGAAGTTTCCTGAATGGAATCAGAGAAGTATTTAGTTAGTTCTGAATCTAGAATATATTCTGTGAAAGCAGAAACCCTTGTGGTTGTGCCTCAGGTTGACCCAACCACCGGGCTTGTTGCATGAGGATTACTTTTGGGGAGGCAGGTATATACAGAATGAATACATCACGTGCAGAATCATTTTTGTGTTGTTTTTTTTCGTTGTAGAGATGATGATGACATCAACGATGTTGCCTCTATGGCTGGCGTTAATCTTAATGAAGAAAGTGCCCGAATCATGGCGACCAACTCTGACCTGGTTGGAACCCAGATCCAGTCCTGTAAAGACGAGCCCTTCCTTGCTGCTATACCTCTCCATAAACGCATACTTGAAACGGGTGAGAAACGTGTCCTTGCCTTTGAGAGTGTTTCCTTTGGAGTCCTGCAGTTCTGAGTTACAGAGTGTGCTTAGCGCTTAAGATACTGGGTTTTAAGAATTTTATTATATAATCTTCTGTTACAAAACTTTCAAGGTTTTTGTGATGAAAGCAACTTAGTTATCTCAGGTTGGAAAATAAAATAACGTGCTGGTACTTTTATACTTTCCCCATGCTTTTCATGTCCGAGCATCTCAAAGCTCTTTGCAACCATTAATTATTTCTCACAATTCTCCTTCATGTTTTACACATGAGAAGACTGAAAGAGAGAGGTAAAGTAAGTAGTACAGGTCACAGAGGACACCTGTGAATAACATTGAACAGCATGGTGAAGTTACCTGTCAGGATTTCATTTCCCCGTACAAACCAGTTACGCGGTTCTTAACACCTGCATCTATTTAAGTTCAAAGTCATTTTCTTGTAGTGGTTTTTGTTTCCAAAAGGTGCGTTTATTTATCCTGGAAAAAGAAAAAAAAGAGGTGTATTTATTCCATGTATTCATTCTGCCATCTGACAGTAGAAGTTAAAAACTTTAGTAGAAAAAATAACTTTTCAAAATTAATGATGTTTGAAGGTTAGTAAGTGTGCTCAGGATGTGTTTTGAAAGACACTTCGTTAATATATGTGTTCTAGTACCTGAATGTAGCTTTTTAAACACACTTTTGGTAATATTTTCAGAACCTCAACGTACTAATTTCCAATTGTTTAGGGGTATAAGTTTTGTATTTCTTTTGGAAATTCTTTTAGGTCACAAGTTAATCTTTGTAAAATTTTTGGGGATCTAGTTCTTGTAATTTTCAAGATAAGCCCCAAATCTTGTTACGGATCAGAACGGTTGGGTTTTTAAGGCATGCAGTTACTTCTGAAATGTTACTTGTGTTCATGTTCATGGAATTAATGGAAGCCTTCTTACATTGCAGTTGCAGGCAAAGTTCTTCATTGACTTATTGTCAAGCTTCACTCCTGTGTTTTAATTAGCTCCCTCATAAGTTCTCATTCTGGGAAGTGAATTCTTTTGTGTGCTGTAGCTCCCGTGTTGCGATGACGACGTTGTGTGATGAGTCTGAGCCATGGCTCACCACCACCTGGGATAGGAACCCGGAGAGGCTCTCCTGAAATCTGTTTGAGGAGCTGCCGTGAGGGATGCTCACCTTGTAGCTCTCACAGGTGTGAGGAAACAAAGAGGAAACAGCCGTAGAGCCGTTCAGAAGGAGGGGAAATGGGTAATGAATTTGCCGTACGAGCCTTAATGAACTGCCTGGGTGTAGCAATTGCTGCACAACATGAAGCTGTAATTACAAGTGCAGGACTTACAGGAATCTGTACATACTTGAGGAGCCACAGAACCCATCACACTATTCATCGCTGCCTTGTGGGGTTTGCTCCTCGGAGGAACAAATCCCTATGGCTGTTTTTGAAGCTTTATTGGCTTTGATAATTGAAATGAAACTTTCAAAGCTTTTAAAAGCAGCTGCAGGGATTTACTTCTCAAAAGCAGTGAATCCAGAAGAGCGGCCACTCCTAGTGATCTCCTGCAGCCACTTTTAGAGCTTTATTTTGGCTTTACATGAAGCCTTTTATAGTTTTGAAAGTGGCTGTGGGGTTCAGTGGTGGCTACTATCTGGGATCTATGGCTCTCGAGGAGACAATTCCTTCAGCTGATTTTGAAGTTTTAGAAGTTTGGTTTTCACTGTGTGTGGCCAGATCTGTTGTTTGCACAGGACCACACACAAATTTAGTAGTTTGTGCTACTGGGCACTTAAAATAACGACATTGTAAGCTCAGGACAAAACTCAGGCTTGCCATATGTTGCTGTGTCGGGACACCAGGGCTCAGCCGCGCAGCCGGGGCCAGTGCTTAGGGAATAGAAAGTGCCCCGTGTGAGTCCTCCTCCTCCTGCTTTCCTAAAGCCCCTTGAATGGGATAAAGCACACTGTTTCTTCTTGCTTTTACCTGAATATGGCTTAAATGAACCTTATTTTCTACTTTTAAATATGTTTGTGTTTAGGTTCGGGGCACGTGTGTAAGGTTTCCGTAGAAGCGCTTTGTGGTGTGTGCAGGGTTAGGAAACTGCTCGTCTCGCCTTTCTCAGAAGCCAGATCTTTCAAGTTTTCTGTAATACTAATCTCCTCCTCTCTTTTCTGAGTAAGACCTCTGCCGAGCAACTCGGTAGTCTTCCCCAAAGGCTGTTTGAGAGCTTGTGCTTCCATTCACCAGAGTCAGAATATAAACTGCTAAAGTGAGAGCAGATGCTGTGCAGTCCTTGGCAGCAGCCACCAGCCAAATGCCTCAAAGTTGTAATGAAAGAGGTTTCTTAATATATTGTACCTTCTTATCTCTGCTGTAACTTGGCAGTGATATCATCCAAAGTTTATTTTAAATCTAAGTGACTAATATTGTTATTGATCCTTTTAAATGGAAGGAGTAACTGGGAGGTAATTCATGCAAAGACATTTATCTGCTTCCCACTCGCTTCCTTATCCAGTTTTGTATCTCTGGGCTCTGGCTGTAGCTGTTGCCATTTGTCCCTGTAGGAAGGAGGGCTGGGACTGGTTCAGATTCTTCTCCCTTAATGCAAAATCAAGAGTGGGCATTTCTTAGCAGATAATATATTTCTTTTGCTATTCCATTCAGGATGGTAAAACTCTAAACCCTGTTCCTCCTGCGTGACAGCACGGTGCAACGCACAGGCAGAGCTGTTTGGCTTTGGTTTCTCTTCTGGGGCAGCGGAGAGGCAGAGGTTGATGTTCTTCAGGCGTGTGCTTGCTGACCTGCACACAAACTCTTACAACCTGCCAAGTCTTTCACTTTGTCACTAAAATGGGTTGTATTTCATTAAAGGGCAAGAGAAGCTGATTAGACCCCGATGGATAAATAATGCTGAAAAAGCCGAGCTTTTCCATGAGGTTTTATTGGAAAGAAACAAGAAAATGCAATTTGTAATTGTTTCACTTTTATTCATTCATAAGCTATTTCTTGGTGGGTGAGAATGTTGCATTAGGTTGGCTTTAAGACGCTGGTTTCTGATGCTCAGAACTTCCACTGAGTTACCAAAGGGGGCAACACCTTAATGAATGAGCCAGAATGGCTTTGCAGGTTGTTATAAACAGGACAGTCTCAGTCGCTCTTGAATTGTGAAAACAGAAACTCTTGGCTCTGCAATGACTTTATTAGATCCCTGTTTCCAAGAGCAGGTAAGAGTTTGGCTGCATTGCATTTTATATTTAATATCAGAGAAATGTAGCAGGATGTGGTAAAGGATGGGATAAAAGGTGATCCTTTTTATATTGCATGGTAACTAAATCCATGGAGAAGGGCAACAGATATGTTTGTGAACTTTCGTGGGAACTCTTTGGACCCCGAGCTGGTGGTCTCCAGAACCTCCATTAGCACTTCCAAAAAACTTTCCTTTCTGTTTTGTGGCCTGCAGAACATGGTGTCCTTACAAGCTTAGAATCTGCAGCAGCTTGTTAATTCCCACGGCTTTTGTTTTAATTCTGATTTCTTCTACAAGCAGATGATGCCATTTTGCTTTTACTTGTCTGTCCCTAGAATGTTGCAGCTTGTGGAGAAACTTAATCGTAAATTAAGTGTCTTAATGCAATAATAATGAAACATAAGTTTGGCATAATGTATTCTCTGTCCCAGATTGTTTCTTTCTCTCTTTCTCTTCACTTTCAGTGTTCTTCACCCAATTTTTCTACTTCAGCTTTTATTGTTACAGGGCACTGGCTGAATAGAATAATTATAAATGTGACATTCTAAGAAATGTGGGGCTGGTTTGGCCATATTGAATACATTTTAACTGTCCATCTTGTGTTTTCAAATAATTTTTACTTAAAAGTGTATGTAAAGGATGTATTGGCAAGTCATAGATTATGTTTTTATTTCACATTTGTTCAGGATTATTTTTACATCTGCATTAGGAAATGAATTTTTCTTTCATGTGATTTCATGAAATACTGTATTTGTCTGTTATCTGGCATTACTGTAAGTTTCCTTTGGAAAAAGTCTATTACACTGACAGCAGCCTGCACCTGCAGCATCTCCTATCACAGAAGTAGTGCTGGATTCTCTTGCTTCATCCAGCTAGATTTTTAGGCTAGAATGTACATAGTGGTGCAGGCTTGAAAACATGCTGAGAAATCCAAATTCTCCCAACCTGGTAGGTAAAAGGTCTTCCTTCCAACATCACCTGAGAAGAATGACTTGGTAGAACGAAGCCACTATCTCTGTCAGTGCAGGGTTGGGCTCGACGTAATTCATGGATTTACCTTTCTTTTATATGTGATATACTCTTTAATTCTGTCTAATGAAATATTGATCATTGTTGTGCCTTGATTCTTGCTTGTTCAGTCGCTCTTGAATTGTGTGTCTTATTTCTTTTTCCTAAACGAAACACAAGGAAATAGTTTATCTGTCTCTTCTGTATTTTGGAGTGTATTGACTCTGCTGCGTGGCATCACAGTGACAGCCCGGTTGTGTGCACGTGGAGATATTTTAAATTAATAATTTGAACACTCCAGAGGGTATTTTGTGTTGCTGAACCACCTCAGTGGTGGTTGGGGCATCCTTCATGGAACCAGGCTGGTAGATTTCAGAGCCTCTATTTAAAGCATTTGTTACTGATTTGAGAGTCCTTCTGTCATCGCTGTTTCATCTGTTTGTTTGTCAACAGCTGCATTTGTGTTTGAATGAGATGAAACTCAACTCTTGATGATTCCTCTTTCATATCCAGGGCAGTTCTGACATAAAAGTGTACCTATTTCTCGAGTTGGTTTACTGTAGAGGGTTTGTGTAGCTGCTCAGACTGCGGCTCTAGTGGGCTCTGGAACTCGGAGCTATCGGGTTGCCTGTGAACGTTCATTTTTGTTTTCACTGCTCTGTTTGTTGATGCGACTTAGTCATTTTCATTGTTGACTTTTATTATTTGTCTCCAAACCAAAATACTCCTTTTAATATCACTTTTTTTCCACCAGCATCTTTCTTTCGAGATGACGTCCTTAAACACCTGTGGACATAACTCTTGTTAGAACTATCTCCAGATACAACCGCCTCCTTGTTCTGAAGCACAGCATTTTGAAGTTGTGCATTGTCCTAACGACATGCCCGGCCCACATCACCTCTACCTGGAGTGGTGTTTTCTGTGACTCCAGTTGCTTTTTCTCAGGGGAAAAAAGAGTCGTGTTAGGTATTGTGTAATCTGAACTGCAAGTTACTGTGTGTGCCTAATACTGTTGGCTTTCTCTAGTTCCTGTAACATCAGTACTTCACCTGCAGAGATGTGGCGAGATGGATCTGTGTTCTGACATCTGGAGTAGTTCTGCACCACTGCAGGGTTGGGGGTTACTTTTGTTAGTTTAAAACAAGCAATTTACTAGAAATTTTATTTGGATTAGAAGGTGCATTTTTTAGCAATGTCCATAGTTGTGATAATTTAGTTCCTTATGTTGAAATTGGAGTTTATTGTACATGTTCACTAGACAGCCTGGTTTTATATTCCATCTTAATTGATCATTAAGGTTGCAGCATTATAAACCAATGATATGGTTTTTACATTTATTATTTCCTTTTCCAAAAAGGTGGGGCTGTGTTCCCATCTTAGTATCAGCAGCAGTGTTGCCAAATAAACATGGCCAGTACGTATTTCAGCAGAATGTTAAACCCTATTGTTGTTCTTTCTTTAATAGGTCCATGATTAGACTTCCTGTTTTACAAGATGTCCCAACATGTGTTGGAAGGGCCACCTCAGTACCACCCGAGAGCTTGGAGTCTGCCTTTCTCTGAAAGGTAGGGCAGCTTCCCTTCAATGTTCTTTGTGTCTTTCTAAGGTTTTCTTTTTATTCAACTTACTGGTTCGGCAACGCTACAGAATCTGAGTCATGCTTTCAGTGATACCACCTTTAAGTGACAGAACTGATGTTAGTTCATCAAGCAGTAATTTCTCCAAATAAATGCAGATATGTTCAAATATGGTTAGTTATGAAGAAAATGAACCTGTTCTTTTCAGGCATCATTTTCCAAGGTTTTGCTCCAACTGATCTGGGAGTGTGACCATAGTATTTGCTCCCAGAAATATTTGGTGAAGTCAAGTTTTGATTTCACCATAATAGCTTGCTTGTCTATGTTTTATAGAAGTAGTGGAAGAGCCTTCTTGCTAGTTCTGGCAGGCAGTTGTGGCCTTCAGGGCCAATCGGAATACGTTGCCCATCCTGAGAATAAGCTTGTACCTTGGAACTGAATGGCTTAAATTTCTTGGTCTCTGCAAAGGAGAGTAAAATTAAGATCATCTTTCTGTGGAGATGCATTCCCTACCAGATCCATTTATATATAAAGTCCATCTCATAAAGAGATTTCGGGTGATAAATACCAGATGTAAAATAAGATCAATAAAAAGAAAACCTTAGAGAACCATTCATATTGCAATAAAGCTGACTTACGTTATCCCTATAGGCAAACTCCATGCTCTAGAGGTGGTACTAATGTCCCCAGCTCTCAACACATGTTGGAACATCTTTGTGGAGGAGGAAGTCATTGATCAGTGAGCAGCATCTTCAAGGATCCTTTAAGGGAGAAAAAGTAGAAGGTAATATTTTCTAAACCATGTTGAAATTGTTGTTTCTTCCGTTTATTTGGCAATCCTGCTGCTCATACTAAGGTTGTGATGTTTTCATTTCCTTAAATTTCTGAAAAACCTCATAGACTTCAGTCTTTGCTTCTCCCATGAGTTTGAACTGCGTTTGTTGCCTTCTTCATGTTCTGAGTCTGCTGCTTTCCCTGTCCAGGTTCTGCTGCAGCTCTCTGGCAGTTTGACACTTCTGTGCTTATCACATGGCGAGTATCACTCTGTGATTTAACCGGTTTTGCAGTGTCTGGTGTTAAATAAGTGCTGTGAAGTGTTGAGCTGGTACCAAGGCATTCTGCTGCTGTTTGTTTTCAGGGAAGCAGCTGCGACCCTGGATGCTGTGCCCAGTGAGGTACCACCATCTGTTCTTGCACAAGATTATAGAAGTGCAACTTTAATGTCAACTATCATAAACTTAACAGCTATTTTGACAAAATCAAATGACAGTGTCTGATCCGGATAAACTTTGCAGCAGTGGATGATTTGGTATTAATGGATGTGGCTGGACATACACAGATGAAGGTGCTGACACTTTCAAATTCAGGTTATGCTCTTTGACCTGCCCTCTTGATATCTTTTTTTGGTTCCCCATGTCCTTTGTGTGCATATCCTTTCTCACTGATGAGTCCATCCTGCTTCGTTAAGATGAGGCCTCCTGTTGAGCTAGTCTGCTTGGCGTTGGGCTCTTAGTGACAGCTGCGATACCTCTTCAGATGTGCCACCAGCAAGGCTTTTGTAGTTTTAGAGAGATGGTGTCTCTGGAGGGGAGAAAAAGCCACATTGGCAAAATGCCTACCTTGTTTACAGAAGTGTCTTCAGAAGAACAGAAACATGCTGGCAAATCCTGGTACGTGGTGCTGCTTTTAATCCTGGTGTGGGTGTGATTGTGAGCGTGCTGTCAGTGCCAGGGCTGTGTTACGGGGTGTTACATCTGCACCTCCCTGTGTTTGTCATCTCTGATGTTCTTGCAAGGGTTCTTCTCCATATCTGTCTCGCCTGATGTGCTGTCATACTCAGATACTGCTGGTGTATAATGGTTTGGGATCTTTTGATCTTGGGTTTAGGCTGAGAAGCGCATTCCTGTAGCCTATGTGTAACCAGGCAGGGGGTAAATCCCCAGTAACAACCTCTCTGTTTCCTTAAGGACTCTTACAGGTGTCCTTGCTGTATTTATTTTATCTCATCTGGTCCCTCTAACAGCCTTTTTCATTTGAGGCGTGTACTATTAGTCATAAAAATAGTGACCATATTTTCCAGTCCTCTGCAGTCACTCTGTGTTTATTCTTCAATGTTCCTGAATATCTTTGGCCATGCTTATTACCTTGTGTTGTATTTATGTTTTGAGAAAAGTAAGATTAAAAAAAACCCAAACCATCTAACTATGTTCTCATTTGACATGTTGAGACCTGCACGTATTTCAGTTCTCGTCTCCTCTGTCTTTTACATTTTCTTCTTGCAGTTTGGTGGCTGCAGGGTACTGGGGTTAGGGGGCAGGATCTGGATGTAGTGCTCAGAAATGTTGACCTTCAGTACCTCCCTCTGAATAAACTCCAGCATCCTCCCTTCTTCTAGGCTGTACACCTGAAATTGCACAAAGGTAATCTTAAAGAGGAATTAGTGAGAGAGAAGGAACTAAACATCAAAATTAAGGGTAACCTGTTTCTGTAGCACATTGAGATTTTGATTTCTTCTTAAAGAAATTGGGTAAATACAGTTCAGTTACAGGAAAAAAATAGGGAAAAAGATAATAGTAGCTTCTGTTTCTTCAGAGTTTACATTCTTTGTCCTCTCTGACCAAGCTGTGAGGCTTCCCTGCTGTCTGAATATTATTTCTTTTTCCTAAACATGCTGCTTATATGTTCGTGCTTCCATGGTTTGTGGCAGCTCCTTCCATTTTCCAAGCCTCCACATACCTGTGGATAAAGTTGGTTGGTGACTGGCTCGGCTCTGTTAGAGACAAACCACTAAGGGTAATAAAAAGACTATTTAAGGATGATTAATAGCTACCTTTCAGCTGTTTAATTACCTAGCTTAGAGACAGAAGTTTGGAAACTGGATTGTCTGGTTATATATATATTTTCGGTCAGACCTCATCGCAAATTAGTTTGTTCTTTTTGCCAAAGAGTATGCGTTATGTGTGGGTTCCCAGACTTACCCACCTGGTTGAGAATTCCTAGAGAAGTGTGGTTTCTTTGGTCATTCTTATGTGACTTTCATAAAAAACCACTGATTGTATGAGTAGGGTTAAGTAGGATTCCTGAGAAATTCTTCTGCTTAATGAATTTTTTTGTCATGCCCTAAATCGCACCCACTTACATGGGAGCTTTAGATCAGCACAGAAAGTGGGATCAGACATTCTGGTCTGGGTTGCACATAGATTTTCTATGGATACAAGGATACAACTATTTCTCTGCTGTGTGAAAATAGTTATACCAGTATGACCCCCTAAAACTGAGCTATTTTCCTGGGCTTTCTTTTAGGGATATCAGATGAAGTTAGAAGGTAGAAGGTCAAAACAAGTAAAAGGGGCTTTTTTTTGTTTTGGGTTTTTTTTTGACCAAGTGAGTGCTTAAGTTGTGCGACTCTGTTTTAGGATGTTGCAGGTTCAAAAAATTGGTTGAAAAATTAATGGGAAAAAGATTTCATCCCGATCTGATAGGGAGAAAGATAAGATCCTCTAATCTAGGGTGGCCCGGGGCTGTATATTATCACTACATACTTTTTTGCTTTTTAAATAGTCGTCTAGCAGCATCTCCCATCACTGCTGTTAGAGGAAGGATGCTGGATGTATTTACTCAGGGTAGCTTTCCTTAGCTTTTCATACAATTGTATAAATACATAGTGATTTGTTACAGGGAAGTTTGTAGGGAATAAGTGAAATCCACTGTAGTACCCGAAACAAGCGGGGAGTGGTTTTGTACCAGCGCATTCACACACAGCTCAGGAGTCTTAGTTGTATCTTCACTAAAATAATTTGTTTGGCTTTTACTATATAGGCAGGAGGAGGAGAAAAGTATTAAAGTTTGTGGTTTTATTTAGAATTTTCATTTCTTTAGGTTATGTTACGTCTGTATGACTAGTTATCTGTTCTTCTGCTGTGTCCTGTATGGAAAATGGCTACGTATTTTGAGGAATTTTTTAATCTGTAACTTTGGGGTTTATTAACTTACTTTTTTAAAAAGTAACTGAAGTTTCAGCAGTTTCTCAGTTTCACAAGGTGCTTCCTGGGGAATCTTCTCAAGGTGGGTAGTTCTGCACAGTTACAGAGCGAGCACTGCCCCCAGCCAGCCTTGAGTTCTCAAGAAGGCTTTTGTCCAGAAGCCGGCTCACCAGAGAATCTCTGTCCTATGAAAAGAGGAATGTTCTTCTACAAAGACACTTACTGAAGGAATTCATGTAGGATCTTCTGTTATAACAATTACAGGTGATAAAAAGTCACTCTCTTTAACGGAGTGGATTTATTTACATCCAGAGATGAACTGGAAGTGTAGCATTGAGTGGTATCAGATACCGGTTTATGAAATCTTTCCCATTCCAGCCTGGGGCTGGTTTGGAGCTGTGGGATCTACCTGCAATATATACTTGGCCATCTGCTCGTAGAGGGGTATTGGTTGGCATCTGCCTGAGGGAGTCAGTCACCAAATCCCAGAGTGCTTGGCACCAGTTCTCTCTGCTTTGGGAGGAGAATCCTCAGCCCCTGGCACCCCAAAGGCTCTCCAGGCTGGGGGTGCCTGCCTTGGGATCATGCTCTTTGGATTTGGGCTTTTTCCTTCATCCTGTCTCCCGGCACCAGGCAGGCTGAATGGTTACAGCAAGTCTGCATTTATTAAATTATTTATGCATTTAGTTAGTAAAAGCAAAGCTTGTATTTAAAGGACTGGAAACAGAAAATTACAGCTAAAATGATCATACTGTTTCTTTTGCCTGGGATCTCTGGGTTATCTTATACCCCTGGGAATCTCTAATCCTCATCATCAGAGCTAGTGATTTCTTGTTTGTGCTATCACTCTGTTTAACAAGTTTTTTCTTCAGTTTTTAATACTTAAAGTCTGTTTGGGGCTGTGGTAGCCCCCTGCAGTGCCCCTGGGCTATTCTGTACCCAAACAACCTCCTCAATTTTTCCCTTGGCTGTGATCCATCCCTCCTCCTCCTCTGTCTCAGGATTAGGGGTTCCCTTTGGCAGTGATGTGAGCGCTGGATTGAGGGAGCACTCTGCAGGCTGAGGCTGCTGCTCGCTGGGAGGTGTACCCCCTTCTTAAGCCCCACCTGACTGGGTTGGGGCAAGTAAGTTCAATAATTGCCATTTTTGGCTCCCTTACTGCGTCGGAGTTGTTCTCTCCTTGTGTTTAGTCAGCCTGAGAGTTCAATGCTCTTGCTCAATTTAGAATTATTGATATAATAGAATTGGGCAAAGCATCTGTTGTGTTCTCTTGAATTCATGACCTACTCTAGAGACCATCCATGGAGTGGCTTAGGATGTAGGAACAGTGCTTGTCTAATTTTGGAGGTGAACAGCTCTTCCCTGTCCCCCCGGTTTTTCAGCCATCAGTCTCCAGGAGTTGCCGTACAGAGTAAATCTTGAATGGGAACTACTGAGCTGATCAGGTTGTATTTAATTACGTTGTATTTGATTTTACAGAGCTGAAGGTGTGTTGAATGTTCCACTGCTGACACCTGCAGCAGAGCTATGAAATAATCCGTTTCCCTTGCGCTGTTGAAAGGGAGGAGTGGAGTTTAGTAAAGAATTGCATAGTTTGGAAGGCTGCAGAAATTCAAGTGGTAGTTTTTCCAATACTTGGCCTTTCCCGATGGGAAAGGTTGCGGGTGGATGGGGTGGTTCTCTTGGGATGAATGAGGAAGGGGCTTGAGCCTCCCGTGGCAGACCCCACCCGAGGTGCTTGCGTCTGAGCCCGAGATTTCATGCACAGAATTTAAAATTTATGAAGTTGCTCCTGGTTATAGGCTGCCATCAGAGAGGGCTTCTGCCCTCCCTGTTCCTGCTGAAGGACAAGACAAATTCAAGCCCTAAATACGTGCTGTTTAACTGTTTAAAACCAATTCTTCAAGGTTTTTCTGTTTTAAGTGTAAAAGCAAAGGGTTTTTGTGCAGGCACTCAATAATTTATCACATCAATAATCGGAGTCAGACCTAATGTTTTACAAATAATTTTTCTTTAATCTTTGATCTCAGTCCTGTCAGTCCTCTTAAAGTATAAATTATTAAAGTAACTTTTTGATTCTTTGAAAACCTATCTGCAAAGGTAGTATTTCTCTTTTGTTTCTCAAACAGGGCAGTGCTCCTCTTACGATTTATTTCAGTTTGTTTGATCAATAAAATATAATTAAACTTTTGAAGTGCAGCAGAGGCAGTACCTTTCAGACAGCCAGGCAGACGCTAGCACTCCTCAGAATTTTTACTTCTTGGCACCTGAAAGTTTTCGGTGACAAAGTTTTGGTGCTTTTATGTTTGTGAAAAAACAATCTTGTGCTAGTGACACATATGCCAATATCAGAATAATGTCGCTGAACGTTTTTTCCCTCAAGGTTTTTGGAACTTACAGACAAGTTCTAACTTTAGAGAAACTCTCTTGCAATATCTGCAACTTTTAAATAGAATATAGTTTTATTTGTAACAAAAATATTCCTAGCACCCTTCCTTTGCAGGCTGGCTCCTATGCTCTAGATCCGAATTAAATGCGAATTGAACCATAGTTTGCTATTAAAGCTTCCAAATGTATAATTAAGAGTTAATACACGAGCAGGCTTTATTGTGTTGATCTCTAAGTGCTTGGCAAATTAGAAATGTGCTTATTTGGGGTTGTTCATCTGTGATCTCTCCTATTTTTCACATGAGGCAGTGTGACTGAACCAACTGCTTCAGTAGCATTTGGTGTCTCCGAGGATGTGTTGAAACTGGTTCCTGCCATCGGTCGTGGGTTCCTGATGGTCTCCTGCAGCATTGATGCAGCAGAGATCTGGCAGGAGCACCTGAGTGAAGAACCTGACCTCAGTCACATCTTTAAAAATATGGAAACTCAAATTCAAATGGAGAGATTGGTTAATATTATAGCTTGGAGCACTGCTCTGCTCCAGCTCCCTTTTTGTTGTTATCCTCGATGATGTTTTTATCATAGCTCTAGGCGAAGTTCAGAATTACATTGCTGAAGTAATTCTAAAGACCTGAAGCATATACTTGTTATCAAAAACGTCTAAATTTAACAAATGTATTATTTAAAAGCAAGCAACTTTCCTCAATTTACGCATTTCTTCATGTTTTACTTTAAATTGTATGACTCCTTCCTGCTTTAAATGCAGAATTTTGTTCATAAGATGAGTTATCTGACTTGAAGCACATCAAGATCATCACCTAAAATTCAGAAACAAGTTCAGCCCTTCTTAACAAAAGACAGGTGAGGACAGTCTGTTGGTAGAAATAAGTTAATTTTTTTGTTTAATCTTAATTTTCTCTGTGGGTTTTGCATTTCAGTGTGTATGTGTGTATGTTATGACTTATTGCAGTGATTGGATGGTGCAATTAAGACCAGAACCCAGTAATGCTGGACCTAAATAAAACCACCTGTAGATGAAGCCACTGTCCAGTGACTTGTTTGGAGAGAGGAATAATATATTGAGGATATTTGTGGCTTGTGATACAATTAAATATGTGTAGTATTATGAAATCTATGTGTGTATATATGCACTTCTTGAAGCTATAAATTATATTTCTTTTCCCACTTCATCATCGGTCTGGGGAATCTCGCAAAGGGAAGAGAAAGCTTTCTCTATTAAAGCTGAGAAAAGTAATTATGCAGACGAGAAGAATGTCTCGGGACTTTGCTATTTAGAGATCAGCATTATTTCCCTTTGATGGCAGAGAGAGTTCCAGAATGCTTTTCATAAATGGGAGTGGATGAAACTCAGGAGGGGGTGTAGCAGTGAAGAAAAAAATCCTAAGACTTCAGTATAGAAACAGATGAAAATTGGCAGTTTCCAGGCCTTTTGCTGGAAAGTTTCTACTTCGCATTTTCTCCAAGCAACAGAAGGGGAAAAAAAGCTGATTTCTAACAGGGGTGTCAAGCTTTGCCCAGGCCAGCGGGTCACGCCAGTGGTGTGTGTGAGTGATTTGGGAAGGGTAAGGAGGGTGACATTCCCAATGCGGGTGAGATTGTTGTTCCAGGAGCACGTTGGTGATTTTCCCGTCCTCTCCTCAGGTACAGCCCCAGTGTTCCAGCCGTGTGCCAGGTCTCTGTGAGGTGTGCGGCTCCGGAACGCGGCCTGCTCCTCGCCCCCTGGGCTAACGGGGTTTTGATGGATGCAGTTCAGGGCAGGGAAGATGAGGTGATGCTTCCACATGTGACAAACGCTGTGCCTGACAAGTTGACTTCTTAAAAATACTTTTTTTTGCTCTTTGTGTGGTCTGGTTTCTTGATGCTGATTCATTTTTGAGGGGAATTTGTAGTCTTTCCTCTCTAGCCTGCGTTCCCAAGAAGCTAGCCCAGGGGGATTGAATGGTCTGTCTGCCTGCCTTTTCTCTCCCTTCAGGTAACTTTTGAATCCACTGATAAAGCAGCAGCTCCACAGCCCTCTGTGTGGGCCAGCTGAGGGGGAAATTGACTGGTTTTTTCTTTTCTTTGCTCTTCTGCCTGGCTGGCTGCTGGTCAGCTCTGGTGCAGGCTGGCCGGGCTGCCTCGGGGTGAGCTGGCTGTGCCTAGTGTTGAGCTGGGGTCATGTCAGGGGGTATCATCGGTGGATAAGGGAACTGAGGCTGTTGTGGGATAATAAGGAACGTGGGAGGAAGTTGGAGCAATGCAGGAGGACAGGGATCAGAGGCTGGAAGAGAACTGGAGTGGTAATTTAAGTCCAGCCTCTTGCTCAAAGCTGGATCAACGTTAAATTCAGACAAGGTGGCTTAGGGCTTTGGCTGAGTCCTGAAACCTGGAAGGTGGGAGAATCTACGACTTTTTTGTGCAAAGTGTTCCAGTAATTGATTATCTTTGTAATGATGAATTCTTCCCTATATCCAGTCAGAACCTCTGCTGTTTCAGTTCATGAATTTATTTCTTATTCTTCTTCCAGGCGTCCTCAATAAAGAGTCTGGCTCCGTCTTCTCAATAACCTCTCCCCTAAGCCTTCTCTTCTCCAGGATCAGGAACCTTCAGGTTTTCCTCATAAAGGTCATATGCTTCAACCCCACGACCCTCTTGGTGACTTTTCCCTGGACTCAGGTTTTTTGAGGTCTTTCTTGTGTCAGGCAACCCAAACCTGACTGTGTTATTCTAGATGTGGGCTGAGTGAAGAATAATAATCACCTCCCTTGGTGTATGGGTTCCCCTGGGTCCTGTTTGACTCTTGATACACCTCCCTGGGTCTTGAGTCTTTGTTGTTGCCAGGACATGGTGCTGGAAGAGGAGGCTGATGAAGAGGATAGAGGACAAGGATCTTTAGGAACCAGGCATCTCGGGGAATGGTCCTGGGATTATGGATGAATTTCTGGAGTTGGCCAGAACAAGCCCTATAACGGTTGAATTTACTCAGAACAAAGTCTTCAAAATTAGGAAAAACCTTTATTGTGAAAAAACCAAGATGGTGATAGGTCTTTGTTATGAAAGGCTCGTGTGTGTGTTCAGGGGGACTGGGGAGCTCTAGTTACGCTGCTGAAATTCAACAAATTATTATTTTAACAATTATTCATTCCTCCCCTTACCTAGAGTCCTTGGCAGAATTTTCCATCTCAAACCTCTTCTCTGGATACTAGTTAATTAAATTTCCCTTCTTACTTGCATTTTATCTTTCAGACGGGGGTTCTTTGGTTGATAGCTTTGCTTACACATGTTTGCATAATAAAATGGTGCATGCTCAAATAGGTCTTGATATCGCAAGGCTGACTTGCAGGAATAGCTCCTGCCGACATGAATAGTCCCAGGGACTTCAAGGACTTCATTTGCATGAGTAACAGTTGCAGCGTTGGGATCTTAATGCCTGTGTCTGCTTTCCATTATACCTTCAGCTTTCAGCAACTTCGGCGGAGTTCCAGCTCTATTACAGAGGACATCAAGAAATACTTAATTTTTTTTTAGCTCTAAAGCAAAAATCAGTTAAAAAGCATATATGCATACTGCTGAAATCCTTAAGGTAACGGGTACAGTATGGAGTCAGCGATGGCTGGAGTTAGTTTATAAGATAACCACTTCAAAGAATCATTAAAAAAATTAATATCAGAAATGTATGACACAGGGAATTGGGCTCTGGGAAGTCTGGGGATGATGTGCTGTAGTGATGTAATAAAATATACATTTAAATAGGCACTGCAGATCAAAAACAACTGTTAAAAAGGCAGAGCTGGGGCTGGGAGAGCCAGAGGAGACAGACACTGTCCCTGCCACGCGCCGGGCACACAGACTCTTGAATATATATATATTTCCAGCAGTGTTCTGCATACCCGTTAGTATTTCCAAAGGTTTTTAAAAGTCTTGGGTTCATTCAATGGAAAACTGATTCAGTGTAATCAGAGTATTTGCTCTTTTGTGGTGGGGCAAGTGGAATCATCCATACGTCATGCAGCTGCTGATTTATTTATTATTTTTATATATAAAATATGTTTGTGTATGTGTGTCCACAGAGAGTTTTCTATCCAGAAGGCAGCCTGGGACTGCTCATACGTGTGTCTTTGTGGCTCTGTAGCTTAGATGAGTATGTGTATTCCTGTATCTGCAAACTTACAATCAACACTTTGTAATTACTGTGATGAACTTAGGGATTCTGAAGTGTTACACATGTTCTCGTTTCCACAGCTGAGGTGATTTTTTGGTAGTAGCTCAGTACATTTGATGACAGAGTGTTTGCTTTTTGTATAAACTCAGCACAAAGTGTCCAATGTCCAGATAACTCAGAATAGGTCTTTCAGGTTGGGGGACAACTGGTGGTTTTAAATAATCCTGGTTAAGATGACTTTATTTCCTCGTATTCAATTAATAGCATGATGGGGCTCTTTTCCTAAAGAATTTTAATTCTCAGTAATATGCCAGTAGTGTAGGCTAGAGCGTGTTTTGGCCACAGCCTCACCTCACCCTCACTGGAGTTAACCTGTGCTAAGGCTTCTGGAAATAAAGGAGTTGTTTTCTTTGTGTAAAACACCTGAGAACTCAGAATTGTCTCATATTCTGTTATGCTCTGTTTTAACGTAGTAGGATAAACTTCGGTAAAGTTTTCAAACTCTAAGTGGTAAAAACCCAAAGAACCATGCTCGGATTTCTCTTTGAAACCTTAAAGTGTGGTTATACCCCTTCTGGAAGGGGTCGTGAAGCTGCGTAAACACACCAAAAGGGAGTTATGACTTTATCTTCTTTAGAGATTTGGGGTTTTTTTTCCTTGGGGGGTAAGCTAATTCTCTTCTGTTTTGTGTTTTTGCTTTAGCTAAAAAACTAGGAATTACTGATGTGCCAGCTGAGGTGGTTACTTTTATTTCCCACGCGACACAAAGCAGATTAAGAACAGTGATAGAAAAAGTGACCGTGATAACCCAGCACCGGATGGAGTCCTACAAGGTGAGTGTGGGAAGGGGGTCCCTTGTGTCACAGCAGGTCTGGGCAGAGTCATGTTCTCACCCTCCTGCAACTAAGGAGCCTTGCCTGGAGCCTCTCTTAAACTATCTCTGCTCCTGGATTGAGACAGAGACTCTTGATTCCCGATGTCTCCTCTCTTTGAGCAAGGTGACTATTGCTTGGATCAAAACTGCTCCGATAGATAGGAGTCTGTAGTAACTAGATCAGAGCATGATACTGACTGTAATAACACATCCTTGGAGAAAAATACTAAGATTCTACAAAAGCTACCACTTTGGCTTAAACCAGCAACTGAAGAACTGAGCTGTGACTTCTCCTCTCTGATTAAACAATAGCATTCTCCTTAAAGAGAACATTTTGAGATAAAATGCTACTCCAGTTCCATCGTTGGTGGTTTGGGGTTTTAGTTTTTTTATTTTTGTCAGTAGAGTGGAAAGATTTTAATGTATACACTTATGTTCTTCTTGGAATGCGTGGTCTTGATGAAAATGCATGTTTTCACACAACATTGTTCTTGCTTTACAGGACGATGAGTGGTACGAACAAGCTACAGACGTCCGATCCCAGCTGAAGTTTTTTGAACAGTTGGAGCGTTTGGAAAAGCAAAGGAAAGATGAGCAGGAGAGGGAAATCTTGCTAAAGGCCGCCAAGGTAGCTGCTTCACTTTGTCCTTTTCAAAACTACCTAACAATTCGTAGCCTTTACACAATGATTTAATTTCTTGAAATCTGTTTTATAAACACGTTGTGTTCTTGTACCAAAAAGATGCTGTTGTGAAACCACACCCTTGATTCGTTAAGTCCTGCTTCCTTACCTGTGCTGGCTCTGGACCTGCCTGGCTGGAAGCTCCTGCGTTTTCAAGATACATCTCTGAATTTGATGAGATCTTGGCAATACAGGAGACCAGGGCTAACGTTTTCAAAAGAAGTTGGTGAAACATTTTTCACAATTCCATTTGAAATTTAGTAGATACCAGGGCTTTCAAGCCATTTGAAAATCATAGCTCGTGCTTCTGGTATTTAAACACGATTCAGGAAACCATTATGTGTTTGCTGAGCCTTTATTAACTGCTTGAGGTTTTTGAGGCTTTTTAGTTCTCCAGTTTCTAGACATTTTTTAAGAAGAAAAGTTTTGTTCATTTGTTTCTTTTAATTGAAATCCTACATGTCCTGGTTGGTATTCAGTCACTTCTGTAGAACCCTGTGATTTGATTGATTCATACCTGGCTTTGGTTAACTATCAGTTGTTACACTAGGATGTGATTGCAGAATTTGTAAGCGGTTTTGCTTCGGGAAATCTTTTAGATAAAATCAGGTGTGGAGAGAATGAAAATGTCAGGTTTCAAAAAGTATTTTAAACTTTGGATATTCTGAGGAAAGTCGCTGTCCAAGCTAAAAAATAATTGTGAAGCTACGTGAGTATCTTTAAAGCAAAACAACAGTGTTACTGGGCTTGTTAAATGAAGGAATGTTACAAAATCTTACCTGGGAAATGCTCTTGAAATAGAAGCTTCGTATCATGATCTTGGAAGAATATTGCCTGATGTTCACATTCCAGTGTTTTGGGGGAGGACAAACTCGACAGGACTACCTTGGGGTTATCTTCTTGATATATGAATTTATAGTGGCACGGCCCCTGTGTAGGAACAGCAGAGACACTTTCAAGGAAATATTTAGGAGAATCAGTTCCTTGCTCCTGTGTTCCCAGTAAGGCCCCACTGGTTGTTCCACATGTGCAGGAGCAGAGATTTTCCCAGTCTGCCTTTGGTGGCCGAGCTGGGAATAGCAGGGAGAGCAGAGGCAGGTCTGAAGCCTGCAGAAAGGTCAAAAGCCAGGCTGGAATCACTGGAGAAATTTACCTTTACGTTTGACATGGAGTGTGTGGTGTTTTGTTTGGGAAAAACAAAACAAAACCCAAACCAAAAACAAGGCAAAAGCAAACCAAGGAAGCACAGGTTCCGTAGGGAGCCACGTGGCCTTTGCTGCCTCCATAGCTATTGCCAACCCCCCGAAAATGCTGCTTGTGTGTGTCAGATCAAATGAGGTTCTGGGTCTGAGCTAATAGTGGGAATACTTCAGGCAGCAGAAGGAATAGGAGTTTGTAGGTGATATTTTTGTTTGGTTGGTTTTATTTCTGCATTGAGCTTTCTGCCATAAAGAGGTGTGGCTTGGGGTTGTCCTCGTCTTCAGGAGATCAATGGATAATACTGCTGTGATATAATCTGTAATAACGTGGATCATGTCAAAATTACTGTGTTAAATCATCTACTCAAACTGCCTAAATGCATCTTTATTACTAAGTTAAATTTGAAAATTAATTTCCCATCTGTGCCTTCTATTAGCCTATTATTTTGGGTGTTCTGTGTTAGCGGGACAAACCTGTCAAGTTTTTGGGGTCTTAAATTCGACCCTCACATGAGTGAGACCAATTCTGTAAAAAGAATAATCATGTAGGTAAATGGAAAAATATGTTAGGTGGTGTTTGCAAAGTTAATGAGTACTTATGGGTGACAGTGATTTTGGTAGTGCTGAAGGGCTTTGTTACAGGGGAGAGGCTGCTGGAATTTGGCAATGCAGGTTTCCTGCTCACACCGACCTGCTGCTCCCTCCCTCCTGAGCCTCTGCGGGATGGGAGGCAGCTCCATCCAAAGGGTAGAACTCACTCCTGAGGAGAGGAGAGCAAAGAGAGAGTTACTGCACTGAGATAATTTTCTCAATTTTTTAGAAATCTGTTATTTCAATTTTAATGATTTTAAAATAAATCTTTTTTTTTTTTAACCCATACTCTTGCATCCCGCCTCGCCGTGGTGGTAGCTCTGAAGAGGGTTTTACCCTCAGCTATGCTGCTTTTAACTTTCACTTTTTATTAACAAAGCTAATGTGAAAGCAAAGTGTTTCATGTTGCCAATTTAATTTCTTTAATTAAAAGTGAAAGTTATAAGCTGGTACAGCCGTGGGTGAAGTTCTAATGTCATCAATGGGGAAAAATAGGTTTGGAATTGAAACTGTTGGCACAGCAGTGGCTCTCAATAGTGCAGCACCTGCCGTTGTGACTCTGAACTTTATTTAGTGAAAAAAGAGGAATTTGAAGCATTAAAGGCTCCCAGAGTATGTATTGGGAAAGGGGAGTAAGAGCTGCAAGTGCCATAACTGGGGTCAGTGTGGCTAAATGCAGGAGATGTTTTTAGGAGTGACCCTGGGAGATGTTTTCTAACACAGGTTTAAGAATCTGAGACTTCAAAATTATTATAGATCAATAGAAAACTTTTTCTGTTAGCGGGACAGCATGTAAGAGCGGTGCAGCAGTGCCACATCCAGTATTGTTATTTGCAAATGATCTTAATGAAATACATGGGAGGGACTGTCTGCCCATCTGCATGCTGACTCCTCCACTTGTATTAATTAAATACCTGCAACAATTAGTGTTAAATGAGTTACAGATACCCTTATTCTAGAAGTACTGTTGCTTTCTAATTCTATGGAATACAAAATCCCCTTCTTACCACCGTGCTGTTGATGTGTGATTAGGTGTCTGGTTGTGGCATTCCTCCCTGAGCCGGCCAGGGGAGGAGCTGAGGTTTGGAACATTAGGGAGGTTGGTGGCATGGAAATGAAAGCCCGGATTTCTGGTGTGTTTTGAATACACACATCTACCATGTGCTGCTTTCCATACTTTGAAAGTCTAATATTTCCAGAGCCTTGATGTGATCACAGTTTTCAGATCAATGAGATAGCGAGTGCTCTTACACAAAGCATTTTCATGCTTAACAATTAAAATATCGGGCTGGCTGGTCTAATAAAAGTAGCTTGTGTTTGGGAGCAATGTTAGCAGACCCGGGTCGGTGAATAACTCTGCAGTAGCAGACAGCTTTTAATGTGTTTAAAAGTATGTTGTCTGGTTAGGATCAGGCCTAGGTTTCTCTGAGATTATTATGGGAAGCTACCTTGCTGCTCAAGGTGTTTATTCATCAACATCAAATTAGATTAGGTAAGCCCAGCCTGCCTTATTTACAGATCTAGGCAGCAGGGACAGAGGAGTTGTGACAAACTCCCTGAAAGGATTTGAGCCGGGTCTGGGACTGGTGGGTGCTTCCAAAGCTTTAGAGGAAGGAGGAATTGGCCAGTAACAAGATTTTGGAAAAACATGTAATTTCCAAGAGGCGAGAGATAGCGTATTAAGATGAGGATGCTAGAGGGAAAGAAGGGGAGACAAACCCAAAAATATGAGATGACTTCAAAGAAAAAATATAAACCAGAATTTTAAAAAAAACTCAAAATGCTTAGTCAGTAGCTTGATGAAACGAAGTGTAAAATATTACAGTAATTGGTGAGTAAAAACGGTGACAGAGAGACAAGCCCTACGAGAGCTGAGCAGCAGCAGAGTTGTTCAGCATCTTCCGAGGAAGGGGAAGATGTTCCCGTGTGGAGTGGAGTGTGAAGAGAAGCCAGTGACATTTTTGAAGCCTATTGAGGCACCTCTGTGGAGCTTGACATTTTCAGTTGCCTGTATTTACTTTAGTCTGCGTGGCTCAGCACTGAAGAAGCCTTTTCTAGTTTCTGTTACATCATAAGGTGAAGAATTAGTAAAACGGTCAACGTTTATACTTTTCCTTGAACACATACTGGCCTCTGGATGCTGATGATTTGACTTCTGAAGCTCACAGATCTGCAGACTGATGTGGCAGTCAGCAGGAAGGTGTTTTAGTCCTAACAGTCTGTTTAAAAACATCTGTTAAAGTTCATGAACACAAAATGAAACAGAAAATGATGGTTAAATTCCTTATTTTGTTGTTGTTGCTTACCCCAGTAATGCCACATCCAATGTAAAGAGAATGTGCATGGAGTAGGTGATCTCCTTTTTGCCTACTTTTGGGGTCTGCTTTTCCAGATTACCCTGAAGTCCAGATCTACTTTTATTTGATCAGTTTCTGGAGGGGGTGGGAAAAAAGCCCCAACTTTTAAACGTGTTATTGTTCTTAATCTGTAGGGTTTTCAGAGCTTTTCCTTCACTTTTGGACTCCAGGAAGTTGCAGTTTTCCTTTGCATGTAGTGCTTGAATTTTTCTTAGCAGTATCCCCCAGTGTGATGTACATCTGGTGTGTTTTCCAGGGTCCTCTTGCTTTCTTGTAGAACCTTGGTATCAGTGTGAGAAGCCTCGGTGGGGCTCTCCCAGGACACTGATTTCTCTGAAGGGTCGAGTGCTTTTAACTCGAGCTTTGTGCTTGGCAGTGATTTGGCTTCATAGAGTGGCAGAAGAGCGCTCTGTATTCCTGTGTGGCTTTGGCTGTGAGACTCCGAAGGCAATAGAAAGTTCGTTGGACCTGCACAAGTTTATCATCCAAACCCATGAAAGAGCTTTGTGGGATTTTCCATACATCGTACTGGGGAAAGTGAGGCAAAGGATGATTGAGTTGGCATCCCAAAAAGGACAGAGCAAGAGCCCCATTCAGCTCTGTTTGTGAATACTCACTGACTGGGGCTTTTTGGTTGGTTGGTTTTTAACTGAATAGATTTAAATATGATCAAGTTGTGGGTAATTGCTGTGGTCACTGGAGTCTCCGCTCTGGCAGACCCACGTATTTCATGAAATACCTTTTTGTTCTTTAAGCCTTAACTAGATCAGATTATCTAGGATTTTCTTTTTGTCTGGCCACAGCATTTGGGAATCTGTCTGGGTTAAGTTGGGGTTTCTTGGTTGGCACAGCTACAAGGCGAGGGTCTAATTTGGTCATTAGCTATCTGGGGGTGTTAATGTCTCCTTGCCTCCCCCAGACACTCTCAAACCACCTTTGGTCCTACAGGCACAGCATGGCGAGTTGGTAGGGCTGGAAGTTGGAGCTGATGTGCACCAAAATCTCACTGTTTAATTTGGCTGTTCTTTGCCCTCACTGTGTTTTGTACGTGTGCTATATCAGCTGGAAAAAATAATCCCAGTTTAAAAAAAAGCAAAACCAACAAATAATCAAGCAGGAAAAAGGCTGGAGAATTCAGTGTCATTGGTGCCCCCTCTGCCAAATCACAGTCAGGGTTCTTATCAACAATATTACGTGTCTCCTCACCCTTAAAACCTGTCTCCTTTTGGTTTGCTCCTTGGATTTTTAACTTCCAAGCAAAGTGAAGTTATGAAAAATGCAAACAAAGGGGAAAAAAATCTGAGCACGTGTAAGTTTGGAAGTTAATATTCTTGCAAGTTTCAGGTCTGTCTTCAGCATGAAAAGAAGTGGAGAAGGATTGGTAGGAGAGGGCCTGGGCATCCTTGTTCCTCTAGGAGCTGTGTGGATGAGATCAGATCTCAAAGAAACCCCCAGATACAGCGATTACATCTCTCAGGTGTTGGGAACAACAGCTTTCCCTGCACGTCACAAGTTTTACTGCAACTTCTTGCGACTTTTTCTGCAACCTTTTCTGCACGCTGGCCGGTCATGCAGTTAAAAATTAAGATGCTTATAGTGTCAGCCTCTCGAGTTTGGAATTCCATCAACTGAAGTGTGTTTGTGAGCATAAATAAGAATTTAAGAATTTTAGTGTATGGTTGTAAACCGGTCTGCATCTGCAGAAATGTGCTGTCCTGGGTTGTTACTGCAATTCAACAGGCATTGTTGATGGGTTTTCAGGGCGATTGTTGTTGGGTGTGAAGGGAAAGACCAAAGTCCCCATTTGGCAGTGTTTCTCCAGTTTTAAAAATGACAATGTTATTATTAGCGGTGACTTTACCTCTGTTGTTGCACATTCTCTACCAAGAGCTGAATAAAAGCTTAGTTGCAAACAGTGATTTATTGTAAGATAAGTGACTCAAAAGGAATTGCAATTAAAAAGTTCAGATAATGGAAAGGGTGTTGCTTCTGCTCTCGGATGCTTGAATTTATGGCAAACAGTTGAAATGTGAACGTGTACAGAAACTTAGCACTGGCAAAAACGTGGGGGGTTGGGGGGTGTTTTGGTTTGTGGAGTTTTTTTTTATTATTTTTAAATTTAAATCTGGGGTGGATGTTATTTACAGCTGAATATTTAACAGTCTTTTGGGTGAGGCCTAGGGGTTTGAAATTGCACTTGTATGAATTCAAGCATCCCATCTTGACACCTTGTATCCTGTTCCCCTTTCTTTGCTATTTTTTAACTTACTGCAACAGATGAGGGGTTCTTAAACCATCTGTTAACCTTTTTTCCCCATTTTTTTTCACCATGTAGAGTCGCTCAAGGCAAGAAGACCCAGAGCAAGCCAGACTGAAACAGAAAGCAAAGGAGGTAAGCAGAGCTAGAGATCATTACACTTGACATTTCAAGGCTTGAACATATTAATTTTTTATGCCTTGCTACTTGTATATCGTTAATAAAAATCTGACTAAAAACTTTTTAGGATGTATTTGTTGCTTTGCCTTTGATCTTAATGTTTGCAAACTAATACATTAATACATGGGAAGCCTAAGGAGATTTTATAAGAGAATATTTCCATACATTACATTTTCATTTCCATTTTAGGTAGCTGTAGCTTTTGTTGGGTTGTTGATGACAGCAGCACTAGATTTTGGTGGAAAATATATGCCTTTGTCTTTTTTGTAAAATGTCACTTTCTTAGAAACATGCTACTTAACAGTTTTGTTCTGCTAAGAGCCTTTCAAGTGGTGTAATTGCCGGTCACTTTCTCTGCAGTGTGGTTCAGTGCCCGATTTACTCATCAGTCTAAATTACAATCATCTAAAAATTAGCAAACTGTTTCAGATGAAGTTTGGATAGGTTATTCTAAGAGTAGCAGTTTGTGAGCTCCTGAGCACCTTAATTTGCTGTAAATGAGTGACTGTCCTTTGCTTAGGTCATCTCATGGCTTCAGAGCGGGTTGTGACTTAGATATTCCCATCTTTCTAGTTGATTCATCAGTCAAAAGTCATTCCTCTTTAAAAACCTGAGCAGCAGCATTTGCAGCAAACCAGTGCTGGCTTTTTAGCCAACTTCTTTGGATATAGTTATTAGAAGGCAATAATTATACATTAGAAGGTAATATATACAGAAAAATGCATACAGCAAGTTCTTTTGTGTTGACCTGTTCTTCCTGTTTGTTTCCCTGCCGGCAGAATCCCAAGTTCCGTTAGCTATACAGATTTTTATATATATATATATATATATATAACAGTCAAGAAAATCCAAGTAGATGGTTGTTTTACTTGATTTCTGTTTTCATTATGCCATTATGTAGTAAGATTTGCTGAAATGAGCTCTTGTAAACATTAGACCAGGTCTTAGCGTTTCCAGGGCTGGGTTTGTCAAGCAAGTATTCAAATGAAGTGGAGTAAGCAAGTTATTTGGCAGGAAAAGAGCCCGAATATTAATAGAACTCGAGTTTAGTACGTAGCCAGTGTATGCAAAGGAAGAATCAGATTTGTGAAAATAATTAATGGCAGGCAAAACTCGCTGTTGAGCTGAGAACTAAAGCTGCCACGCTGCTGGGAGAGAAAGCAGGCTGGAAATAAGCGCCTTTCCTCCTGCCACAGTATTTGCATTCCTTGGCAGTCTCATTTTTGGCCATTGGAAACTTGAGGAAGCGAAAGTAAACAACGGGGCCGGTGAAAGCACATTTTCTAGTAGTCGGAGTGAAATAGTGACTCTCTTGGTAGCCGCGATAGAAGAGCTGCTCCCCAGCCAGTGGTGGAAATCCCGGGGTCTCCTGGAGCCTGTGTTTCTCTCCCACTAGAGGGAGCGAGGCTGTGCCAGCCGGGGGAGGAGGGAGAGGATGGGATGTGTTCCCGGGGATGGGAGAGGCAGTGTTAGCAAGAGGCAGCCAGTATTCCAGTGGTACCCTGAATTCAGAAATGCTTCGCTGGAATATAAGCACAGCTCTGATTTTAGCAATTAGGCTTCTAAAGCTCACTGTTCAGCTAGTTTAGAAGCTTTCACCTGAAATATTCATATATATTTAATAAAAACACATTCTTTTGCATTAACTTTTGCGAAGGGAGTGGCAAGATTTTGGTTTAATATTGTTCTTTTTTTTTTCCCCTGCGTTAGACACTGAATATATACCGGTGTCTCAAATTGTATTGGCACTGCCAAAATAAAAAATAACCAATTTTGTAGTATAACAGGTTGATTAGAGAGAGTGTCTTTGGCATGGCTTTGTTATTTGTAATTAGAAGCTTTGATTCAACTCCTACAAAAGCGTAAAGATTTCTAAACTTCCCTGCCAAGTGGGCTACTCTTAAACGTGCACATGACCCATAACTGAGAGAGAAACTGGATTTCTTCCAGGCTTTGTATAAGCTGATGGGTGTAATACTGTCAGATTGGATAATAAGCTGGATTTGAAGCGGTGTGCCTGTGATTTCCGTGTCTTGAACGTTGCCTGAAGACCTTTGTTGCTCGGATGTTCTTCTGGCCAGTGGTGAAGTGGCTCCGAGGGAATGATTTAGAAAGTAGAAGGAGGGCATCCAAGAAAGGTGCAGCATTTTTAGCTCATGTTCCTTGGTTAATAACCTGATTGTCAGATTGTCTGACTGCTTTCACATTTGGGAGTTGGTGCAGCTTTCTGTCAGTGGGCTTGGTATGGTTGTTGTAATGGTTGGGCCTGTTTAATAAACTGGTGATAAGTATCTTCCATCAAGACTATGCCAGGGAAAAAAGTTAGTCCTTACATTGGTTTGTAACGTAAATTCCCAAATGTTTGACTCTCAGTACAACTTGATGTAAGAAACATCATCATTTATGAGCAGTGTCTGCTTCTTCTTATGCAATTAAAGCTTTTAAAATCAAGTTTTAGAACTGATTGATGTAGCCTGTTGGAAGCACGGGAAGTCACAAATACAAGTTAAAGAAATTATGAGTTCTCTGATTTCCATTGAAAGGGTTCATTAAATAGGACATAAAGCAGGCCATAGAGCTGGTAGCAGGAATAGATCAAGATTAGGAATAGTTGCATCAACACTTGGTAATTAATAATAGAAATGATTTAAAAGAAAGGCAGGGAAGGTAAGATCCTGAATGTCCCTACTGTCACAGGGATTTTTCTATGCTCAGTGTCTGTTGGCTGAAAGCCTTTAATTTAAAAGTCAAGTAGCTGAGTGTGATCCTGACAGATCAACTTGGTTAAAATCTCCGTGTCATCACCAACTGGGAATACTGCATAATAATAAAAACTTAAAGCAGACTCCATAGATGTCTGGGCTGGGATAACGCTGGGCTGAGTCTGCTCTCAGGTGTCCTCCTCAAGCGAAGGCTCAGACCTGTTGATACTCTTAGGAGAAGCCTTCCCTGTTTCAAGGGAGGACAGAAGCCAGCCCTTCACGTACCTCTGTTGGTTGGATAAAGTCCTTTATCCAGCTTTTTAGGGTGTGCTCAAGTCCTTTCGCAGTGGTGTGTATGTCAGGGGCTGTTGGCATGACTGTTCGATGGCCAGGAGCCTTGGGAGACCCCAATTTTGGCTCAGGAGAGCAGGAAAGTGCTGTCACTGCTCCCCACGGGAGCAATTAGATTATTAAAACAATTTTACTCCAAATAATGTCTTGTTATCGCATTAATATTTACTTACCAATTCTGTAGGAGTAGTTTATTTTAAATTATTTAATTATTGCAGTTATTGCCATTTTCATAAGGTGTTACTGAAAATGAAAAGGATTTTGTTCTGTTTAAGTTCGTTTATTCACCTTTTGAGCAAAACTAAACTCCTTAAAGACTGTACCACTAGTACAGCACCTCTCCTGATGAGGAATCCAAAGAAGTTTGCTATTTTATCGTGCCTGGCGTAAAAATATTGATTCAAAAGCAACATCTTCTCTTAAAAAGGTTTCCTCAAAAACGTTCTGCTGAGAAATGGAGTACTTGAGCAGAAATAAGTTTAAATTAAATTTGCAGCCAGCCCTCTCCCCGTGTGAGGGTCGGTGGGCGGGAGGAAAGCAGTGCTGGGGTGATGGCAGTGCCACGTTTGGGCAGTGATGGCTCCTCAGGAGGGAGCAGTACACGTCCATGTGTACTGGTATTCCCAGTTGGGTTTTCTCTTTGGGTTATTTACCTGTTTTCTCACCTTTCCCAACAAAATTTTAATATGTATGTACTCTGATTTTCAGATAAAACTAGGGAAGAAGGCTTGAGATGAATTTTCAAATTTAGCTTTGCTGTGAAATATATCTGATTTGTGTTTGAATATTTCCAAGAGAGCAATACCTATTAGGCCTTGTACTCTTCCTCCAATGGGTTTGATTTTTTTTCTAAAAGCTGAGAAGGAGGCAGGGGAGGAGAAATCCATCCCTGTTGTTTGCACTGCCTCGGATTGCACACCCCGATGGAGCCCTGCCTCAGAAAAGGCTGTTATAACAACTATCTCCCGTTGTAAAGCAACAGCACTGCTTAAATAGGAGTTTCCAGAACTTGGTGTTAGAATGGTGTAAGCTTTTGTAAAGCTGAGGGTGAGTTAGCTTCTCTGAATCTCACCAAGATACTCCAGTAGGAACTTTCTCTCCTAGAATGGCATTCCCTGAAGTTGGTGTCTGACTTTTCCAGGACTTTTGCAGGGAAGTAGCAGTAGAATTTTCCGTCCTTTAGATCCCCTCCAGCCCTCCTTTTGTGTCTCTAGGAATACCCAGTGCTCCTGCTTTTGGATTTCCAGGCACTGCTAAACAGCAGGAGGGTGACAGCTCCCTTTTTCTAGTCACTTTTGGCTGCCCAGACACCAGAATTCAGTGAAGAGATGAGGGAACTGTTTTCCTCCACCTCTGAGGTGTGGGGTTGCAATAAGGATGGTCTGGTTTTGCCTCTCCCGAGTATTGACCACTGCATCCAGTGGCTCTGTGAGGGGCAGTGAGGAACCTACACAGTGGTATTTCTTCTTCTGAATGATTTTTTTTTTAATAAAAATTCTTTGTGTACATCAAAATGTATGCATGTGTATATGTGTATCAGCTCAGTTTCTGTAAGGAAGGTGTCAAGACTGAATTTTTTGACTGGCACAGTTAAAAAAACAAGAGGAAAGGAAGAAAAAAGGAGAGATACTGTAATTTGGAGGATGCTGTGGACATGGAAAAAATCCCATAACTGCTTTATCTGAGCACTGCAACAGATTTAATTCCAAATAATAGCGCTTTAGATGTTGGAATACTATCATCCTATTTAATAAGTAGAGGGCAGCAAATGTCAGCCCTGTCTGCTTGTCAGGAAGGGAGGAGGTTGCTCGGACAACAGTCTGGATTAGGCTGGAGATGCTCTGCTCCCTCGGCCGAGCCTGCCCCGCCATGCAGACGCTGCCGAGGAGAGGTCAAGGTGTTGTTGTGCTGCAGCCCCACGGGCAGGTTTCCCCCCAGCCCCTGCTCACACACGGGGTCCCTCCTGGGGAGCAGACCCCGGGGAGGGCTGTGCCGAGCGGAGATGTTTGCCAGCCCCGGTTGGCAGCCCCGGGGCGGCACACAGCTGCCAGCTTTCATCTGCCCCCGCTGGCTCCGGGCGCTCCGCCTCGCTCGACGGCACCTCGGGGGGCTGCGAGGCACCTTCTCCCTCTTCTGCTCCTCTGCCCTCTCCCCAGGGGGCTCAGCATCCCTCAGCCCCCCACCAACCCACCACAGACCCACACACAAAGGTCCTCCTGTCATCCGGAGGGGGATTTGCATCTTCTGCCCAGACCCTCCTTTGAATTCCCAAAATCTGTGATGTCTCTCTGGCTGGGGTTGGCGGGAGCAGGGTTAACCCTGAACTTGGAACCACACTAATAATGTTTTTAAAAGAGTAATTTAAAACCCCTTTGCCAGCAGATCTTTGGGAGAGCTGGTACACGTGTGTGTGACACTTCTGTGTGTCTCCAAGTAGTTTATAACGTGCACATTATAATATATAATAATTTTCACCGACTCCTTGGAAGATGTTATTTAGCAGTTTGTAAAGTCAGGTGCAAAGAAATAACCCCGTTCTGCAAATCTGGATTGTAAAGGCACACTGTGATTTTCCTACAAGCATCTCCTTGTAGGGATGTGACAGTTTCTGGCTACACACTTACCCCTCTGCCTGTTTATTGTCCACATGGGCTCTGGTGTCGTTTTTAGGGAGTTTATTGTGGTAGAGGTTTAAGGCGTATTTGATGCAGCTAACTGGGGTAAAAAAGTGTCAGTTTTGACTTAGTAAAAACTAAACATTTCTCTGTGTAGCTGGGTTATGTGCTTACTCCTCTCCTGTGCCCCACGCCAGGGGTGGAGGTGTGAAAGGTGTGGTACCACCTAGTTCCTAATTTAATCTTGTCATTAAAAATACTTTTGTGTCAGCCTGTGCAAGAGTCTCCAAAAAGTTACATCATTTTACTTGAATAATGCTCAACATATCCCCAAAAAAGTAGTTCCCCTTTAATAACAGTCATTTTTAAAATAAATAAAATGTGTTATTGCCATTCCCAATGTAAACAGGACGGTCTTTTTTTCCCTGAAGTGTGTGTTCCGTGAGGGCAGGTATGGGTATCTCTAAAACAGAAACACTTGAGAGGTATTACTGTGTTTTTAGCATTATTAGCCAATTGAGGAATAACTTTACTTTTCATGTAGTGTTGAAAATTGTTACTGAGTTGGTGATTAACATCTGGTTTCCTACTTATATTCCTGAAACAGAAATAACACGGTGTAGATTTCTGAAGGTTTCTCCTACCTTCTTTTTTTTGACATACTCTCAGGGCTTTAAAGGGCTTTTCACCCTGTATGGCCAGAGGTCATAGTCACCTGTCAAGGTGCGTGAGAATCTATTCATTTCCCAAAAAGTAAGAATATTTAAGAAAAAAACCAAGCATCTATCCTGGAAGAAGTGCTGGTGGTGCCTGGCAAACATGTCAGATGAGCCAAGAGAGCTTTAGGAGGGGGTCAGATACACAAACTGGGGAATTACACTCAACATAAAAACTGACCGTGGGTGTTAATTGTGTAGAGGTAGATGGGGAGAGGGAGAATGTTCACTTTGTAAGAGGGATAATGCGAGATTGGTGAGAATGCAGCACCTTTTTTATGGGAAATTAAGATAATTTTGTCTATTTATTTTCAAAATCAAATTCTGGGAAAGTTGGCTCTGAGGAGCCCTCAGTTCTTAGGGCAGCCCAGCACCCTGTGGCTGCCCTGGCCATCTCCTGGCTCTGGAGCAGTGAGGAAGCCCCGTGTGTTCTCCAGGAGCCCTGGTCCGGAGGGTGTCTCTGCTGTGTCCCCCTGGGACGGGCAGCAGTTAAGGATGTTCTTGAATGTACATTACTGCCTGGCTGTATATGCTGCTGTTTAATTGGGTAAAACGCTTTCAGCTTCCCCTTTTGAGGAAGAGTAAATCCATTATTCAGCCAAATTGTTCTCTGTTTTAATAATGGTCTGTCATTAGCAGTTGCTGTTTTTCCTTCTCAAGCAGCATGTTCAGGGAATCCATCGTGTACCAGAGGGTCTTGGAAAACATAAGTGTGGGATGTGGGTTTTTTTTTCTTCTCTAAGAATATAAATTGTTTTCATCTTTTAGCTATTTGACCTTTCTAATGATCTGGGGGACTGCAAGATAGAGTGATAGAGGCCTGGAAAACGTCTGAAGCACATGCAGCTGCGCTGGCTGACCATAGAAACTGCTCTGGTTTAGTCTCGAGTTGAAAACTTGGACCTTATTCTGGGCTGCAGAAGTTGGGCGATGGCCTGGGTTATGCTGGATGTGTCGCTTCTCAGAGAAGGGTGACTTCGGGTCTTGAGAGACTCTGGCCCAATTTCCTGAGGCCAGCTGTTAATCCCAGCATCGTCAAGGTTTAATCTCAGTCATTTACATAGAGATAAAATACACTTTGTTATTGAGCTCCACTCGTGTGTGTGTTGCCTGGTCGTGGTGCTGGGCTTTCAGTAACCTGTGACAGAACTCTGCGCTCTCTTTTCTGATATTTTTGGATATAGAGCAATTATAGTGCATATTTAGGTATCTCGTACATCATCTTATCAAAAGTGTTTCTTAAATTTGGCAGTTGGTGATCCTGGGAACATCACAATAGATGGCGATTTCTGTGATCTGCTCAGCTGCACAAAAGAAAAACTATGATCATACACATACATTTCGTAAATATCCTCGGGTAATTTTAAGAGGCATTAAAAATAACTCCTGGGTGAAATCATGCTCGCCTGTCCATCTAGCTGTGTGGAGAGATTATTTCAGTTTAGTACTGAAATTTGGAAAAAAACCCACCAAACAACCACAACCCCCCCCTAAATCTGGCCGTAGCTGACATGCTGGGACATGGGAGTACCAAATACGAGAATGATGCAGCTGGTTGGTCTCAGGGTTGGGTTTTTTTGCCCTCTTTGATTCCTGGTATGTTTTTGCTCCTTTCACTTTTTTTAAATAGGGGTTCCTCATATTTGAAATACTGGGAGTAAAATGCTCCTGTGGGACAGCGCTGTAGGTCTGGGATAACTCGGCTGGGTCAGGAGCGGGATCAAAGCCAACAGAATTTGTCCCCATGGTGCTAGGTGCAGCCTCGTATCAAACCCCTTCCTCTAGATAATGGTGATTTATTGTTATCAGCTGCATTTAATGCTTTTACTTAAATGCAAAACATTTTTGTAATGATTTATATAAAGCAATCTGTTTATGTATGCCATTTATTTGAAAACCAGCCCGAAATACTGTGATTTTGCGTTAATTTCTGGGTTTACATATTTGGCATATATTTCCAATCTCCTCCCTTTGATTTTTGTTATTTAAGGTGTAAAGAGCATAAAGCTTTTTATTTTTCTGTTTTTCTTTTCTTTTTTTTCTTTATTCTTTTTTTTTTTTCCAGTGGTTTCACATTTAATTAAGCCTGGCTTTGATAGCAAATGCCGTGCCGCAGTTTGTGATGTATTTCATGGAGCGGAGTCCTTTGGCCGGTTGGTTGCTGGGACAATAAGTGTTTGTGACAGGTTGGTTGTGGAGTCCTTCCCTGTGCATATGGCAGATCAGGGCTCCTTCCTCAGCAGATTATCCCTCATCTTACAAGAGGCCACTTCCCACCCGTGTCGTGGGCTCTTCTGCACCGGGAGCTGAGAGGAGTTTGGGGGAAGTTCCCGGGTTCTAAAGAGAGAGGGGGCAAAAAAATGAAGATAGCAAATAGCTTCTAGTGGTTTCTTAACTTTCTGCTCTCTGCTGGTATTTATTATTAATTTTTCCACTGAATTTCAGAGTGTTTTGATACCGTCAGTCACTTCTGTAACAGGCCAGCACTAAACATTCTTCCAATCTAGAGCCAAAAAAGAACCTTTAAGGACATCTAGAACCGTTCTGATTTAGGGGGCAGCATTCTAGTCCCGTCTTTTTTTCAACTGGGCTGGTTGGAAAAGCGAAGGGGTTGTTTTTAGACACCCATATTTTGAACACCAATTTTAGCAGGTAAGGAAAATTTAGCCCATTAGAAGAGGAAAGTCAGAAATCCTTGTTTTCAAGATGGTGAGGAAGAGGAACCTGTAACGAGGGGATAAGCTGTAGCTTTCCTGGCTTATTATAATGTGCCAAGGAATAGAGAGCAAAGAATACAGTGGAATTTCTCTGTGAAGAATTAGATTCTGCTGTTGGTGACACACATTTTAGACTTCTGATATGCTGAAGGATTGTTAAGATCTGAATCAAAGGTTCAATTTGTGATAAATTGAGAATGGATTAAGCCCCTGTGTGTTGTTGTGGAGATGATGGGGAGAGGCGTTTTGGGAGAAGCAGAAGGAAGAGTGAAAGATTAAAAATATTTTACTTGAAAAGCTGAATGTTAGGAGGTACATTTTAGATCATCTCATTTCCTTTTTAATGCAAATCTGATTCTTTGATTATTCACGTTTATTATTTATTTATCCTTATACAAAAGTTAGGAATTATTACATATTGGGAAGGTAGGAGGTTTTATAGTGCAGCAATAACAGTGCAACTACTGCACTCACTTCATTTCTTGGTGAAAAAGGGTTTAAAGAAAAAATAATTTTGCATAGGATTAATTAAGGGGTTCTTAAAGTGCCAAGCCTAATGTAGCTGCGGTTCTTTAAAGCAGAAAAACAAGAGAGAAAACAAATAATGCCCCTTGAGCAGATGCTCACTCATGTAGGAGAGCTACTCTTTGATTTTTGGAGAGGTGGTGTGACTTGCAGTGGGGAACCTTGATTCATTGTGTCGTTATTTATATCTGCAATAAATGAGGAATAAGCATAAAACATGAAAAGGGGAATTAGGCATTATGCTGGCTCTCTCACTTTTCGCATTTTATTTAGGGGAAATATACGTATTTTTTGCTGGCGTGTTGCTGTGCCTTTTGTTGACCATATCTGTACGCCAGGTCTGTCTGCTTGTTTCCATTGGCTTGTCATGTTCACTAATTAGGGAACTGCTGCATGATTCACCTTGTTAATTAGAGGGACTTGCACACAAAGGCCCTTCGGGCAGTGCGAGAGAAGAGCCTAGCACTAGTGCCCTGAGAAAGCTGCAGCCTGTGAAGTAATTCTTCTCATCTACCTTCTATTTTTTATTTGAAATGAATAAATCATTGAGATTTTCCTTGTGGAGTGAGAATGCAAGAATTCACATCTTTGTAAGATGGAAATTATACGTGATCAATAGAGGGGGATGACTGCTGCATTGTACTTACAAGATTCCCTAATTTACTACTTGTCAGGGTATGAAAAATTGCTTGAAATATTTTGTCCCCACGCTGTGGCGTGTTGTTCCCTTGATCCGCGGGAGAAACGAGCGGCAGCGGGTTTGCTGTGGTTAAAAACCTGAAATAGGAGAGATGTAGATTATTTAAATTTTGAGCTTGTTTTGCATCCCCAGTGGAAGCTCCACTTTGCAGGAGAAGCCCCGGCGCTACCCCCACAACTCTTGTGGGGAGGAGAAGGTGGGCGTCCGGCTGTTTCTGTTCCCAGTACTGCTCTGCCTCCCATCTCGCCGCCGAAAAGAGCGGCAGACTCGCTGCATTGTGTGTTCCTCACTTGAGCAGAGTTCCAGAATAAATTAAAATTGTTTTTGTCATGTCACTTAGACTTGATCAAACCGCAGCCCAGGCTGTGAGAAGAAGGGATATTGCCTCGCAAGTGCCCCGCCAGCCTCTCCGCCGTGCGGTTCCCATCTGTTTGTGACACTTCAGAAATTAACTTCAGTGCCGTTCTCTCTAACTATTTGATTAGAATTACTTATTACAGCCAAACCATTTTTAGTAGATTGCTGCATTTGCCTCGTTTCCTCAAATGAGGCTGGCAGTTTCAAGATGCAGATTTCCCATAAGGATGGCAGGGAACCGGGATCAAAACTGGGCACTTTCTTTTGCAATAATCTGCTCGCTGGAGCCTCTGCCAGGATTTCTCATTAACTGGTGCCTTAAACGCACTTAACGTTTAGGCTCTTCTGAAGTTTTGTGGTAATGGCATATAGGCAGAGAAATTTTACCAAAAAATAGGAATATTTATTTGGAAAAAATGGGGGAAATGCTTCAGGCTGACTTGAGGTGTTCTGGCGTGACGTGCCATCGCTCTTCACTTCCAGGGGGCTGAGGTCTTCCAGCATCCCTCGGTCTTCACTTGATGTTCTAACCCAGAACGTCCTTTCCCCATGGCTTTTGGTGGTGTACTCATTCTTAATGATTTCAGATTTCAAATCTGCACCAGAGATGGAACAGAGATAAAAGTCACAAAATCCTGTGCTTTGCTCTCAGAACTCGTGGTGCGCGGAGGAGATGAAATCCGTGGTGGGAGTCTCGCGGTGCTGACACCAAGTTGTGCAGCCACAGGGAGTTCTTACCATCCCAGTAGTGGTTGTGTTACTCGGATACAATGAAAGATTCTAGAAGTGTTTTTTTCAGGGATATGTCTGAAAACCAGGGTGGTTGCTTGCCTTTGCCCCTGGGTTCGGTGGCCAGCGTGGCCTGAGGGAGCTCCTGCCTGCCCTGCGGCTCAGTTGAGGCTCATCTGACCCTTGTGTTTTCCAGCGCATGATTTTACAAAAACAAGGCATATCGCTTCCCGCCTCTTTGTTGGGTTAGCTCCTGTTGTCCCTGTGTTCCTGGCAGACCTCCCTGACTAAAGCCATGAGCTCAATGGGTTTGCTGCTCGTTGTGAATGCGGACAGGGCTGTTGTTCATACGGGCTTTCACGCTGTTTTCTAGTCCCTAATCTTCATTAAAGCATCCGTTTTGGATCCCTCACACAGTGCCTTGCTTAAGGTAAAAGAAGGGCATCCTAGAAATCTTGGGAGGGTGGTAGCCCCCCACTGAGATTAACAGGGAGCCCAGGAAAATACCTTAACCAGCTGCCCCTGAGAGTGTCCCAAGAGCGAGGACATTCTTCTGTGGCTGGATTCAGGAGTGTGAGCCACCAGGCTTCTGCCTGGAAGTCTTTCCAAGCGTATTTATACTGTATGAGCAGATCTCATTTCCTTTGAAGCAGAGTTTGAGAAGATTTGCAACTGTCTGTTGTTGGGTTGCTCTGAAATAAAATGTAGCCCGATAACAAAAAATTAAATAGCAGATCTTGGGGAAATTCCTTCAGAGCTTTTCCTGATCTTACTACAAGTAAGTTACTGTCTCTAGTGATGCTGATCCTGCCAGCTGTCTGTGCCTCGCAAGCTCTTTGCTCAAATCATCTGCTTTTGGCTCAGGAAATGTACCACAGATACCCATAAAGAGCATTAGTTGATTAAAGGGACTAAGGAAAAGTGGGGTAAGGAAAACTTCAAAATGTTGGGGGAAGACAATAATACTGGAGACCAAAAGTATGTTAAAAAATTACAAGACTTTTCAAAAATTCTTCATGCTTTTGATTATTTTTTTTTTGTAAGCTATAGGTAATCTCTTAAGGAGACTTCCAAGAAAATTAAACCTACGACTATGAATATATATCAGTCGGCTCAGGCAGTATGTGAGTAGTAAGCAGATAAAATGATTTATTTTCATAAAATTGCTTTTAACAAGGTAACGTACGTGACTTGGGAAAATTACAATTAAGGCTTTTCTTCAGGGAAAAATAAAAATAAAAGGCAGGACGCACCTGACATTTTCTCTCTCAGAAGCTTGACATATATTGTGTTGAAAGTAATGGGGCAAATGGTGATGGAAAATTTGACTGAACTTCTGGACCATCATGAAATTAGATGTAATAAACATAAATGCCTATTGTAAGACAGACACTTGGTCAGAAGTACCCCCATCGAGGTTCTAGAACTGTATTCAGATGCTCATTATTTTGAGAAACATTCATCTTGAGGGCTGGAATGTTCCCAGCTTAGTCTTTGCCCAGGGTGATTTTTTTCAAACACTGTGTGATAATTTTCAACGGTTGTTAAAAGTGTGTGGGAAGGAAAGGAAAAAAAAAAGACAAATGTTAACACACACACACACACACACACACCCCTTTTTTCACTAAAGTAAAATCTTGATCTGCTTCTGATTGATGTAACCATTCCAAATAGATAAAGATTCCAAGTAGCCATTGGAAGTGGTGACTGGAGCTTTTACTGGGTTGGGGAGAAGGCTTGTGGAGAGTTATCATCCAGCTTTTGATTGAACAAAATGAGATGTAATTTGGCAGAGCTGTGAATGTTTCAAAGTCTCAGAGAATGTGACCAGTGTCTGAATTGCCGTTCTCCACGTGCCACTTCTAAACTTCAGCTGCTTTGGATCAGTTTCTCACCAGCTGATGTGGCATTGCTGTAGAACTTCTGCTGGCCTTCAGAGACTTGGGCAACGCAACAGGAGGTGGGAGCAGGGCACGGGCGTTCTGCAGAAACCCTCTGCTCTCCAGGGTGCTCTCTCTGAAGTTCACTGACCCTTTTTTATCACCATCCTGGAATTGTTGGGGCTACTGCCAGCGTTTGTAATGAGTTTCACTTGTTCATTGCCCCTTCTGTTGTGGGCATCTCGGGTTGTGTGTAATGGTTCCATGTTTCAGGCTCTCTTCAGAAAAAAGATGCTTTTCCAGGGGGTGCAATCACTGTCTGAGACTGATAGATCTATGGTGCAGAGCCGTCAATTAAGACAAGGTTTTCCCAGCACATGACCCTGTTATCAGGAATTAAACCATCCGTTGCAGATGGAATGAGGAGGGCTCTCTGTCGGTGCCTATTGGCTAGAAATCGGCGCTTAAATCCATGTTCATGTGATCTTGCTTTCATCAAATGTTCCTGGCTTTTAGCTGGTGCTGGTGCCAGTCTCCTGTTGGTGTGTTCCTGCCTGCCTGTCCTGGTTCCCGATTGCACTTTGCAGTCTGTCAGTGTTTCTAGCTCCTGTTGCACTGTCAGCCCCTCCTGTGTCCTCTCCTCTGCTTCTCAGGTATTTCTGAGCTGTGTCAGGAGTTGTAAGTAGCCAAAGTCTGGTTCTTTGTGGGCTGAGTTGGCTGTGACTGCAGCAACTGACTTTTACAACTCGGCTTCAATTCCCTTATCAAATACTCTGTTGACAGTATTTGAATATACTTAGTACTTCCTCAAGCTCTCCCTTCTTTATCTTCACAATCATCTCTGTCTCTCTGTCACCGGGTTATTTTCCTTCCAGGCCAAAACCCATCCCTGATTTCTGCCTGCAGGTAGAGAAACACCTCCTTGACCTTTCTCTCTCTCATGTGATGTCCTTTTTCTCCCTTTTATTTTTGAGCATATTTATGCATAGACTCAAATCGTTAGAGTTCCAGCCCTCCTCTTGCTTTCTGATCATACTGAGATTTCTTCTGGTGCAATTCTCAGCAGCTACAGCTCAGGCCCTTTTTCCACCTACGCATCTGCTTTAAACAAAGCCAACTCCAGTTTGTGTAGGTTTTCCCTCCGTGTGGAACACATTCCACTTTCCCTCCAAGATGCTCATGGTTTTGAGCAATTCCTGTGTGTCTGATGAGCAGTGCCATGCCTTATTCATGGTTTGACATTCCCTTCTCCTGCAGGTTGAGGTGACACGATGAGATTCATGGGGATGACTGGTGGGATGTTGATCTGCTGGAGGGTTGGAGGGCTCTGCAGAGAGATCTGACGATGGATGGACTGAGGGGGGTTCATACCAAGTATCCAGTTTTCATTTTACAATTGTCTTTCCAGGCTGAAATCCATAGAATTTATTCCTCTAGATGTGCCATCCTTGAATTTACTCTTGGGTTAATCGATTTTGTAGAAAAGTGGAAAGTTATCTTCACTGTTCTGTGTGGTTATTGTAATACTGTGTAGAGTAATGGATGAGGGATTTCGTTCTTAAAGAAATCTTGAAAATGAATCCATGCTGGTCTCTGGAATGGTCGATTTCTCCCGGTTGTGTGGACTGCCACCACTGTCAGTAGAAGTTGAAATCTAAGGAGAAAAAAAAATCACTGAGCACGTATTCACACTGTATATTTATTTATTAATATCTTGTTGAGTGTTCTCGGGATGGTGTGTAGTGCAGGAAAGACTTAAAGTGGAAAAGGCTTAAAGTAAATGCTTGGTTTCTGATGGAAAATGGTTTCCAAAGCACACCACGAGGAGTGCGCCTTTGGTTTTTGGAGATTATTAAATCTGAGTTTTAAGATGTAGTGTTGATATTCCAGATAGACACATGGCTGTCTTCCTCGTGGCGTATGGCTTGTGGCGCTTCTTTCTGGAATACCTACACATGCTCTAACAAATAATGATCTAAGGGAAACAAACTAAAATTTGGGACCCTCTGTTGTCAGCTTTACTTCATTAGAGCAGTGAGGAGGTGCTCTGTGTGGGGGTTCAATGGCATGCCACTGTCACAGGGAAGATTTCATTGTGAGAAGTAATATTGGTGCTTAATTCTTACGCTGCACTCCTCATCAAAGGGATCTCTCTGGGTTAAAGCTGTCATTAAGTAGTGAAATACCTCTCAGTAAGTAAATGCCGTGCTAAAAATAGCTGGGGATCAGATAGGGAGCAAGGAACAGCATCTCGTCTGTAAGTGTTTTCCTGGTATAATGTATTGGAATATTTGTCTGCCTTTTAGATAAAATATTTTGACTTTCAAACAAGTTAATTGCTGTTGATTAGAGTGAATGAAGCATTGCTTCTGTCTCAGAGGGCAGAGATTTTAATATGCTATTGATAAATATATCCATTTTAATTGCAGTGAAGGCAAGTTAAAGAGTGATCCTGCAGCAGCAGCCGAGTAGGAAAATGCGAGTGTGACAACGCAGCTATCAGACTGCTGCATCTTGCTGGCTGATGGAGTGAGTGAGATTCATTGCTGCTAGATCATGTTAATTAACAGGAAATTTATTTATTTTATCAGTACGTATTGATATTAACAGGTGCTTCATTTGTTTAAATACCCAGAAATGATTAACTGGCCCAGAAGACAAGCTGCACTGCAGTAACAGGACACCTTCTTGCTTTCTGTAATTAATCACATAAGGAAAGAAGCTTCAGTAGCTTTAGTTTTGCAGGTGTTTTAGGAGTAATTTCAGAATATTGAATGTGGCTACACTTAATTCAGGTTACGTGTAGTGCTGAGTATGCAGAGGGTGATGGCTTTGGAACTGCTTCTGCAAACTGGTTCTAAAATCATTTCCAGCTGCTGGAGAGAGCGCGGTTCGGGAGGACACGGGGGAAGACAGCCCCCATGGTCAGGGTTGTGCGTTTGGCATTGCATGGAACCAGGGGTACCTCTCAAAAGGAATCTCTGTTGACACCAAAGCAGAGTAATTAAATCTACATTAATTACTCCACTCCCACACAGCTGTTGGGCTGTTCCTAAACTTCTGGCGAGATTCCTGCCATGACCACATCAGGTTTTATGACTATTCAAAGTAGCTCCTATCTCCGTGGCACTCCTTTCTCTGCTCTGGGATGTTAAATAACACCCAGGGATCTTGTCGGATGGCTTCCTAGGAGGTATCCATGAACTGGGAAGATGTTTTATTGTAAGCAAATTGATAGTGAGTGTGCAAAGGTGGTCCTTCAGCCAGGCTGACTGCCGTGAGGTGGATGCCTGCGTCGGTAGCTGCTACCAGGGTCATAACTCCCTTGATTATTTTCAAATGTGATTTCATGATCCTCTGCCTTCAGGTGGGCATTTAAAAAAATAATCAGTGATGGCTAATTTTTAGAAGACTGATGAGAATCTGTGTAATACAGTGTCAGTGGAGCATCCCAGCACTTCAGCCCTTGTTTTATAAAACATCAGGGTACCCTTATTGAGGATGGGTGTGTGTTGGGTGTGTTTTGACCAACATTCATGAAGGTTTACATAAGAAGGTTGTTCTTTTCTGTTGTAACATCCAAGGTGTGTACTGTAAAACCAGTATCAGGATCTGTGCTGAGTTTTTGTGCCCAGCAGCACATTCCTTACTGGTATAAAGCAGCATCTATCAGTCCCAGCAGGGGTAGGTGATGAGCAAGGCAGGTCCTACAGGAGAGCCCATGCCTGGAGAGCTTATAGTTCTCCTTGCTCAGGAAGGGACCAAGAACATGGGGAATAAAGGGCTGCAAACCCTTCTGCACTCATCAACCTCTTCCACATTTGCTTGGCTAAACAACACCAGGCACTGTGCAGGTTTGGAGGCGAGGGCAGGATTTGTCCCACCTGGGAAATGCAGAGAAATGGCACGTTCTGTTTTGCTTTGCAAAAATAAGGAAATACTGAAGTATACTTCTTGGGGCAACTTTTCACTGTGTGCTTATGTTAAGTGCTGAAGCCATCACTGTGTATTGCGATACAAAGAGCTGAGTATTAGCTCACTATTTGTTTAAAAATGGTAACTTTTTGGATAAAATATCCATATAACGAGGTGTGTGTGACACTGGTTACCTGGCAGCCAGCATTCCTGACCCTCCCAGGAAAGGAGCACTTTCTCCAGTGCAAAATTTCTTATTCTGTGGAGCCATCCACTTTGCAGCCTGTTCTGAGATCACTCTCAGCCAGTTGGCCCTCGCTTAAATATTCATCAGACTTCTGATAATTGTGATAACCCTTATAGGCTGGCGAGCCTGGCAAATTAGCAAAAAGATGATTGATCTTTTTTTATATGCGGTTTTATCTTCAACCTTTCCTGGATATATGTTATACTATAGTAATAATTTCTTCTCTAAGGTATTTGCCAGTATCTGGATTTGCACATCTATTTACAGTTGCCTTGAAGCCTCATAATTACAATACAGCTGAAATGTCCATTTTCTTTCCCTGACTACAAATAGGGATCAATCGAATTTTAAATGACTGCTCACGGGCTCGCTCCCGATCATGACCTTTGTAAATGATGAGAGCTCACCACCGGTGCTGTCTGCCTTGAAAGGGTAAGCGGGCAGCTCTGTCTAACTGGCATTTAATCTGGAAGAGAGCCAAAGATATTTGAGCTAAAAACCTAATATGAGTTGGCAAAGGGAAGTACCTACAGACCTTTGCACTCTTATTTAGATATTTTTTCTCTGTGTCTTTTTTTATTTAGGGAATTCTTTCACCCTGTAGATAAAGGGGATGTGCGTTTGTAGGTAATTTGATGTTGAGGTTATGTTGATATCTGAAGTTGCAAAATACACAGCATAACGTGGAAAAAATGGGTTTTCAAACTCTGAGAGTACTGAATTTTCCTTTTCTGAAGAACATGCAAGTCTGTTGCGTTGCTGAATGGATAAGCCTGAAAAACGCAGTAAGCAGGATGCATGAAGTGGACCTGCTTTGTCTGGGCAGAAGTAAATGGAGAAAAGATACCACAGATTAGTGGTTTTGTACTTAAACCTCCTTTTCTTTTAACACTGGCCAGGAAGGGTCAGCCCTGGCTGTAGGTGCAGCTCCCGTGGCAGCGATGGCTGAGCCACTGCTGGCTGCACTGCTCAGCTCTTCATTGTAGTGAGGGCTCCTGCCTGCACCATCCAACATCTTTATGGCCACTGCTCAATTTCTGTGCATTTCTGTTGGGGTGGGAACAAGCCTGACGTGGATTGGGATCAGGGAACAACACCTCCTCTGAGTTTATTGAAGGATTTTGCAAACCCCAAGTTTTGAAATCATTAAGGATCATTACTAAGAGCTACCAATGCTTTTATCTAATTAAAATCACGTGCCACATTACCTAATCCATTATTCTTGTGTAGTGTTGATGATCAGAATATTTATTAAAGTCATACTGTTCATGGCAATATGTCTCTTAACAGAAACTCTCTAAAAGAATTACACAGTGTGAAAATGAACATACACTCTCACCTCTTCATCATGTGGTGGCTGGAGGATTTTCCCTTGTTTTCTGTAGCTGTGGTGCTGTCAGCTGATGCAGCTGCCAGGTTATTTTCTTAGATTTCTGGTTTTCTCAAACTAGTCGAATGTGTTGTTACCTGAATCCTAACCCCAGAAAACAGATTGAAGGAAAAAAGCAGTTGGAAATTCAGACTGTGGGGCCAGCATTACCTCCTGCTGACGTTTGGATAGAGGTGGTTTATTCGTTTAGGTACACGTTTCTTTTGGAAGTAGGTATCAATTATGTTTGAATATTCAAAAGAAATATAAGATGAAAGAAAACGTTTGAGATACTTTTTGAGGGTTTGAATTGGTGTTTCCGCTTTTCATATCAGTCTTAAGCTGGAGATGGGTAAGTTAGTCTATAGTTCTTACTGGCTAAGACACTTCTCAAAGGTAAGGATGGAGCTTTCAAAACCAGCTGAGCTCTTGGGGAGCAGAAATCCTGGGGAAAGTCAGGAGAACTTCTGCACCTCTTGTGCTCTCCTGCAGGCTCGAGCTGCTGAAACAGTGTGACTTTTACTCAATGCTCACAAGTCCAAGAAGAACCTTTTGAAATGACAACAGACCAAAAACTAAATGGAGTGGTTTTGGTTTTTCCCTCTCTCTAACAGATGCAGCAGCAAGAGCTGGCGCAGATGCGGCAGAGGGACGCCAACCTCACGGCACTGGCAGCTATCGGTCCTCGGAAGAAGCGGAAGCTGGATTCGCCTGGGCTGCTTGCTGTAGGAGCAGAGGTATTTTTTTAATATATATATATATATGTATTTCTGTACACAGAACCAGAGAATTGATTACTTCACCACCTGGAGATGCCACATGCCAATATTCTCAGTGAACTGTGCAGCTTGGAAAAGGTGATCGGAATGAGAAGGACTGTGCGTCCCGTTTGTCTTGCTTTGCTGCAGTTAAAATGATGTCTCCTTAGTTTTATTGCTCCAATTATTGACTTAAAACAGCTATTTAAAGAATTATTTTAAAAAAGAAGCTAAACCTGAAATCTAGGTCTCTCCCTGAAAATGCTCACTGCCTTTACACTGCTTTTCTACTCCGCGTAACCCAAAGGAAAAAGGGAAAAAAGAGCAGGGTGTGAAGCAGTATCTGGGAACACACAACCGTAGCATTGCTTAGTTTGGACCAAGAGTTTCTAGTAATAACCAGTAAGTGTGTGTTTTATGATGAATATGCATGAAAACCTCTTACAGAATGTGGGGTTGTCCCCCACAGCTGCAAAGACAAGTTTGTATTCACTCTAAATTGTATGTGATTTTAATAAGAATACAGATTTGTTGGTGTGATTCTGCTGTTACCTTCAGTGCAGAAGTAGCTCTGCTGCACAGTGCAGTGCAGAATCCTCCAGAGCAGGGTCTGTTCTAGGCAGGGTGCGGAGCTGGGGTGGCGTTACCTTGGCTAACTCCCAGGGGTGTTCAGTACAGGTACAGCAGGGCTGCTTTTGTTCCTGCTGACTGTGCCTGCACAATAGGAGTCAGAGCAATTCTCCCCATCCTATGGCTGTTCTGAGGAAAATGCAAACATTTTGGTTTTGAATAACTGGCTAACAGTTTTGGCTCAGGCGTTTGACTGTCGAGATGCCAGGCATTTCCAAAGGGCTTTTTGTTTCCCGTTTTGGATTGCCTTTATCTGACTTCTCTCTCTCTTTTCATGTGCCTAAGATTAGTGCTAAGGAATGAGCTCAGCTAGGAATAGAAGTGGTCTCGTTTATATTCTAAGGTTGACTTATGACTTCAGGTATGTAGAAGCTGTTTTCTGGCCAAATCTGTTCCAGACTGAGGGACCTTCCTGGGTTTTGTGTTGTCCCATCGCATTCCCACCCTGTCGGTCTCCCTCCTTGTCTCACATGCAGTGAGGTGTTGTGTTCTCTGAATGCAGCTGAGAAATCCTGCAGCAAGAGGCCACCAGCAGCTTTCCTTAGAAGCTCCACTGGATACTGAGAGCATTGGCTTTCAGACAAGGTTCATTTATAAATAGTTTGAACCCTCTGATATACATGGATCCCTTCAGATTTTAACAAGTGTCAATTCCCCGCTTGGCTTTACTTGACCAAAGGAATATTTTCTCCTAAGCATCAGAGTGGTGGTTTTTTTGTTTTTTTTTATTGCCCTTTTTAAAAAAAACAATCCTTCTTTAAGCTTTTACGTTTTGACAAGCCAAATTGTGGTTACTTTTGGTGACACGTTTTGTTCAGAGCTGTGTGCCTGAATGGATGTATGGGGAGGAGCTGCCCCCTCTCTTGAGAAGCTCCTCGCTCTGCTGGTGCGCTGCTTCAAGGAAAGACAGAGGTCTCTAGCAAATTCCAAAGGCTTTGGGGCATTTTTGCCTCCTTTTGTTGCTCCCCTAACCCAGATTTTGCTGTGTTTCAATAGACAAATTATCCTTGAAGTTTTTGCCGATACGAGGATTTCCTGGAGTCATGAATTGTGTGGATCTTCTGCCAGTTCAGAGTGAGCTGCTCCCATCCCTCTCCTCCCAGCTTCCAACCCTTCTGGCCAGCTCACCCTGGCGCCTGGCTGCAGGCGGGTTTGGAGGACTGGGAAGCTGTCTCTGGATTATTCCCTGTCTTTTCTGGGGGGAGGATCTGAAGCTGTAGAAGCTGTGTCGGGCAGGTTGGCTGCTGGAAACTCCCTGTTGCTCTTTGGAGCCGCTCCTTAGGGCTGCAGGAATAAACTCACCTCCTCAAAAATGTTTTGCTCTAAAAAGGTGCTGGGAATCTGCAGTGTTTGTCTGAGACTGCCTGATTTCTTTGGACTTCTGGATATTATGAATGATGATTCCAGGACTGTGTCCTGTCTGACAGACATCCTCTTAGCCCACTTCCACCTTCAGACATCTGGCTTCCACCGTGGTCTGTGACCCTCTGATTTCTCCGAGCAATTTCTAAGCTTCTTAACTCCTTGTTATTGGTAATCTCTCTTTGCAAGGTCTGACTTGGCAAGAGCTTTCTTGGCCTGCCTGGTTTTTTTGGGTCAAAACGTCCTCCTTTTGTCCCTGAAGTTGCTGGTCCCCTCATTAATCTTTCTTTGACATACATGTCTGCTTTTGCCACAGCTGGGACTCTGCCTCAGCTGATGCAGAGAGATCTTTTACAAATCACCCCACCCCTGCATATTACTATTTTTTTCTTTTTCAGAACTAACTCTGGTTTGATATTTTACTTGGTTGCATTGGACTTTTTTTTTTTTTCAATGAGAAGTGTTGGATTTCAGTCCAGCTTCTTGGTTCAACAGAAATACTGGCTCACAATTTCTCTTTGGAAATTGGATCTTTTTAATAATACCCTTTTGATCTGAGCAGGAGGTCAGTTTAGGGAGCAGTAATGACTATTTTGCTTAAGAGGAGAAGTTGATGGAAAAACTGAGTGTTTCTGAGACAAGTGCTGTTTGTTGTATACAGGGAAACAGCTCTTATGCAGCTTTTATAAATGTGAATAACCTTCTGCTCATAATTGCAAATATTTTCCCACCAGCACTTTGTTCAAGGGTATGTTTCCCTTAAACTTGTTCTCCACCTCACTTTGCCAGGGCTCATTTGGACTTCCTTGCTGCTTCTCAAGCCACAGCTAAATGGACTTTTTTTGGATGGCAGGATTAGCTGAATTTACTGAGGCCAGAGCCATCATTTGCCTCCCCTGTTCTGGTTCAGCTGGGGTTTGTGGTTACTTACCTGGGGAGGTGCAAAATCAGGGGGTTTGGGGTGAGGTTCTTTTTCTATCATATATATTCTTTGATTTCCTCTTCATCCTGGCAAAAAAAAAGTTGGAAAAAAGATTTTATAGAGAAGCAGGTGAACAGGGGTGAGATTTCCTCAAATGAGACTGTCACCAGACATGTGACTGGTTTCAGACTGGGCTTCCCCAGTACCCTGAGCTGTCTCCATCCCAAGTCCCTCGTCATGCATCCCTGCCCCTTCCCCTCCATTGGCTCCTGTCCCAGTGCCAACCCCTTTCCATTTGAGGAGCTGGCAGAAAACTAACCCAGCACCAATAAAAGGGGCTGGTTTGTGCTTGGCTCACTGCAGTCGTTGGGCCTGGAGCCTGGCGAGAGCTGGAAAAGGAATTTACAGCAGCAAACTTTGAGATGCCCTGCTCTTCCCTCGCTTTCTCTCTAGTACCTTTGGTACCTTTCTTGTCGTCTTGGATTTTAGATGATTTGCTGGAGAGGCAGCTCATCAGTAATTCAGCCTGCTCAGTATTATAATGCTGTTCAGATCAAGAGTGAGAGAGAAGGGTACAGAGGAACAAGATACCTTTGGAAGAATTCAGCTGCTCTGCCTCGCAGAGTTGAAAATACTGCATTTGCGGAATTTTAGTTTTTTGCTCTATTTGATACTAGACAGATTTATTGGAAAATACCTTTTGAACATTACTGGGGTTTTTGGCATCTGGTGCATGGGTATGAAGTCAGGTGTGCAGCTCCCCATGCCTTCAGCAGCAGTTATTGCCCAGTCCTCCTTTGCTGGGGGGTCCTGTTAGTGCTTGGGGTGGTACGTGGTGGGGGCGAGGGCAGGGGGTGGCAAAGGGAGGAAGGCAGCAGCCACTCCAGCTCCTTACTTTGGATCCTTGCACACCTCCAGTGTCAGATTAAAAATAGCAAATTTTGAGTTGCTCTTGTTTACCTTGAGGATTTTGAATCCGTTCACTGTTTTATTGAGTTGTAAGGCTTTTAAGAATTGGGATTTTTAAATGCTTTTGTTTATGAAATAGACCTTTTCATGTAATTGTAAGAGTTAAAGCTTTGGGAAAAGCATGAACCATCACAGGAGTGGGTCAGGGAGCTTTGCAAGTTAAATATTTGAGTAGTGCCAAGGTGGCAAGAATGCAGGATTCCTCTGTTTCAAAGTCCCTTGTTTTCTACTATGGAATTGAAGTATGAAGGTTAAATGCAAGTATTTTTCTGTATTTAAGAATAGTAGTAATTAAATAATTTGGCTTTTCATCAAGACCTATGGCTGGTATCCCAAAATACATAAATATAGAGTATATGTTTGAAATATCTGAGGGTATAATTTGTTTAAATATCAAGTGAAAGCCCTCTCCTGGTACTTGCTGGCACAGATGGTTTTTGAATACTGAGCTTCCAGAGGCAGCTTCGGGGCTCGTTCAGTGAATCACCGCTTACTGAAGACAGGGAGAAGAAAAAGCCCTCTTTCTCCCAGAGTGGAAGAGCAGTCAGCTTGAGAATATTCGGCAGGCTATCCCAAGGACCATATGTTGGGCCAGTGCTCGGGGGAGGTCTGGTGCTTTGTGTCTCTTCTCATCCACTATATTCCAACCGTTCTGTTTGTCAGGAAAGATAATGTTCCTGCAGACCTGGAAAGTCCCAAAACGGCTCCAGTTAGAACAGTGATGTTTTGTGTAGGGAAAAGCTAATTACTGAAGTGATGGTGAAATGTGTGTCGGGTACCAGGCACTACATTTTTTTTTAATTAAATTAATCTTTCAGGTGGTATAATTTGAGCATTTTAAAGCTGGTTTTGTGTTAAGGCTTTGTATAAAACATGATTAAGAATCTGGATTGAGGCTCGGAAAGCTGTGGTATAAATGAGGTTATTTAATGTTCCCCTCTATCAGGTCTTCATACTGCCAGTAATTCCTGATTTCTAAGTGGAAACATAAGGATGAATTCATGATTGCTTGGGAGGTGCTTGGGTGTATGACACAGTTGGAACAAAGTGCTTTTGACTACAGTCTCTTTTTAGTTTTCCAGGACTGAAGGTGATGAATTTGGTTGCACACATTGTGGTTTTTCTCTTCACACCTGGGTTATCCACAGACCTTTCAGCAACCCTGCAATTGTTCCTCAAATATGTTGTTAATATTTTAACAATATTAAGGAAAAAATCAGGAGAGTAGGGAATTTCTCTTTGGAATGGGTCAGTCGATAAGAAAAGAAAGCTGTCTCTTGGAAAACCTGGCCTCGTTTCCTTCCTTCCCTGCCCTTTTAAACAAAAAGAGAGGGATCGTGTGTCTTGCAGGAGTCTTTGTGCCAGGAAGGTTGAGCGTTGGGTTCTCTCCAAAGCGTCTTCTCAAAAGAATATCATGCAGATTTAGAAGTTCACGGAACAGCCAACATAACTGTGAGGCATAACTGCTCCTGACAGATCTTGAAAGAATTAGGACCAATGAATAGTCTTTTATTTTGGGGAAAACCACCCCGTCGGTGGGGTTGCTGTGCTCTGAGCAAATCTTGAGGCGATTCCCTCGCCTTTTTGGAACTAAAGTAATTTCATGGCATCCACTTTCAAAGATCTTTGGAACGGCTTGTTCTGCAGCTCAAGTCTCAGCTTGGTCTTCGTAGTGTGTACTTGGCTCTTGATAAACTACTTTTTGTTTTAAGTGGTCAAGATGTGTTTTAGTCTACAGATCCTTTGCACTTGTTAAGCTTGGGTGCTGTGAAAGCAGATACAACGGGGCACAACACCTTTGGCAAGTGTTTGTGGCCCAAGAGGTTAAAGCTTGCTTTAAACCCGCTTAGGATGGGGCATCCCTGTTGCTGACAGTTAGGATTTCATGTGAGTTATCACAAAATTATCTATTCAATAAATGGGTTTGAATTTTCAATGGGGCAGAAGAAAGTTAAGGAGTCTCTCCTAATTTTTTTTTTTAAATGGGGTTCCATGCATACAATGATAGATCTTTGAAAATCTCAAGTTGAGCTTCAGCTTCTCTAGCTCCTTTTACTTCCCATTTTCAAAAGTCAAATGAAAATTAAAATAATTCAAATGGAGTGCATTAATATCTATTTGAAAATCAGTCTTTCAGAAGACTGATCACTTCCTCCACACGGGTTGGAAGTGTTCTCATTAATAATTGCACCCCTTTTTCTCATTCTTAAATCAATAAGATTTTGGTTTAAAAATAAAATTCTCTAATAGTGAATTTTCATTTTAAAAAATTTAATTTCAAATGTTGTTTTAATCTGTGACAAACATGTTCTGTCTTTTTAGAGTTCTGGTTTTATGTTGTGAAAGGAGGTTGGTCAATGTTCCTCCAATGCATCTTCCAGGCTTCGCAGTACAAAGCAGGAAGGTGTTAAAGACGATGAGCAACGCTGCGTTTACATTGATGATTAATAATTCTAATTTGGAGCGAATGTGTGGGAACACATTTCCCTGCCTGTTGCAAACTGGCAGGAACAGGGGCGTGAGGCAGGAGAGGGATTTTGCATGGATCTCAGTTGACAGGAGGAAGAAGCCAGGCAGCAATGTGAGAAGAGAGAAGGTGGCTCCGTGCCAGCAAAAACATTCTTTTTCACTGGCAGAACAGGTTTGTGTGCTGCCTGCATTCCTTTGATCTGGGTGACACGGAGTATTCCGACAGAGGTTCGATGATATTAATCATTTTTCCTTATTGGCCAAGACAAATTTGGTTTTTGCCTCGTTTGGGGATGGAAATGGCAGTTGATCCCACCTGAGCTCGTGATGTTGGGCTGGAAACAGGAGACCGTTGGGGCAAATTTCTTTGCTTTTTCAAAGGTTTCATACTCAAATCTTGAATAGGGTTCTGTTGCTGGGTGGTGGTTTTTTCCAATTAAAATCCTTCTCTTTGGTTAAAAAAGGGGAAAAAGTGATTGTAGAGCTGTAGAGCTCTGCTGCCGTTTCCGTGGGAGAGCGTTGTTTTTCTCCTCACAAAACGCCGGGTACCTTGAGGATTCGTGGGACAGGATGTATCTGAGCTTGGGTTTTCTTTGGGGGTTGATTTTGGGTTGGGTTTTTCTGTATTTTTCAATTGCCTTCTCCATTTGTCTTCCTGATTTTCAGACACTGAAAGATAAAACATACTTTGCAGCCTCTGTTTTTCTGACGCTTATAATTCCAGATTTTTTCTTTCTTCTGGCTAAATAAAGCTGCTCAGACTAAGGGAAAGGAAATCTGAAAGGCTGTGGCTGAGGGTTTGTCAGAATTGACTTGAGTCTCTCCATTGACTGCAGAAGGTAAGGCCCAAGGTGCTGTGACATTTTTAGATGTCAGTGGAAATAATTTTTAAAACCTGACCAGAAAATTTCCGAGGTGTAACTCCTCACTGTATCCATGGAAAGATTTACACCTGCATCTTACAATAGCAATGATTCCCTTAGAATTTTGATCCTCCTCTACAAGTGTCAGATGAATCATCCAGTAGATCAATTTCCTTCTCCCTTCCATCCCATTCAAGGCCTGATGAATTTTTGTGGATTTTTTTTTCTTTTTTGGTTAAAAAAACTCCTTTATTGGAGCTGAGGTTTTGAAAAAGCCTAAAGAATTGAAATACATCCAGATTTCAGGATTTCAATGAGAGAGTGGGACCTGGGTTTATCTTTTACATTTTGTGTTGTAAGACAGAGAGAAAAGAGCGTGGAATAATGAGGTGAACTGCTCCTTCTTGAAAATGTAGAGTTATCCATACAAATTTCCTCAAGCCTTGCAGGAGCTCTGCATTGATGCTCCTTGAATGGATTTTGCCACCACTGTGTTATGTGGCAGCTGGATGTTGCCTTACGATGTTCTGCTGACAAGAAAAGGAGGGGTTCTTGAATTTAAAAAACAAACAAACAAACAAACAAAAACAAACAAACAAACAAACAAAACCACCCCAGAACCAAACATGCACACCCCCCAAAAAAACCAAAAAAGGGGCCAAATTCAGACATAAATATTTTGTTCAGAGCTTGCTGTTGTGTGATGTTCAGTCAAAAATTACCTCTTTGCTTCAAGTAGTTCTAATTGTAAGAAGAGTGAAGACAGGTCTTTCGTGGCTTCCTTTTACAAGCCTTCCAGGATAGCGCTGTAAGTCTGAATGGTTTCTCTCAGCTGGGGAGCATTTCGTGTGTGTGTGTTTATTCATATGTAGGTGGGCACAAAGTTTAGAGTCAGGTTCCTGCTACAGGATTCCATAAGTGATGTCCTTATGAAACGACACAGCATCAGCAGTTTGTGGTGCCAGCAGTTTGTGTGTTCATCACAATGAACTTTGTTGTTCAGTGAACATGGTGTATGCATCATCCCTGTGATCTGGTCTGCATTGTAAGAGTTTTGAGCAAAAACTTGTTTAATTTGGAAATGAATGTTCAGGCTTCCTCCACACGGGTTGAGGGGTCTCCTGCTGTCCACGTTCCTCTTTCAGGATTTGGCCAAAACTTGCCAGTGATAAAATTCGATGGTGTGGCTCAAATATTTAAACTTTGGGCTGGAAGTAGCCTTTTGGCTGTGTTAGGAGCTGTTTACAGGAGCAACGCCCCTTGCAGCTCCGCTCTGTGCAGGAGAGGGTGAGGTGGGTCCTGTTTGGCCACCCTGAGGAGGAGCAAAGCGCCGGGGCTCCCGACCTGCAAGGACATGTGCACACGCTTCCCTCTGAGCTCGGTGGTTAGCTCGTTTGATGTCAGGAACATGCCTCGTGTAGAACATTAATTACAGGCAATAAGCTGTTGTTGGATGGCTGTGTCTCTCGGTGTTCCTGTCAATCTCCCAGGGTTCCCGCTGCATGAACTCGGGGCTGCTAATCCAAACCCCGTTCCCGTGTAGGAAATGCTTTGTTTCTCCTTTTTTTTCTCTTTTTCCCATGGTAAAAGCAGGGGTTTCTTTCTGGAAATGGGCACATTTTACGCTTTTGAAAAAAACCCCTCATATTATTTGGCCACAGAAGACTTTGGGACCATCAGCATCTGTGCTAAAGACAGGATTCTGAAGTTTCCCAGTGCCCTGAATATTACAGGCTGTATTTTGCTTTCAAAGAAATAACGTAGTAAAAATATCTGATAGTGGGATCTTCGCCTTGGTGTTCCTTTTGTTCCCTACTCTGTTCTAAGCCAGCGACTAGGAAAAAAGGGTTTTTTGTTTTTGTTTTGCCTGGAGTCAAACAGGAGCATGCCGGTTAAAGGGATTCTGTGGGGGAGTTGGGCTGGAGAGGGCCTGAGGGAACTGGGAGAGACATCTACCACCAGCAGCTTGTCTGTGCTAGCTAATTATAGCTGGGGTACTGTTTACTTTAGTGGTGTACTCCTTATTTATTAGTTAGTTACTGCTTGCCTTCAAGTTACGGGCTTGCAGCCAGGGCTGGAGGGGCAGTGGGATGGGGAGGGGAGGGCATCGTGCCGGGATGCGCATCCCGCCTCGCAGACCTGGGCAAATTTATTTTAAATGCTGGGTTTTTTGGGGGGGTTGGTTGTTTTTCTGTTGTTTTTTTAATATAGACAATGAGAGACGTGATCAAAAAGAAGAGCTGACAAGTCAAAAAATGGGAACGACTTCAGGAATTTCTTACAGTATAGAGGGACTGTGGTGATAAAATTGTCATGCGTGTCTCCGTGGCTTATCAATCAAACAGGGCTTTTTTTCCTCCTTTTCCTCTTGACTTCGGAGCAAAATCTCACTTCTTGGTTGATGTGAAGTTACGTTGATTTGAATAAAATGCCAATTTGTGTACCTTTTCTTAACTGGCACCACTTTGTGGGAATCTGGAGTGAGTTTCTCAGGGCAGTTTCACTGACTGCTGAGTTAGTTTCGTACCAACGCTTTTCCAAGCCTAAGTGAATCCACACAGCGCTGTTCCACAGGTAACTAAGGTAAACTGTTGCAGAGATTGTGTATGGAAACCTTGGGTTATTTAGGAAGGAGTCCCACGTCCTTAGGAGTCGGACTGCTACACTGTTGAACCTTTTTGGGAAATCTTCCCTAAATCACGCTCTTGTTCCGAGGATGAGCTGTGAGCAGAGCTGTGACGGAGGCGGTGCAGCAGAGCTGTTCCCACTGCTGGTTTTGCCATTTTCTTATTCTGTTTGTAGTAATCTTGGTATAATAATGATCTCTGCAGAGAGGAGGGCAAAGGCCAGGGCTGTTGTACGGGTGGGCGAGTGAAGAGAACGGGGAGATTTTCTGCCTCTGTGTTTGAGAGAGCAGAAGGTGTCATAAATAGTAATTTCCATGCTTTAGCAGCATGGAAAAAGTGTTGACCGTGCCGTAATTATCAATAAAAGAGAGATTCCTCCAGTCTTTTTGAGCACGAGAGTCTCTTGCAAAGGCAGGAACCTCTGTATGATGGACCATTTACTGATCAATTTAGAGGAAGCTGCATTTGGAGAACGAGCAGACTGTAAGATCCATAAAAAAGGCCAAGTTTCCATCTCCGAAGGAGAAGGTAGGGAGTACAAGGAGCACAACAGGTTAAACAGCCTTGGCCGAAGAAGTGAGTCCCCCTAGGCAGACCAGCATCTCTAATCAGTGGTAGTGGTACTAGCTCTGAGGGGAGGGAAATTCAGGCTGGTGCTCTCATGTAACATTAAAAAGGACAAGCAGTCTGTCAGGGGAGGCAGTCCTTGGCGTGGGATTTCTTCTCCTGATCAAAAAGACAGCGGCACTGCAGCCTGCTCCATCTGCAGGGGAGGTGTTGGCACAGGGCATGTTTTTCCCAGGCCCTATCACTGGTCTGTGATACGTTTTTCCCAAGCCATAAAAGAAGCCACCTGTGTTCCTCTCTTTAAGGAAGGTTTTGTTAAGCCTTCTTTTTTTCTTCTTTTCATTTGTTTTCATTTTTATGCTGTTACAATTTGAAAGAAAATTGATTAAGAAACATCGGCACAAAGTGGAAGGTGATGGACCTGGAAAACGTCCCTGATGCTTGTCTCCCAAGCCAAAATTCATTTCCTCATTTCTTTATGGATAACAAAAAATGCAAGTTTGGGACATTGTTTCCCCTTCCCTCTTTTAATTGAGCAATCGCACCTTTGGAAATTTTTGGCATAATTTGTCTCATTTCTTGACTGAGAATCCAGAGGGATTATCTTATTTACTTCAAGAAGTACTTTGAGTCTGAATGTTCAATTAGTTATTTGTTATTATTGTGAAATGTTCATTAATTTGAGCTTCCCTGGGATGGGCCGCGTTCTGTGGCTTTTCTTGGTTAAAGGCAGTAAGAGTTACAAGATTCCATATTCCAATTCCATACCATGCCACCATCTGCAGTTTGGAACGTTTGTCAGTGTCCAGATCACTTCAGAAAACTCTTAATGGATGCTGTCTAAAGCATCAGAGTCTTAAAATAATGGGCAGGAGTCAGCTCTCTTTATCTTGACCCTTATCAAAGCTATATGTTGTGTACATTCTGCAGCTCAGGCTGACATCTGGTCCCTTTGCAGCAATTAATTGAAGCTGAGAATGATTAAGGAACATTTTATCTCTCTTTGGTTGACGTTCTTGGTGTGTTCTGGAGAGGCCAATGTTCCAAGTGTCCTTAGCAGTCTCTGCTTAGATCTAGCTTGTGGCCCGTTAGCTGGTGTTGTGCACAGTGTTTATTTTAGCAATAGTGATTGATAAGTCAGTCTGACCTTTGGGGGTTTCTTTTCTGCAATGCCAGATATAAAAATGTGATGTAACCCATAATTCAGCTTGTTCAGCCTGCATTGAGCAGTCAGTCCTGGTTGGTCTGAAGTTGAACACAATTTTTACACTAGGTCTGCTGAGACATGAGGTTTTCTGGACTTCTGATGACTTTGAAAAGGTTATATAGTGCCTTTTAAGCCATTGGTCCTGGTGCTGATCAAGACCAATTACTTTTTAACGTAATTTTCTGTGTTTCTGCCCTTTCTATATAAGTGTTACACACTGCTGTGGTAAATTCATTGAATTGTACTGAGCAAGTGGGTGGGAGGAAGCAAAGCAGTGCTGCTTCTTGTGAAAGTGTTTCTCCAAGTGTAGATTCTACAAAATTGGAGTTTTGCTTTCCTTATTTAAATGATGAATTTAATGTAAGTCTTCTAATTTCCATGTAATTCTTTAACAAGGCCATATCATCTCTAAGGTACTTGTGAATTATTTCACTAGACTGTATATTGAGTCGTTGCTTTTTAAGTTAAATGTGTAATCATACAAGCCCTCATAAAATTTATATAGTTCTTAAGGCTTTCAGAGGTAGATTTTTATCTCCAGCATTCAGCTGGTGTATCTGAGGCTCTCTTTCCTGAGGAATTTGGGTTTGTACTGCATTCCTGGTATGATTTTTCCTCCAGAAAAGCAGAACAGCCCCCAGACTGAGGAGCAGCTCTGGAGACAAAGGTACCTGACTCCTGTCTGGTTGGAATGAGTCACACGAAGAAGAGACAAATCCAGCTGTGGCAGATTAATCCCTCCTTAAGCGGCTTACACCTGGCGTGGAGAACTTGTTCAGAATTGACACCAAGGTGGAGATGGCATCTCAAAGACAATGCTTCTCCTCCTCCTCCTTCCTTTAGTGGGAATTGTTCTCCAGGACCTGATAAGGGATCCCTCCTGGCTGGCATCGGGAGCATCCCGATAGTCCTCCTGTGTCTCATCCATGGGGAGTCATGGCGCAGAGAGTGATGGGTGCTGACAGTGTGGGCTGGCAGATCGGCAGCCAAAAACGGGGAAATCATTATAGAAATGTGTTGAACTGGTTGAACGGCCGCGGCAGATTGGTGGAGCCAGGCAGAGCAGGGACTCTGCAGGAGATGCCTCCTCTGCTGCCGTTAGTAAGATTCATTTCTGGTGGTTTATATGTTGTTCAAATACATATATTTTCACCTTTTCATACATACACTAATATAGAGGTTAATGGTAATTGATAAAATATGAAGTACATCTTTTCATCTGTTGTTCAGGCATGTAAGGCTATTCTTTTCATGGTTAAATTTTGAGGAGAATTACTGAAAAGAAGGTAACGTAATTGAAAATAAACCAATTGAATTTTTATTTATATTTCATTCTCCTTTGAAGAATGTGCTAGTGATTTAATGAATAACATAGTTTTATATCTTGTTTTAATTAATTTATAAAATGTTTCCCAATTGCATGTTACTCCGTGTTTTTGAATCTCATCCATGCCAAAAATCAGGTTTTTCTACAGAAACTGGATAAAGATGAGAGTTTACAGGAGGAGCTGCCTTAAGTATTTAGACAATACTAGTTACCAAAGAATCTCTTCTTTTGTTGGTGTGGGGCAGTGCTGGCCTCAAAGAGAGAGGGAACCCTGGTTGTCTGGCAATATTTTGAATGTATTACTCTTTCTCCAGATCACCCAATTTCCCAGTCAGCCCCGTGTATTTATTATTTGGCTCCGAGAGACAGACCTGGGAGCGCCTCCAGTTCTTGACTTTAACCAAACCCTACCCAATCACCTGCATTTATATCTTTTTCTCAGAACTTAATTTCAACAAGTTTTAGTCATACCCTCTAGGATCTCCATAATACAATTCTGTAGGTACAGCAAATTCCTGAAATCGCCGTCAGCAGCAGAGCACACAGGCGTGTTACAGACGAAGCACGAGAGACCTGAGTCTGCAGAGAGAAAGATGCTTTGAGTATTATCCATATAGGAAAAAAAAAGAGAGAGAGATACCCCGAACTTTGCATTTAAAAACACTTCTCTGGAGTGTGTCTGTCGGTACAAAGGCTGATGTGTGTTGGCATTGATGGGTTGTGCAGAGCCCAGTAGGATGGGAATTCTCCGGTTGTCAGCCTGGCTCTGCTGCTGTCTGTGGCTCACGGTGCTCGACTTTATCTCCCCTGCTCTTATCTTCTTCATTGCTATTCATAACCCATGCCTTTATTCAAGAGAAATATCTGCCAAGTTCCTTGTTCCTTTATGTAAAGGAACAATAAATACTATTTGAGCGTATACACCTCTGATTTGTTTGCATTCTCAGTTTAATTGCACGGGGTGTATTTCAGACACAGGCGTTTGATTCTTGGCTTGTATTAATTTGCCTTTGCGTGTTAACAAAAGCCCGAGAAGAAAGCAAGGAAAACCAGAGCTACTTTCTAGGCACGGGGATGTTTCGGGCCATCTGTAACGCTCTGCTGATGGGCTTTAGGAGGAGGTAACAGTAACCAGGTGGTTCTCAGCTTCTGGATAATTTAAGGAAATTATCTCCTTCAAAGATGTAGAGGCTGAAAACTCGGCGGGTCCTCGGCTGCGTGAGATGAGAGGTCTCTGATGTTTGACCCCACGCTTTCCAGCATCTTCTGTGAACTGGCACAAATTCTGTGGACATTCCCAACCCCTTCCTGCAGTTATCCAGCCGTTTGTGGCTGGGCTGACCCCTGTGACAGTAATTACTGAGAACTGGCAAAGCAAATTAGAGGTGGGTGGGTGTGGGGCTGGCACTCGGAGGGGCTGCTGCCCAGGTACCGTCTCTAAGGTTACGGTTTCCGAAGGAAGCCTCCTTCTCCTTGGTATGAAAGCAGCATAATTAATCAGGCTGTAACGAATTCAAGTTTGTCACCTCCAGAGAGAAGTTAGCAGGGCAGGCTGAAATCCAGCTGAAAACATGGTCGCAATTACTGTTTAGTATTTAAAGCACTTTGTTTTAGGCTGTGTAGCACAACAGTAGCCACCTTTTGATCGGGTTAGGCAGTGCAGGTTGTACAGCCTGAGATGTGCCTCCAAAAACTAGTGGGAGATGATCCAAAATTCTCCTGCAAGTTTAAAATGAAAAGAAAAAAACCCACCAGCTATTTTACAATGCATTTTACAGATTGTAAAGGGAAGATATCGTATCTAGAAAAGCAGTCTGCAGCTCTAGATGTTACCTGATTTGTAGGTTTGATTTTGTCTTCATTAACAAAAATCTCAGCTCGTTTTAGTGTGAAAGCTGAGTCAGATGTAATCTGTTTGCTCAGAAACAAGGATCACCAAACAGAAGGAGGTTTTGGCTCGTGGCTGAAGTTGTTACTCTCGGTGATCTCTTACAAGCACTGTTTGCACAAAGGTGTTGGGTTTGGTACTGGCACGTGTGAAGTTACAGGAGATCTCCATCCTTCGTGGTGGAGCTGTTCTCAAATGCTGACACTGTTTTAAGTCCTGTCTCTAGTTCAGCAGGAAAATTCCATCCCTGTTTTTGTTACAGAAAATAATCAGGTTTTAGGCATTGCCTTACTTTCTTAGGTGATCTTCAAAATGCTTTTTATTCATTTTATTGGGGGAGATGGTGTTTCAGGAGTGACCGTTTTCTGGGGCTTCAGAAGACACCCACGCTGGCTGCCACGGAGGTCAGCACCCTGGGGTTCTGGCTGTGGGGTGGCTCGTGCAGGAGCACCCACTCCCCCCAGACAACATCAGCCAGCTTATTCTAAATAATGTAAATGGGTGGTGTGGGTTGGGCGGGCTGACGCTGCCCAGGGTGAACTGGGGAGCACTGGCAGCAGCTTCTCTGCTGGCAGATCTTCAGGATAATAACTTCAGCAGGGGGCAGTGAGGAGCAGCTGGGGGGCATAAAGCCTTTGATCAGCACAGCTGGATCCAAAGCTAACATCTGTCTATAGTCTTAGACTCGACACTTTTGTTAATACTGTGAGCTGTATTTGCATTTGTTAGATTATTTGGGAACAGTACTTTCCTGTCTCCAGTGCTCCATTTCTTTCCATAATCCCCCCTCACAGCAAAATCAGTATTGGCAATTCGGAAGAAATAGAACAATTATCTTCCTGTAACCCTTTAACAATTATTAACTTTCCTATACTTCTCTAGCAGTGGTTGTGTGTGTAAGTCTCAGTAAAGAGCAGCTGCGGAATTAAAACAGAGGAATTGCAGAGAGAGGCTGGTTTTGTGCTGTGATTGCCACCAAAGCAAGCTCGTGTGCCCAGAAATTCAGGATATTTTGGGTTCCTACGTGGTGAGGCTCCTCTGTGCCTGGGAAGGGCTGCTGGGAGGGCAGGAGGCTTGGATTTACAGGCCAACGCACGCTTGACCATGACTGAGTTGATTACAAGCATCCCTGTAATAATTTAATGACAATTTAAGGAACGTGGGGAGGAGAAGCTTGGGTTTAAAGTAGCGGAGTGGTGAGGTGGCTGTCTTGGCATCTGGGAAGCTTCCCTGCCAACTCTGCTTCGTGTCCTTCCCTTTCTTTGTACCTTCTCTCTGTGCTTCAATGAAAGAAACCTCGTAAATATTTGCTTATCTCTGGCGTGGAATAACAAAGCAGACACGTGTCACATGAGTGATTGTGACACTTGTCTGAGCTCACGGGCGCCTGTGCAGGACAGGCAAGTGATGGTTTGACCCATTAACTGTAGCTGTCTTAGGTAGGAGGGGGGAAAAAACCCCCACAATTTATCTCAATACTGTAATTCCTCAGTTTTGAGTGGGAAATCAAGCTGAGTGTGTTCTGATTCCTTTCCGTGCCGATACAGCCCATCATTCTGTGCTTAACCCTGATGCTGTGGGAAAGAGGGTGGTGGAGGCTTTGGGAATGTCATCCTTTGGCATTGTCACCTTCTCTAATTTCCTTCCAACTTCTCACAGTGCCATGTTAGGGTTCTGGGTGCAGCAAGGAGCTTTGGGCAGCAGTGTGGGTCAGGCTGTGTCTCCATCAGTGGTGGAGCGGGGAAGCTTGGTTGACAGTGAAAAATTTTTAATTTGAAAGAGATCTTTTTAAAGAAACTGGTCTGTATGAATTCTGCCACGTCTCTAAATTCCCGTTTCTGGTTATTTCCCTTTGAGCGTCGGTGTTCAGGCAGTTCCATTTCCCTGCTGGATGCCATGTGAATTTTTCCAGCCAACTCCCCCATGGTCTTATGCTGGTACCTGTCAGTGTTGCAGTGACTCAAGATCCCCAGATTTGCCTTTGTTCCTTGTCTTCCTCCTTACACATTCCTTGCCTTAGCTTCCTTTGCCTTGTCTCCTCTTGCTTCAAATATGGGAAAAAATAATTAAATCAAGGCAATATTTTTTATTTCCATGCTGGAGTTCATTCCCCAGAATTGAGACCTCTCTTGTGAAACCTCTTTTTTTGGAAGTTATGTTAATGAATTCTCTGTTACTTGGTTTTGATTATACAGTTGATAATATATGATACAGCTCAAGAATTTGGGACAAAGAATAGAAGTTTTAAGTATTCATGCACCCTCAATTTGAGCATCCTAATGGGTCCTCCAAGTGTAACCTTTTATTAATGAGAATATTTGGGGACAAGATTAGCAGTTGGTCACAAGCAATAAACAGGCTGAAGGTACGTTTGTGTGGACCTCTTGAATATGAAGGAGGGAATGAGGCTGGATCTGCTGAGCTGGGAGATGAAAAGCCCATCAAAGTTAAAAGGCATAATAGGAGTGAAAAAGTGAAGGCACGGTTTGGGAATGAAATGAGAGTGAAGACTCTGCAGATTAGGTTTGCCTTAAGTCTCTGATAGTTAAAATAACCCCGTTAAAATTTGGAAGCTGTAATTTACATGTTCCTTTATTATTATTCAGCTTAATACTGAAAGGGCAGAAGTCATCCAAGGAACTTGCACGTTCATTTCTTTCCCTTTCCCTACTCTGCAGATTTGTTTAAAAATATATTTTTTTCCTAGTACCTTGAATTTTGTTGTTATTTTTTGTTTTGACAAGGAGTAACTTTTCTTTCTGCCTGCCTATTAATGCTACCGAGAAATAAAGATGCTTTTACAAAATGCTTTCAAGCACAAAAGGAGATGGTTTTCAAGAGATTATTTTACATATTTACATATTTTACCTTAAGCATTTTGTAGTCACTGCCTACTGGTGAATGTATCAGATTTTTACACACACTTTCAAAATGAACCAGTTTTGCTCCTAAGCCATTGCAAAGGGAGGAAATGAATTCTAACTTTTTTCACTTCATTTTCACATCCTCACATTTCCTTATTTCACATGGTTTAAAACAAAACGCCTCCAGCATTATTTTTCCTTTCTCAAGAGCAAAGTGAATGTGACTTTTCTAAGGGGGTCACAGGATGCCTCTGAGGCCTGTGGGTGTTACTGGACTGCTGCCTGCTTTCAGCTTAACTGAAGGGCTTGTCATAGTTTTCATCTCCTAAGAAATTAGCCCTAGGTGCTGGCCAGAAGCAGGAGAAGGCAGCATTATGAGTCCCACGCTGGTTATTTCCCACTGACATCAAATCCTGAGGTTTTTAAATTAATCCCACACAAAGACAACCCTTCATTTTGGTGCCAGTTTGAAATTAGACTGCAATAATGACCTTTTAAAGATGTCTAGTCGTTAAGATAGCCCCCCGTTGAAACCCGAAGGTAGCCCTTGGACCCCACATCCATGAGGGGCATCCCTAAAGGTGCTGGGACCTGGGCTACCACCGGGGTGGCAGCGCTAGCCACCCCGCTTCTCTGCCCCCCGCAGCCCCCGACCAGCCCCAAACAAAGGGGCTTTATGGAGCTCCAGCCAGCAGATCCCTTACAAACTGCTCATAGAAGACTTGCACAAAAAGGGGCTGACTTGGCCATCAGAAAAAAGTTAATTGTGGGCTCGGAGTGAGAATTAAAAGCACACCTTGTCATGCTTGGACGCTGGCTTGGAAAATGCAGCATT
>VXBW01005301.1:580428-591072 GCA_013400375.1 Thinocorus orbignyianus
TTTCTCTGGTTGGGATCCGCTTGCCATGAGCTGCAGCATCCCGGAGGAGCTACTCCCAGGGCTGTGCTGGGAGTCCTGCTGTAAAAAAGGACATTAGTACCACTTCACAGCCACCCCTTTTCTCTTTTTTTCTTTTGGTTTTTTTGGTTACTTTTGGCTTTTTTTCTTTTTTTTTATTTTTGGATTGCTAATTGTGCCTGGCCCTTGCTGTGTCTGTACGGTGTATGTTGTCAGAGAGCTCATGTTCAGATGGGGCTTAAAGGTGGCTCTAGTTACTAATTGACCAGCCCGTGACTAACCAGGAGCTGTGGGTGCAACGTGTGGTTCAAGGAGCACGGGAAAGCTCTACCCCTGACCCAGAATCCCGCTGGATGTAGAGATTTTCTTCTCTGTTTTGATAGAAATTGTAACCCAGGCATTTAGAAGTCACATTACTCAAAGCACATTGAGGCTGGAAAAAATGCAGGTAGAATTTTCCCTTTGAAAAACTCATTTTTAAGAGCCACAATTTGAAGAAGGCCTGTGATATAACCTTGACTAAAACGCTCGTGTATCTGTGTGTGTCTCTCTCTCCGTTTATTTTTTTATATATATATACTTACACCCAATGTATACTATTTTCCAGCTGCATATCTGGCTTACCATCAGCCATCTGACCCAGCACTACAGGCTGTCTCAAATACGGCTGAGACTGATGTTAATGAAATGAGAAGAGTTGTGTTGGGTGTTTGATGATGGGACGTTAATGGGGTGAACTGGAACCTCCCCATAATATTTTAGTATTGTCTCTGGTGGTGGTTTTGCTGAAGAGCCAACGCACCTTTATGACCAGCCAAAATTTGATTTCTGTTTCCTGGCCTCACGGACTGACCCATAATACACTATTTCTTAAAACCATGACTCTAATTGTGAAGTTTTGTCTGGGTAAGCATGACTGTATTGGGTTGAAATGCTAATTTTGTTCAAAATGCTGTTTCCTTTGCCGACTCCCTGCTGCCATGGACCAGCCATACTCCTCATCTCCTCCCATTTGTCTCCTCTGCCCTCAACGTAACTCTCGCCCCTTTGGCTTTGGGTTTATAAATTGCAGAACTAGGTCTGCTGTTGAAATCCACTTAAAATTCTGTATTTCAACAAAATGAGGCAAAATAAGATGGTTTTGACTATATTTACTCTGAATGTTTCCATGACTTCCCGTTATATGGAAGATAGTCTTTCTCCAGCTAGGAGTTTTATTCTGCAAAAGCAAACATAGACAGTCTTAATTTAAAAAAATAAAAACAAACCCAAATTCTTTAAACATAAATTAATGATAGTTTAATCAGTTTTCTGGCTGTTTACATGTTTTCCCAGTCAGTGCTGCATCACTGTGCTCAGACACATTATTTGTGATGCTCTGATCCCAAAGTAAAATTAATAGCAGTAAAAAGTGAGAGTGTTCTGGGGTGAGGATGTGCAATATTGGTTAGTAAAATCATCCTGTTTAAGGAACATTTTCCAGAACTTCATTTTTCTTGAACTGCATACTAATTCTAAAGGTCAGTGTGGTTAGTTACCATAGTAGTGACCTAAAAATAACCTTTCTAGTGTACCTGTATATTTCTGATCTGTAGTGTTAGCATTCAGAAATGTTCTTTCCCTTAGAGTTTCAGCAGCTAAATAAGTTGCAACCCCTTCAGCTATACTCATAAAAATTTGCTTCCAGACAACATGGTCTGTTTATTGTGTAATAATCGAAATGGCACTAAATTGCAATGATTGCTGAACACTTAGGAATTGCATTAACCACTTAACTGCTAAACTATTTTCCATTTTCTTCCTGGCTGTGAAGTATTATATTGATTTTCCTCTTAGTTAGAGCTGCTTACCCGGCCTCGGAGATGCACGGAATATTTTAGTAGCCTCCTACACTGTCATATTTTGAGTCAATCAGCAGTGACCTTGCCTGAGAATTTTCTAGAGGTTTTTAAAAAAGCTATCAAGCAAAATAGCTGGCAGTGCATAGCCTTGAATCTTGGCAGAAAAGAGAGGGAAACACAAACCATCTCTGCTAAGTCAGGTTAAAAAAATTAGGAGGAGGATTGCATTTTCTCCTCCTGCCTTTCATACCCAAGACAAATCAGGGAATGGCTGTAAGGCCTGACCCAGGGACTGAATTGCAGCCTGTTGGGTGGGGTGGGGACTCTAATTAAAAATCTTAATAGTGACAGGTGAAGCATCTGGGGGGATGTGGGGACTTTGTGCTTTCTGGCTGGCTGTGAGCTGGGGTGAAGCAGAGGAGCGCGGGAGCAACGGCCAACTCCAGAGCTGCGCCGTGATTGTGAGTCCTGAGCTTTGATCCACCAAGTATTTCAGTTTAGGATGCACTCCCTTCCCCTCCCAAACATTTACAGAGGTAAATTCTGGTCCCGTTTGTTTCCGAGAGAACTTGTCAGAAAAAAAAAAACGCAGAGGTTTGGGGAGATGGTTTGTGGGTTTGCATGTTTTGGGGGGATGGTGGGGGAAATTTTATAATTTTCTGTTTTTTGAAGCAAACCCCTTTCTGCAATCCTGCTGCAGAGAGGGGGAGGGAGGCAGCTGCAGGTAAGGAAGAGTTAACTGGGAATGGAGCGGGGATGCTGGGGGGCAGCAGTGCTGCAGAACAGAGCAGTGTTCGTGCGAAGGCAAGTCATTTCCCGAAACACTGCAGACACATGGCCCCGGGCGCTCCAAAACCTTTGGAGACCAAAATGGCTCGCAGGAGTTAGAAGTAATAAGGTGTTTTTCCCTTCTTTCTCCTTCACTGAAATTCTGTAAGGTTGCTATGCATTACCCAGGAACAATGCCACTATTTTTGTGTTTTATATGGGTATTAAGATCCATTACAATTTGACATTTTTAAGATTGGTTATCCTGTAGTTTGGTGTTAAATTGAAGTTGTTTGTTTTGAATTTAATTCTTTCATTTTTCAAAGGGGAAAAAAAAAAAAAAAGAAAAAGAAAAAAAAAGGCCGTGCTGCTGTGCTGATAGCTCACTGAACTGTGCCAGGGTTTGATGCTTGGGTTGAATGTTTGCTGTCCCAAAATATAGGCAAGAATTCATGGGTTTGGGTTTTTTTGTCTTTTAATCAATTTTTTTTTTTTTTCAGTCTGAAAGATGCTTTCTGGCTGGCTTTTCACAGTCAGATGGTAGGAAATATTGCACGTAGGATATCTTGGAGGCACGCTGCTGTTTCTGGGATTATTTTTAAGGCTGTGCTTAACACGCCCTGCCCACCCTTACCATAACCCGGTGGGTTTGCAGCAGCCAAATAAACTCCACGGCAAATAAATGACTGCAGCAGCCTTATTAGGCCAGCAGCAACCCACATCTGTTAACTCTTGTTCAAATGCCCTGTCCTTACTCCTTGATTCTAAACATTTCTGTTGTTAATTACTACTTAAGTACAAGAAGTAGCCGTTGAGACCTGGCTGGGAGGAGGAGGAGGAGGAGGAGGTTTGGGGCCGGTTCTCAGCCCTGCTGTGGAGACTGTGGCAATGCAGAGATTGTTGGGTTTGGGTAAAAAGAGGTAAATCAGAGCAGAGCACTGGCTAATGGGCTTCTCCTTCCATTCCTGGAGCTCCAGCACTGGTCATTGCTTGCCCAGGGAGACCTCTTCCCAACCAGCTCGGCTCCGAGCAGCTTTCCCCACTTGGGCCCTAAAAGTCCAACCTCTTCTGATGAGAGGCGGCGAAAGAACATTTGCAGCGGAACTTTCTCTGTCAAGAGCTGTTTTTGTCAAAGATAAAATGTTTAGCAAAAATACATCTGTTTCAAAAACATATTTGTCAGGAAGGTTTCTCGGCTCCGAGATGACATTTCTAGTGAGAAGTGAGCCCATTGCCGGGCGGCTCAGCCCGCGTCGCGGAGATGAAGGATGAGCCGTGCCTGCGCCACCGGGGCCAGGGCCCCCTGCCCCTCGGGTCTGCTCTGATGCTGGGTGAAAACATTGCTGGGGACTCAAATGTTTCCCAGCTTAGTCTTTATTAGGGGGCAAAACTCATAGTTTTGGGTTTTTTAAATATCATTTTATTTTAAATATCGTTTCTTTCCATGGGAAGTTGATGTGAGCACATCAGGGGCTTTGCCAGCTGGCACCAAGGGTGGCCCAGGTCTCCTCTCTACTCGTCGTTTAGCGAATTGTAGGTGCTTGGTCATGAAAACAACCAGGAGGCTGGTTTTCAAAGGTTAGATGGAACTTAAGAGCAGCTCTGGCAAATTAAAACCAGCAAGCGATGATAAAAGGAGCAGCAGAGGTTCTCTGTAGACGGTGTCTGAAGGGTTTCTGTGTCTGTTGGGAGGTTTCCCAGAGTGGTGCGAAGGTACCCAGCTTTTCATCAGCCTGGCAGGAAAAATAGATGCAAAGTGCTAAGGCGCTGGGTAGGTGTGTTTCGGTTCTGTCATCTGAGCAACCTCTGATTTTCAAATTACAGCCTTGCCCCTCCGTGCCGTTGCGGGGAGCCTGTAGCGTGTACTTCCAGTGCTGCCAAGTGGAGCCTTTTCTCCCGCTCGTTAACTGCTGTCATTCAGTTAATCACACGGCGTGTGAGGCTGCGGAGGAGCAGGGCTGGGACAGAAGCCTCTCCTTAAGTGATTCACCTGCCCACAGAGCAAGCCGCCAAGTGCCAAGGCTCCAGGTTGCCCGGTGGCATCCTCTCCTTCGCCCTCCTTCTCCTCCTCCTCCTCCCAAGCAAGACCTGGGGAGTCCCCAAGCCTTGGCCAAGGTGTCTCTCGTAGCACATTCCCAGCCCCTGGAATATGACATGGGGTTGGCCGGCTTTCAGCGATGGGTGGATAAGTTATGGATCTGGGTGATGGGATGGTTTTGCGTTGGGAATGGGGCTGCCAACCAAGGAACGGCTTCGGAACCAAATCCCAAAAAAGCATTTTTATGCAGAGGTGAAAATATTTGAATGCAAAAGACAATTTGGAGGGGAGGGGTTAATGTCCCCATGTGTTGGGAGAGGAGTGAAGTGCAAACTCTTGTTGTTACCCAGAAAGCTTTTATTTCTCTTGCATTGTACAGGGAAGGAAGGGATGGCTTTAGCACAAACTCCGAAAGAAAATGAGTGCTGCTCTCTTCCCCCAAGTAGAGCTATAAAATATAGATGCGTCTGTGTAGTTGGAAAACACGTATGGAATGATATATGGATATTCAGGGACCGTGTATATTTGTATAGTCACTGTAGGCTATTTGTGTAATAGGACCCAGATTACAACTAAATTTGGTTTTCTTTAATTAAGCGGGAGTTTCCGTGGTACCCGTCATTGCAGATTTTGAGAGACATTTGGGGTAGCAGGCTCGTGTGTAGCTCTGACTCCTCTAACCTACGTGCCTTATGTTTGTGCCTCAAGAGAACATTGAATAACATATTTAAACTACTCATGTGTGGAAAAGCAAAATTATATCTCATGAACTGATTTCTTCACACATTTAAAAAAGTCAAATTCCCCTTTTGTTCAGATACTAAACAGAAATGGGAAGGGAGGCAACGTTACCGGGAATGACACGGCGTTTCAAAACGGAGAAGATGGGAATACTTTTAATGAGAAGGGATTACACCAGTTTTAAAAGTTGAATCATTTTACAGAGGTAGTTACCGTGTAGGCATTGCAGCCTGGTTCGCTTGATAATGAGCCAGAGAAGTTTACTGAGCTGTTATGATTTAATATTTAGAGCTGAAACTACATATTGTAACCCAGTCGTTGGTGATAACTGTGCTTGATTCTTCCTTCAGTTTCATCATCCAGAACAACCAGTGCTGTCAAGTGCCAGTGCTTTATTTATAGGTAATAGAAACTAGGGGTGCGTATGTTCTCATGGTTATCATTAGTATTTATTGCATATATATATATATATGTTTTCCCTATGTCTGTGTGTATGTAGTAGTTTTGAATGAGGATGTGTAAATTATAGCAAAGCCATGCTCTTTCATGGATTGTAATTACTGTCTAGCTATTCTTTGAGTTTTTGTAAACAAGACAGGCTTTAAATTTGAAAGCAGTCCCGCAGATGAGCTCTGCTGGCAACCCCTAGAGTTAAAACTCAGTCATTCAAACCCCAACGTCTATATGAAATACAACTCGATGACATGGGATGCAAGTCTCAAAAAAAAAAAGCAACACCCGAAAAGCCCTACCCCAAAACAAAACAAAAAAACCCCAAAAGCCAACAAAAAGAACCCCAAACCACAAAACCAAAACCCAACCCAAACAAAACACAAAACCAACAAAAAACTCTCCAATAATAATTAAAGTTTCAAATATCCTTTCTCGATTTACAGAATCTGTCCAGTTTTCCAAACTTTGGGGAGAACTTAACATTTATTGCTGTAAAATGATGGTTTTATTCTCCGCTGTGGTGCTGCTGTTGGGTTTTGGTGGGCATGGGGAGCAGCCGGACGCTCGGGTGTGACGGTAGCATTTGCTGTTTGTGCAAAACCCAAATTCGACCCCGTCTGCTTCGTAATGTCAGTTGGTTGGATGGCAACGAGCAGTGGGGGCACTAAAATCCTGGAACTTGCTCTTGGAAAGTGTTGATCCCTCCCTGGTTCCAGCAGAGGTGATGCCCTTCCCTGAGTCAGAGCACAAGAGAAAGAAAATACTTTATAAATGAGTTTGTAAAGAATGTGGCAGGACCCTGAGCAGTATTTTTCAGAGTAAAGAATGTTCTGGTTACTGATTTGTCTAAACTGGGGAAGAAAAAAACCAAAACCAACCTGTAGTTTTGAAGGAATTGTTTAAAAACCTGAGGAAATGAAGTCAGCTGGGGCGCAGCAGAAAGAGCAGCGTGGATCCGGGTGGCCCTCTTGCTGCAAGTTAATTTTCAGAGGGTAAGTAGTTCTCGGGAAGGGCTGATGTGGGATTATCAAGGTTAGAGCTCACTAGAGCAGATGGGAAAATAGTTATAACCCAGCGCACCATACGTCAGCGCCGCGCGCCGTCAGGTCGAGCGTTACATGGACTGGGTGCCCGGAGCAGCGAGCCCAGCCCCGGCTGTCAGACAGACCAAAGAAGCTCTTGGAAACACTGGATTTCATCATTTCAGGGCAGGTTAATGAAAATTGGTTAAACTGCACAACAGAACTCACTGGTCCAGGAAGGGATACAAAAACTAAGGCATAGCGTGCGATTGCCTCTTCTCCAATTCCCAAAAAGCTGAAATGAAGCTTGTATTTCGGGAAGTCTGTTTCAGGCTCGTTCTACTTGAATTTCTGGGCAAAGTATTTAAAGAAAAAACAAATTCATGACTCTTGAATTCAGACCATTAAAAACAGGTTGTGATTTGATTTATGATTTCTGGAACTCGTAATCGGGGGCCAGCTTTCCAGAGGGGCACGCTGTCCTACTGCAGTGCCAATGAAACGGTAAATTTCTGATTGGAAACAACTGGGATGGGTGAGAGCACTCCAGAAAATCTGACTCTTCATCTTCACCTCTGCTGTAGTTCCCTCAGATGAAGAAATTATAAGAATCTGATTTGATACTGTGAAAATAGGGAGGTGGAAGACAAGGAAGAGAGAGAAGGGTTAATGAAGTCAGAAGTAGTGGGAGAAGGAGTGGAATGGTAGCAGGGAAGAAAAATGAAGGCAGAGAGTTGTGATTTGGAGTGGTGCTAAAGGGCCTCTGGGCTCGAGATTCATCTCGCATTTTATAATGCTCATGTTGTGTTGTATCATAATGCTCCTGCTCCTGCTCCTGCTCCCGCCCGTGCCTCCCCCCCGCCTGCCGCTGCCGCCGGGGAGAGCAGGCCAGCAGCGTCCCTCCCTGCCGCCCGGCCCCAACGGCCTTTGTCACTCGCCTCTCATCAACGGGGTGAATCCTCCTCGGGGGGTGTGTGTGTGTTTTGTCATCTGTTGGAGTTCCCACATTGCCAGCTCCTTCCCCAAGACGGGGAACGCATCCCACTCCCCTGCCTCTTGTGTAACTTGGCCCCAAAAAGTCCAGTTTTGGCTAGTGATTTGGGAAGGGTTTGTCTTCTGCAGTTGCAAGCCTCTTTTTTTAAAATTTTTATTTTAAATATAATACTTATGTTTGTTTTATATTGGGAGTGATTGGAGAGTTACCAGTTTATAGAATCATAGAGTGGTTAGAGTTGGAAGGGACCTTAAAGATCATAGAATCACAGAATGGTCAGAGTTGGAAGGGACCTTAAAGATCATCCCATTCCAACCCCCCTGCCCTGGGCAGGGACACCTCCCACCAGCCCAGGTTGCTCCAAGCCCCATCCAGCCTGGCCTTGAACCCCTCCAGGGATGGGGCAGCCACAGCTTCTCTGGGCAACCTGGGCCAGGGGCTCACCACCTTGGAAGAGAAGGCTCTTGGGAGACCTTAGAGCCCCTTCCAGTCCCAAAAAGCCCCGAAAGGCTGACCAAGAGTCCCTCTCCAGCTCTCCTGGAGCTCCCTTCAGATCCTGGAAGGCTGCTCCAAGGTCTCCCTGGAGCCTTCTCTTCTCCAGGCTGACCAGCCCCAGCTCCCTCAGCTGTCCGATAGGTATCAGGTTATTTATGGTGTTAGAGGATTTTGTGTCTCTGACTGATTTCCTGTTGTGTTTTATAGGATCTGTTTTAATTCGGGTTGTTCATAATGGAGCCTTTGGTTTTGGCTGCCTGTTTCTTAATTTATTTTAAATAATTAATAACTGTCTATACTGGGGCTTTTTCCAATAAAGGGAAGGTGATGCTGGCTGTGATGTTTACTTGTTAATTCTTCTTTTCTTGAGGTAGTCCAAGTGGTATCCAGACTTATCAGAATAGTAAAGATAAGAAGTTGGAGATAAAAGCAGAGCTTTACCATCTGAAATAAACATTTTTGCACCTCACTGTGTCTCCTCCGTGGTCACCCGACTGAAGAGATTTAATTATTTTTTTAGGTATTGATGTGGATTGCTCAATCTCTTTTGTTACAGCAAGATACAGTTGGGTAAAGGATCTTCTGGAAAGTTTTTTGTGATTCATTTAATCCCGTTTTACAAAAAGAGGTGCACCTGGGCTCCTTGGGAGAGCGTGGAAGGATTAACTTCACAGAACAGTGACGGTTGGGTTCCTCAAATGGCTTAGTTGGAAATTCAAGGTTTCTTCTCTGTCCTTAGCTGTGTTGAATTATACGTGTCTTCAAAAGCTTGGTTGCTTGTGGTGAGATGGGCTGGAGAAAGACAAGGATTTGGGAATTCATGAGGTAGGAGGGGATCACAGGGTTTTTCATTAGAGCAAGGTTTAGATTGTCAGTAGTGTGTCTGTAAGCTAAACCTAAGTTGACCCAAAGAGCTTAGAGCACAGTGCGGAGCAGAGATCTGTGGAAAGATAAAAATTAAGAAAAAAGTTGATGGAAGTGTGTGTGCTGAAGCTCAGGTTGCAGTCCCAAGCACAGGGGGCAATGGATAGTGGTGGAGATGTGTGGATCACACCATGCATGTGCTCTGGATCCTGGAGGAGTGGTTCTGGTGTGGAAAAAAGAGGTGGGGGACTTGGAAGAGAGCCCAGCCCATGGTGGTGGTGACCTGAAGGGTCTGGCTTCGTAATGCAGAAGGGGAAATGAGAGAACGTCTTGAGTGGGGGCTCGTGTGAGCTTGCTGGTGGCTGTAGCACAGAGAACCCACCTTGTTTCCTTTCTGGAGCCGTTCTTCCAGGAGTTATTTGTGCCAGTCTGATCTAAGCTTTTTTAATGTTTTCTGAACAAAGCAAACCAGAGACTTAAAAAGACTCAAGAGCGAGGCAACTGCAAGAAACAGCAATGCTAAGAAATCAAGGCACGGGTGGCTAAATTATTCAGCAGCTTCTCCCTGCTGAACTCCAGCGACTCTCCGTGCTGTCTGAAGCGCACCAGCCCCTGATTGAATTCCATGATACTTGCAGAGGTAGGAGGAGCCTTTCCCATCATCCAGGTTTTATTTACCAACGTTAACGTCTGATTTCCTGCAGCCCGGGCTGTGTTCCTAGGATGTGTTTATCCTGCCAGCCGAAGGTATTAGCGTTTAGGGCTTAATTTTATTGCCACTCAGTTTGGAGATAACGGCGTGTCCTGCTTTGTTTGGTTTTATTTAATGGGCAGGGTGTGGGAATTAGGGCCCGGCACATCCCTCAATCCACCGCGGAGCCGCCGGTGATTACAGGGACAGGTTGATATCACCCCTGGTGGGTTGGAACTAATCCACCAGTGAATTTTACACGGGAATAAGACATGCCAAGAGCAGGTAGATCCGTGGCTGGTTTTGCCCTTCCCTTGGCAAGTGGTGCCTCAGGTCACTCAGCTGGCACTGGTGTGATCGCTGGGGGTGCGGGGTGGCCCACAGTTGCAAACGTAATTATTTTAAAGTCTGGGTGTTATACATCATAATTAGCTGAAGAACTGGGAGTCAGTTGAGATGAATGAGGGCAATTCATGCTCTCGAGAGTTCAGAGAGTGAGTCTGCTTTAGATTTCGCATTTGTAAGAAGTTTTTTTTTCCCCACAAGTGTTAAGATTTAGACACTTTTTTTTCCGCTTTCTCCTGCTCTTCCCTCTCCCAACGGCAGAGACTGGCAATGTGTGAAGCGGCTCAGCCTGGAGATGAGGAAGCTCCTGAGAGACCTTAGAGCCCCTTCCAGTCCCGAAAAACGCCAAAAAGGGCTTTTCGGGAATGGCAAGG
>VXBW01005301.1:596155-640689 GCA_013400375.1 Thinocorus orbignyianus
CCCTTGGAGCCTTACGGGAAAATGGGATGGCAGCAGCGGTGGGGACAGGAGAGGAGGGGCTGAGAGGGGGTAAGAAGTTGCTGTAACTCGTGTAACATCAGGAATCTCAAAACAAAGAAGCAGAAATAGTTCACATATAAATTAATACATTTTTTTCCTGTTCTGGACCATCTTGGGTTTCCCTTCAGTTATAAATAGAAGCCGAGGGATGCGCCGGCCGTGCCGATGCCTGTTTGAGTGGGTGGGATTGGGCAGCAGCCGGGGTGTGTTGGGCCAGGAAGGGCAGGGTGTGAACAATTGACATCCCTCTGCTTTTTCTTATTAGAGCTTTTATCTTCCCAACTCTGATGAGTTGCCATAGACACGGACAGCACCGGCCTTGCTGGGGATAATGAAAAGTCTGCCATGCCGCTAAAAAATGTGATTTTTCTCAAGAAAAATCTGCGTTAGTTCAGTTCCACTGGTCTTGGCAATTAATTCTAATTATGCTTGAATTCGTGGACATAATTAAAAAATTGTGGCATTAGTGCTCCCCGCTTTTTCCATGGCATCTGCAGGATAATTCTGAGCGTGATGCAGCCCCAAACAAATTGGGCTTTAATTTAAATTAGGGATCATATTGACAGGAATTGCTGTCCCGTCAGTGTACAGAAGGGCCTCTCCACTTTCTAAAACAATTTTTAGGATTTTTTTTCCAGCTCGTGGAGCCAGGGCAGGGTGTTACCAGACGAGTGCGGGGCTGAGGAGTGCGGGTCCCGCCGGGAGGAGCGCTGGGCTGAGCTGGAGTTTCCCACCTGAAGGCTGGTTCCTCCCGTGAGGAACTTTGCCCATCCCAACCCCAGCTGCTCCCTCCAAACAGAGACCAGTATTTGCTCTGAAGGTGCCTCGAGTGGATCAAGAACTGCTTTTGTATGAAGGAAAAATTTAAAAATTAAGTAGTTTTTCCATTCCTGTTTGGGAAGGGGAGGGTGTGCGGGACGGTCCCGGCCGGGTCTGACCTGGGCAGTGTTTTTAGATGTTTTTAAATGTTTTTAAATGGGCTGGAGGCAGGATGGGTCTGTGTGAGCATGACGTGGGGCAGGGGGGATGCGCCGTGTGAGAAGAAAGGGAAGTATTTTTGAGTCAGCTTGATTTAAAGTAAAGACAGGCAGGGTGTCTTGAGAGCTGGGAACGGCGGTGGACTGAGGGAATTTAAACAAGGGCTGCTGGGGGGGGCGGGATGTCCTTCTGGAGATGTGGGAAATGACCAAGATGAGCTTAAATGATGCTGGATTTTTAGGAACACAGCACTTTGGTGCAGGACTCGGAGCAGTGCTGATGGGGACGGTGCTCGGGGGAGGTGTCTGCCAGCCGCAGCACGTGCTTTCCCTGCCAGGGTGATGGGAAATCAATTAATCTCGTAACGAACCTGCTCCGTCCTGGAGAGCAGGACCCCTCGGAGGTTGTGGCTTCTCCTTCCCCTGCTCCTTTGGCCACAGCCTTGTCAGAGCATCGAGCTGTTTGTGTTTGCCATCAGGAGAGAGCTGGGTCTGCCCCGGCCGCTGCGGTTTCACCAGCAGACGGAGGGGAAGCGGCCGGAGCGGGGCCCGTGTGTCCCCGGGTGCAGCCTTCCAGCAGGGAAATTACACTGCACGGTGTTTCCAACAGCTGGAATCCAGAGAATAAGCGTTTCCTGGGGAAAGGAAGGGATGGTACTGAGAGCAGCAGTAAGTAAATTTGGGATTTTAAAAGTATCGAAAACTTTGCCAGATGTCTGAGAGGTTTGATAAATAATTTAAATCTTTTTAGAGATTAAAACCTGGTTGGTTTGTTTTCGATGTTAGAACCGTTTATTTTGCCAGAAATCAGTTGGAATTAATAAAAATGGGTCTCCTAAGGATGAAGGAAGGGTTGAACGTGTGGGTATATCAGGTTTTGGCTTTAAATGCAATGAAACTTCAGGGCCTGCCATCGTGTCCTGCCCGTCTGAGCGCTCAGGGGATGCTGTTCCCGGGCCGGCCGGGAATGTTCTGTCTCTGCAGAAGCCAGGAGGAGATTTTGGGTCACGGAGCAGCTCTGAGGGAATTTAAACAAAACCAAAAAGATCAAATGTGGCTTTAGAAAGTAGCGTGGTGATGGTTGTCTTTGTTATGGCCCAAGGTGTGAACAGAGGTGGTTTTTCTATTGATATCCCATCTCCAGCTGGCCGTTCCCTCTCGTCCCACCCCATGTCCCCCACAGAGCCTCGGGCAGACCCAGAGGGGACAATCAGGGTCGTGATGCCCCAATTGTGCCTCTTCCTGGGCTGGTACCTGGGCTGCGGGATGGGATGGGATGGGGTGCTGCATCTGATGTCCCAAAAATGGCTTTATGGGCTGCTGCTGCTGGCCATCTCCCAGAAAAAGCCTCCTGCAATTAAGGCAGCCAAAGCCATTTTAACCACATCCATGGTTAAAGTGACCCAAGTGGGAGAATCAGCCAGAGCAATTTGTTGGAAATGAGCGAGATGTAACCTCCTGTGTGGCCTCTCTGCAGTTTCCTCACGCGGGGAAACTCCGGTGGTGAGACTCGGAAGAATAGAGGGAAAAAAAATGTAATTAACATAGTATTTTTGTAATTAGGCTGGTAACTAATCCACTTAAGGTGTGCCTGCTGACCCGCTGTGTTTCCTCGGCAGGGCCTGGGCGTGTGCGGGGGCAGCCAGGGCGGCGCGGGGCCGGCGGCGTGCCGGCAGTACCCCCGGCAGAAGATAACGCGCGTCAACCTCAGGGACTTCATCTTCTACATGGAGCAGGAGCGGGAGACCAGCCGGTCGCTGCTGCTCTACCGGGCACTGCTCAAGTGAATCCGGGAGCCCCCCTGATCCCTCCCTGCGGAAGCTCGGCTCGACTCCCATTGGAACGCTCTCATTTTTGATGTGCCTTCGATTTTTTTCAGAAGTCCAACGTTCCAGTAATTTTGGTTTGTTTTTGTAAAAAATTGTCGGACACACGCAATAAACCCCCTTTATGTAAAAAAACAACAAAAAATTTACAAAAAAAGAGAAAAAAATTACAAAAAAAAAGGAAAAAAAATCCACCAAAAAGTGTGCAAAAGGTTTAGAAGCGTTGGGTGCCGGGCAGGAGGAAGCCAAGAGCCCTGGGATTTCGGGGAGGCTGCGGTGGGATCCAGCCCCGCTGCCCCACTCAGAGCTGGTTTTCCTTCCCCTGCAGCTTTCCCAGCGCTGCCTCCACCCGTGGGGATCCCTGTTGGCATTTTAGGGTAGCTCTAATTGCAGGTTTTTGCACAGTTAGCGGCCACTGCACGCTCACAAATTGGATAGATTTGGGAATTTTTACTGCACAGCCAGTTCCCTGAGCCCTTCGCCGATCCAGATCCCAAGGGTATGAGATCCATGCGGCTGGGTCACCCCGGGTGGCCCCCAGGGCTTTCCTAGAGCTCTCCAACCTTTTGCACATTTGTAGCAACCGGTGAGTAACGTGGATCAAAGTTGCTTTTTATTTTCTAAAAGTTATCTTAATTTATTTATTGCAAAGGGGATGGTTTAACGGTGGTTTTAAGAGTATTGGTCAGTGAAGGTTTTAAGAGTATTCTCCATGGATTTTTAAAGTCACCCTGGAGGAGGTTTTGGGGGGCCGGTTCCGCTCCTGGAGCATCCCAGGGGGGTTCCTGGGAACCGGCCAAGCCCGTGGACCCTGGGGCTGGGGAGCAGGCGCGGGATTTTAAGCGTGAGGAGGAGTTTTAAGGACTTGAAGGTGGGTGGATGCTTTTTAAATGCTTTGCTGGATCGGGACGGAGGGGCCCCCGCGGGGTGGGCGGGGGGCAGGAGGGGTCGTTCTCACCCGTAGCAGTGTTAGCCCTCGGGCAGAAGGGAGAGCTCGGCTTGTTGATCCCTTCGGTTTGTTCTCTGTTCCACTTGCCACTTTTTGGAGGCAATGTTTGGTTTTTTGGGTTTGTTTTACTTTTTTTTTTTTTTGTGATGGGAAACCATAGCGAAAGCACAAATAGAACTATTTGTCCAATAGTTTTAAAAACAAAAAGTTTTAATTATTTTTTAAGGTTTATGAAAAGCAGAAGAAAATTTATACTGCTGCTATTTAGCCAAAAGATTATTCATAAGGTATTTAAGGCCAGGAAGTGTAAAATTATGTTTTAAATGTATCGATAATTTGTACATATTGTTTATAAAGGCCTTGTGTTTATTAGAACTACGTTATTTTGATGATTTCTGTACATACTCGTAAATACCCCCGATTTGTGTGAAAACATACGCCCTTATTTGTACTTATTTTGTAAAGAAATAAAACAATTTACTAAAGTAACACATGGAGTGACATACAGCATTAATTTATCAAACATGAATTCCACATTGTCCCGCTGTTCCCAAGCACTCCTCAGAAACATTTTGCATTAAAATATGAACAGAATTACCCACAAAGAAATATTAAACCCAAATACTTCAGTGTTTTGTTGTGCTGATTCTTATCCTTTGCCAAACATCTAATAAAGTTGTCATCGGGCCCCGGTGCCGTCGGCGTGGTGGGTGAACGGACTCAGCGGCTGCTTCCTGGGATGGGACCAGTGCCAGGAGAGACACACGACATTCCAGGCCTCGGGAATGGCCGGGATGGGACAGGAACGGGCAGAAAGCACCAGCGACGACTCCTGTTCTCCCAGCCCCACTTTGGGAGCTCAACGACAGAGAATTGGGACGATTCCATCCAAGAAAAAGAGGTGAGAAACCAGGCTGTGGATGTTTCTTGGTGCTCCTGCCCGGAGCGGGTGCTGGCTGCAGCGCGGGAGGCTCTGGGAGAGCTGGGAACCTGCTTCAGCCACGCGGAGCAGTGTCCCTAATGAAGTTACCTTGCTATGGTTTAAGGCCAGAAGTAAAAATTCAAATCAGTTTTTGCTGGTATTGCTGCCTAAAAACGCTGGGAAATAAGTAAAAAAGATACAAATGAAACTGTAATAAAACTTTAAGTAAGTGACCTGAAGTTACGAACTAAAAGAACACGGCCTAACTTTTTTCTTTTTCCCTGTTCCTTTCCAAGGCTTGCTCCTTCTGACCCGCTGATTGTTCCCACGTGTCCTCCTCTGTCCCGGCGCTCTGCTGCAGCCCCTGCTGCGCTGCCACGGCTCGCACCTTCCATCTCCAGCTGGCACCCAGCGGGGCTGGGGGTGGCCCAGGAGCCCTTCCCGTCCCCCCGTGCCGCAGCACCTTCACCCCGCTGGGAAAAACAATCTACAGTGAGCACCAAAGTGAAGGAAAGCAGAGCAACCAGCCCCAAATGCTGCTGGAGTGTTCTGCTCCCCGTCCCGGAGCATCGTCCCCTGGCCGGGCTGGGGAGAGCTGCTGCCTGGCCCTGGGGAAGCAGGGTCAGGGTGTGGGGGGTCCCTGGGCGCTGGAATTGGGGGGGTCACTCGCCTTCTGCCCCCCCAGTGGGGACCAGTTGGGGGGGATGCACCCACAAAGCCACCGCCGGGCGGGGGGGACACAGGATGGGTGAACACAGGGTGGAAACACAAAGCTAAAGGGATTGTTGAAGGATACGCTGAACTTAGGAGTGAACTCAATGTATGAAAGTAATAAATAAAACGTTTTTTTCTTCTTCTTTTAGTCATGGCTACATCAGGCTGAGCGGAGCGGAAGGCCAGAGGAGGCACAGTCAGAAGTTCTCACCTCCCTGAAACACGGTGGGAGGTCAGTGAGTGTCCCACCCTGCTGCCTTAGTTCTGATCCTTTACTTTACAGGAATGTTGATGGCAGGAAGTGCTGTGTAAGAAATGCGCACACACAAATACATGACAATCATACCTTAAGTTCTTTACAATATTAAATGTATAATATACAATTCTACAGATATCTTACATACAAAGGGGAATGTCGGGCCATGTGCTCAGACATGGCAATGCCCAGCAACTTCAGGATGTCGGACAAGTATAAAACCACAAAATAAAACAGCTTTACAACTCTTCTGGAGTAGCAGGTTGGCTCGGGTGTTCTGAGGGGGCAGGGCTGGCACCACTTCCAGAAGGGCTTTCCTGGCTGAGTAACCACGGGGAGGGAACCCACAGAGGCCTGATTTTCCACAGACGGGTATCCAGCCCTTTTCCAAAAATCAGACCCCTGGATAATCAGCCCAGCCCTTTGGGAAACACTGGTCTCAAACTTGATTTTTAGATTATTTTTTTTTTATTTTGTCCAATTGTAATCATTTGGCCTTGTAAGTTGGCCACTGAAGACTCTTGTTCTGCAACGGCCGTGTTTATGCATCAGAAAAGAGCTCAATGACAATTCAGCATCTACGGCAGCGCTCTATGAATTAACGTGGGAGGAACTAAATTGGGATTCGCAGGCTAAGGAGCTGCTGGGGACCCGGTCACCCTGCGGAGCAGCACGGGGGGCTGGGCAGAAGGCTCCCCATGTCCCGGCTGTCTCCTGAGTGAGGAGCCCTGCGAGTCGGGGGTGATGCTGATCCCCCCGGGCAGCGGCCTCGGTGAAGAGAAGAATTACGCAGGTCGAGGGCGGCTACAGAATCCGTAGTTTAATAATAAGATTTAAAATAAGAGAGGAAAGAACAATCCAAACGGAAGGCGGCCTGCTTCCATCAGACAATGGCACTAGAGGGCTTTAACATCTTTTTTGCAAAAATCCCCAGACCCACCAAGAGTAGGTTTGCCCCCAATTCTCAGCGTTGCCTCCTGACCGTGGGCTGGGAACGGGGGGCGGCAGAACCGCGCTTGGACTGAACAGTTCCCACCTCGAAACAAGACTGGCTTTAGGGGAACCACGGCTCCACGGGGGGCTGGGACCCCCGTGTGACGCTGGCTGGCCTTTCCTTTTGTGCTTCCAGATCCCTGCTTTTGCAAAGATCACCATAATCGGCCTGGACTAACGTTTTGTCCATTTTTTGTTGGGCTTTTGGGTTTATTTTCAGTACTGAGCACCAGGTGACTACAAATGGGTCCTTCTCTGATTCCGGATTCTGTCCGCGGAGAGGGATGGCAGGTGGAAATGTTGTATAAAAATAAGCCGTTTGCTCGCAGGGGTGAGTACAATCAGGGGGTGCAACGCCGTGGTGGGGGTGTAAAGCACGTCTGATATGTGGGAGGATCCGCCGGGAAGAGGCTCAGTGCAGCTCTCAGGGTCCCGTCCTCCTCTCGGAAGCGCCCGCTTCCAGGCGCCGCAGCGTCACCGGCCGGCAGAGCCCTTCCTCCCGCTCACCATCGAGTCAAAGTTGCTTTTGCTGGTCCTTCTGCAGAGTCCGACGTGGGAACGGGGGCTTCCCAAGCTTTTCCCAAGCCCAGGGACGTTCCCAGCAGGGCCGGGGCCCTGAGCACCCTCGGGAATTTCCTCGTGAAAAAACGGACGACTGGTTTCTCGAATGCATTTCATGGCTGGCGACGTGACAGGTAGTTTCAGAATACCACTAACTGGCAACATAAAGTCAGATCTGTTTGCTAATACTGTTTTGCAAATCCTTAGTGTTTCACATAAGGGACTATTAAACACTTCTACGGTTACAAAGGGGGCCGGGGGGCTCTAGTCCAGGGGCTCCTGTTTTATCCTGATGGTCGGGGTGGGCTGTGGTCGTCTGTCCTCGCGGCACAGCACGTACTCGCTGAACTGGGAGGAATCCACCCCCCCGCCGCACGAAGCTGCCACGGTAAATCCCTTCTGAAATAACCTCTCGAGCACCTGCAACGTGTGGGGGGGGGGGAAACAAAAAAAGAAAAGAACAAATTAGATTAATATTTAGCAAATTTTAGTGATAAAAGCATTGAGGAGCAGCGGATCTCGATGATGGATTTAGTCTTTCGAGTCCTCGTTGAATGAATATTATTCAGCTATAATTCTATAACTTATTCTTAAATGACTACACTGTGATTAAAGTCTCGCTCTCAGCAAACCTCTGTAGAAAACAAGAATTAATCAAACAAATAAGCGCTCTGCAGAGCAGCTCAGTACATTACAGGGTAAAATACTGGGCTGTGGTGATACTGATGCTCTCTTACTGCTCGTGGAACACAGCGTCGGGTTTAAGCCGCTGTAAGGAGTGTCCCTTGTTCATCAGCAACACGAACGGTTCCTCAGAAAGGAGCCAAAAACACTTCTCAGCTCTTCCCCGGCAGAGGAGAATGTGCTGGGAGCCGGAGTGACACTTCCACCCCATCCTGGGGAAAACCACAGCCCTGATTTCTCTGGGTTGGAAGCAAGCGCTGCTTTTAGCACGGTGCGGAGCCAAGACGTGGCCAGCGAGGCCACGAAGGAGGTTAATTTGTGTTGCCCAAATATGTATTTCCTTCTTTCTCCTCCTAAAGAAAAGTTGGTGCAATTTAGATGCATGAATTTAGGGAACCCAGAGGCAACTTTAATTTCTGAGGCTGTCACACAGCACATTACCCTGGGATGTACTGATCCTGGCAGTGTGAGGGGGCTGTGATTTCACAGGGCGCAGCGTGTTGACAGACGGTTTCCCAGCAGAGCAGGAGGAGCACGGACCTTCCTCGGTGTTGGGTGGGAGCAGATCCAGAGGCCCCCCGGGCAGAGCTGCAGCAGGACCCACCAGAGTCTGGGGAAAGCAGCTCCTCTGGTTTATTCCACTGATAACACGCCATCAAGGGGAGCAGCCCGAACTCCTCTCCAAATCTCGCCCAAGGTACCGCTCCCACTGCTCCAGCACGTGGGCCCAGGGCGCGGGGAGGTGACCCTGAGGGTCTCCTAACCCTGATGAGCTTGGGGCCACCCAACGATAGGGACAAAGCTGCTCAAAAACATTCACTCGCCCTAGAGAAGCATCCAAGCCATGCACCCAGCTCCAGGCAGAGTCAACTCGGAGCTTGCACAGGTTTGTGTTACGGAAAAAATTTGCTTCTTTTGTTTTAGTAGCCCTGTGAAGCCCTTCAGCAGTGAGACCTACGGCAGCACTACTCAAAAGTCTTATTTTTCCAGGCCTGAGATGACTGCATTGAAGACGTGACTGCATGGGAGATGTGGGCTCCAGCCCCTGCCCTCGCACGTGGACCCACCTGAAGCCACGGCAAGGTTTTTTTTAGTGCACCGGTTCTTTCTGACTGACCGATGGCTTTGCTTTCTCCAGAAACGTCAGTCTGGAGCCTTGATTTAAGGTTGACTGGCTTCAAGAGGAGAACTGTTCCCCAGCTGTGGTGCCAGCCACGGCAGCGTTGGCTGGAGCCCTCCTTTGGTGCAGCCCGTGCTGCCCACCCGCCGCTCAGTCCACGGCTTGGGTTTCTGGTGGCACCTGAAGCTTTGTCCTTGCCGCCCAGGTGGCTGAGGATGGGCCGAGGAGGCCGATGCCGGCAGGAAGCCCCATCTGCCACATCCTGCTGCTTTCTGCCCCGGGTCTCACACAGCTCACGCTGCCGGGGAGCTGCAGAACTGAGAGAGCAAAAAAGCAGCCCAGAAAGGGAGGAAAACTGAACCCAGGGAGATTCAAAGGGTGGCTGGGCAGTGGCTTCACAAAATCTGTTTTAAGAACAAAGGTTTACAGGTCTAATTTGTCAGGGCTGGACACAGCTGTGGGACAGAAAGGGGCTGCAGATGCTGGCATTTGGTCCTGCTGTGAGAGGAGGGCAGGGTTTGGGGGTGGGGGAGGGACAGAATGCTGTGATACCTCTGCTCCACGGGCTGGGTTTTGACTGTTCTGTGCATCCCTGTTCCCAGAGCTGGCCAGAGGAAAGGAGACTTTGGGAAAGGAGGCTGCTTCCATGGTGAGTGAACCGGAGGGTTGGCAGGCAGGATTTCAGAGAGAGACGGGGCTTCAAAACCCTGCCTGAAAACTTTGCAAAATCAATTTGCTTGGAAGACGAAGCGGGCAGGGGGTGCCCCTGGCTTGCCTGGCTCCAAAGCTACGGAAGGCTGTGTGTTAACGTGGGGCTTCTCCCCACCCAGCTGCTCTCTGCAAACACCATCCAGGCAGATGTTGCACCTCCCAGCTCCTCACACACAACAAAGCCATCCCTTTTCCCTGCCCACATGCTCTGGGGGCTCGGCCACGGGCCGTAATCCTGTGTTTAAAACCCCACTATCATCAGTTTTCTCCGCAAGAAACAAAACGGGCCAAATCCTGTGAGCAACACAGAGGATGTTTAAATATTGTGGAGTTTTTAAGTGTAACTCAGGTGAGGTCGAGCGCAGGCTGATGGAGAAGGGCTCCTGAGGGCTGTGTGTGCACAGGTTTGTGCCCCAGACCCGGCGGCAGGTTGAACACGGGTGGATTTAAAGACCATGGAGTGAACCTGGCTCCACGCATGGTGCTTTTTCTGAAGGTGAGATACAGACCAGAGGGAAAGCAGCGAGTGCCTCTGCGTCAGATCACAGCCCCTCCTGTAAATCTCCAAAGAGACTGTGCCAGCACCCTGAGCACACCCACATACCCACTGCGGGTTCTCCAAATAGAAACACGATACTTGCACTTACTGAATGTCATTTAAATCTTGCAGAATATGAACAAATACAGTCTTAATTATGAAAACTCAGTGTTGGACACAGAGAAGATCAGAGAGTTTTCTCTAAGGTAAGCAAGCTCCTGTGTCGTGGCAGAACCTGTTGAGGGGAGCTGAAAAGGCAGCGTCAGTCTTGAGCGAGCTCTGTGCCTGGGTGTGATTACAAATGGGTGTTCACTCAGGAGCTCCTGTACTTTTCTGGCTGTTGCTACCTGCTCAGTCTTGATGTTGGTTGGTTTATATGCACAGTTCTTGACACAAAATATTCAATGAAAATATTTTCCAAATGTATAGATACTGCCACTGTGCACAGGGAGGCAGGAGTGATGCACCTCGGGAAGGAGCCGGGAGACTCCACCTCGCTCCTTGGGATTCTTTGGAGATAATCCTCCTGGTGCTGCCCCTCCAACTCCCTCCCTCCCGCCTCTGCAGTTGCTTCACTCAACTGCCAGCTCCTGCCTTCACATCGTTTTGCCAAGAAATCCCGGGAAGGGAGGGGAGGGAGGGAGAGGCAGAGCCAAGGTGCTGACCAGAGTCCCCCAGAGCCGCGGTAATTGGCTGCTGGTTTCATCAGCCTTTGGTCTCAGAAACGCATCATTTTCCAGAAAGTGTTTGAAAACACTTTCTATTAATTATACAGTAAAATGATGTAATTTAGTGAAATGATGTAATTTAACAGTATTATTTAGACTGTAGACTCTTTGACAGAATCTTTTTTTTTTTTTTTTTTTTTCACAACACAAACTTGTGAAGAGACTCTTTGATTCTCCCTGAATTTTGACTGAATTCAAAGCGCATTCAAATCACAGCAGCACTAATTAATTCAGCTTTCACTACGGGCACAGGTTTCCTACCAGCTCCCCACCTGGGAAAAGCCAGAACCGAGTGTGAATCCATGTGGACACCCAGTGCTTTGGTGCTGAGCCCGCTGGGGGCTCACAGGGACTCTGCTGTTGTTGTAAGTCTATGATATATACATTATATTAATATATATATATATAAATAACCATATATATTGTGGTTATTCTAATTTCTCACATGCATCTGACTGTATGGCCTGGACAGCGAGACACAAAGACACATCCCCAAAATTAACCACAGGCGCTGGGACTCTTAAAGCCCAACCAAACAAACCCCTTAGGAGTCCCAACCCCAAAATCACTGGTTTTTGTGTGGTTTCAGGCACGGTGTCTGTTAGCACACGGGGCACTGGGGAAGGCTTGGCCCCCGGAGGGAGGTGTTGGTGCCCAACACAGGTTGCTCTACTGACTCCATCCACCTCCATCCACATCTTGGTGACTCCAGGTCTCCCAAAAACGCGCCCAGCTGGCAGCATGGGGACGGAGGGTGCCGCATCCTGCTGTGTAATATGAAAGAGCGAGCCCAGGCTGTAGGTTCATGCCCTCCCTTGGTTTCTGGCTGTCCCCGAGCCCAACTGCCCAGTGTCCCCCATGGGGCAGCTCCTCAGGACCACCGAGGCATCTCCATGGACGGCACCTTTAGGAACTCCCCGCAGGTCGGTTCCACTTCCCATCTCGGGCTGTTTCTGCAGCACCTTGTGCAGGAGCACACGTACCAACCCAGGGCTGTGTTTTGCCCTCGTTAATTAAGGCCCCCATTAACAGCATCATCCCCACCACTCCTCTGCAGCCCAAGGACAGCTCTGCCACCAAGGCTCTGGCCGTGGCCATCCCTCCTGAAATGGCCTTTCTTGCCCAAAAGGCTGCTGCCTAAACACCCGCCACGGATTTATTTCCGCTGCCATCCACCTATCTGTCCAGTTATCTCCTTTTGTTTCATATGTTTAATTTTAAACCTAATGTCAAAACTCTGAGCATAAAATGAAATACATTTTGTTTAAAATACTCTGGGCAATTTTTATAGAACATCCTTTTGAAAAAAAAAAAAAGTGCAGAGATCAATTTTTTTAAGTCCATCCCGCAGGCACCATCATTTAATTATGAGTGAGACATAAATTATGCATTTACACATTGTTGCATTTTCTATAAAATGGTGTGGAGATTTTTTTTTGTAGTTTTTGGAACTCTCTCTTTCTTCCTGGGGGCACTTTGGAGGAAAAAAAATCTGCCGCGGGCTATACATTGATGAAAAAATTAGCATTTATCAGTATAACACCATTATGAGACCAGCATGGCACTAACGTACACAAAATCTAAATCTATTTTTCTGCTTAGACTTGGGAAAACCTGACAGACTGTGATCTCACCAGGCAGAAAATGTCTCCCTGCAGTATAAGCACTGCAGGTAATTGGGCAGGAGCAAATAATTTGCATATAATTGAACCAGAAATAATAATAAAAACCCCAAAACACCCAAGAAAAAGGATGAGGCAGCAGGAGAGGCCTTACCTGCACCGAGTTCAACCGGCAGTATCCGTTCAAAGGAAACCTGATGACGTGGGTGGGGTCCTGGTTCCAGCCGGCATTCACGGAGTTGCACATGACGTCCCCGGTCTCCGGGAAGATCTCCTCTATCAAAGCCTTCTCCCCGCTCAACGCGATCCTCTCCCCCAGATCTGGAGTCACTCTTACGACCAAGCAGTCACAAGGCTGGAAATGTTTCCTTTGTTCTTTCTCTTGTTTCCATCGCTCCAGTTCCTTAATCATTGGCTGCAGCTGGTAATACTTTGCTTCTTCATATAAAAGATTAAAGTCCTGGGAAAGGGAAAAAAACACGAGAGAGGGAGAAACTAGAAATGCTTATAGTTCTCTTTTAAAAATGAGTATTGTTCCTGTTTGACCTACTTAGGCTTGTGTGCTGTCAGCAAGAGTGCAGAGGCAACAGGTACCCACACACCCTGTCCCGGTCTCACACCTACACAGGAAACCACCCGGGGTCAGTGCCCAATCCCTGCGCGGACCACGAGGTTCCCACTGAATTACTCTTTGGTTTGTTACCCCACAAGCTCACCACCAGAAGGCTTGGCTTTTGGATTAAGAAATCGAAATAACTGGTTGCACCAAGCACAGCCTGCTGATGTAGGAGGAGATGTCCTGGCCCTAATCGCCACTCTTGGCCTGGGATATTGGCTCCCGATCCAGCGCGGGAGGTGCGGGGCTCCGCTGTCACCTCTCACACAGGCGTGAAGAGATGGAGATGTCAGTTCAGCTCCGCTTCTTGCCTGTCTCTGCTGACTCTGAAATCCAGCTCAGCTGCTCCCTGCCTGCCATCATTATTCATGGATTTAAAGTGCACTTTGGAGCCTGGTAAATGATACCGAGGTAGTGACCATCCCGCCGGTGGGGAGCTCACACAAGTGCTCCAACAACTTGGATGGCATCTGGCCATCACCTCACTGGAGCTTTGGGCAACTGAAATTCCCAGTGTGATACAATTCCCGGCTCATGGATCGAGATGTCTTCTACACATCCCCACTAAGAACTTTTCATCACGTTTCCAACAGATGGTCCTATCTCAAACGTGTGAGAGCACACTGAGGCACAGGGAGGTGGCAGCTCCCCAGACCAAGCCAAGAGAGATGGAAGCACCAGGGGACACTTTGCTTACGCCAGTCCCACCACCTCCTTCAACCTCCTGGAAGGAAGAGGAGCCAGGAGAGCATGCCACCACCTCCTCTATCCAGAGTTAGTGTTCCTGGCTCTTACACCTCTTTACAGGTGGAAATGCTCCACCACAGGTGGAGCTGGAGTGGGGTCAACACCCGGACAGAAAGGCCAGTTCACCACCACGAGATGGAACGTCCTGACAGTGGAATGACTGGAATCACCCAGGCTGGAGAGAAGGGCAGGACAAGAAGTCAGCAAGAAGCAGGCACCAAAATCAGAGGAGAACTAAGGGCAGCGCTGCTGCGGCAGGGCTGGGGGGAGAAGGGGAATCAAAGGCCAAGGACCGTGCAGCACAAAAAGGTGAGACTTTTCCCAGCAGCTCAGCATTAACCTGTAAAATCTGCTGCTGGGGCTGTTATTGAGCCACATCAGTGAGCTGTGCCCGCGTGTGGCACTGCTGGCAGCACAGAGGTGCTCCCGCAGCCCCGGGCTCCCTGCAGCCCCCAGCCACATGAATATTCACAGTGACACCGGCAAGGTTATCGCTTACAAAAGGGACATCCGATCCTTTGCATCCCTTTGATGTCTGGGACAATATGCACACCACTAAAAGGAGGAAAAAAAGGACCAGAAAGAGAGAAAAGGGTGATAAGAGCAAGTGGGAAGAAAGGAGGACAACAAACAGGCTCACTGAGAGGAGGAGGGAGATGGAAAACAACAGGGAAATTAAAGGAGCAGCCTTGTCCCCTGAGGAAAGGTATTTATCCCCCCTCCCCAAAATCAGCACCCAGCTGAACCACTGCTGCTGTTCCTGCCCACCAGTGCAGCTCCCTGGTTACTGGGCGTGGGACTGGCTTAAACCTGGGGGCATTAGTGGCCAAAATGGAAAACAACCCCTGCCCCAAACTTTCTGAAATCTTCCCCGGGTGGTACAGCAGAGCAACACAGCACCACTGAACTGCGGTTATTGGAGGGAGGTGTGGGGGGTATCAAACCTTCACTGGGCACCCACTGGTCCCACCTATCTTCTCTGGAGCAAAGGAAAGTGCAGCTCTAAAGAAAACTGTAGTGTGATGCTGCAGGGTGAGCAGGAGCATCCAGAGCCTACTGACAGCCATGGGAAGTCTCCCGCTGTTTTCAGTAGGTCCTGAAAAACCAGTTTTGGAATATCTGTGTTCCTGGTCACTGTAAAATAGCGCATTATTTGTGAGGTCAATCACTGACTGTGTGCTGAGAAAACTCAGCAGTGAAACCCAGAGGAGGTGGTAGGGCCCTAGAGAGCCTAGTCCTTCATTCTGAGAGCAGAGGTGCAGTGCTCCTCAGCCTGGGTGCACAGCCCGTTACAGTCACAAGAACCTGCTGTTTCCGGAGGGATCTGGGCACCGCCACGGAAGCTGACAGGGTATTCAGGGTGGGGAGAGGATTTTGCAAAACCAGGAGCAATGAATGAATGGCTCAGGGCATGGGGGGGGACAGTTCTGTCCAGCCTGTGCTCGGGCAGGGCCATAGAATGGTTGGGTGGTGAATGTGATGGACTCACCACACCACAAACACAATCTTCTCACTTCACAAAATACACAATCTTCTCCTTCAGGTTTTATACACCATTCCTTGTGCAGCTGTGACCCTGCTGGAAGTGATGCCCAGCTCTGGACTCTATTCAGGATGCCCAGGTAATGCTGACAGGGGTATTCCCACCCTTGCACGATGGATGTAAAAACCTACCCTGATGATTTGCAAAAGTTTAATGTGAGATGTCAAGTAGAAAGAATTTGCCTCAGGAGGGACCTGGCCAGGGAGGTGCCACAGGAGCTGCAAGGAAACACTTCTGTGGTGTTCATTTTAAGTGATCAAAGGCAGACACAGATCTGAATCTTCCCAAACCTATCCAAAACAGGCAGAGGAGCAGTGCTGGGGTGAGAAGTGCCTGCCTACCACGGTGGCCAAGTTCCATCAGGTCACCTGGGCAAGGGAGCAGACAGACAGACAGACAGACACACACACAGCCCTTCTGCGGCCCCAGCTGCTGGACAACACCTGGAGCTCGTGGCACAGGTAAACACATCTTTCAGAGATGCAGCTTTTTGCCTGCCACAAAATGATTTTCTGCTCCTGACTGGGTAGAAAAGCTTTTTCCTGGTGGATTTGTGGATTTCACACTGGCTCAGTGGTGTGGGCACCTCTGACAAGGGTGAGTGTTCCCAAGGAGAAGGTGGGATGTGAGGGCAAGGCCAGCCGTGCTGGTGTTTGGAGCTCGGTGCTGGTGGGTCAGTCAAACCCTGCTAAATACCAGCAGAGACAGCCCCCAGAAACCCTCAGACTGTGTCTCCCGTGAACCTGACACTGATCTCCCGGTCCTACAGACACCTCCTGTTGTTCTACCCAATGCTGACTCCTCAACATGCTGAAACGGCTCTTTCTGCCCATTTTTTACTCATTACTGTTTACATGTCACCCTGACTCGAGGTTTCTTTTGTATTTTAGTGCTGTGAAGATCTGACACCTGGCTGCGAGAGACAGTCGCTCGGCTCTAGGACACCCGTGCTCTTTGCTAAGGTCAGTCTGAAAGCACTTAAAATTAGATGCACTCATTTTAAAACTATGTTAATAAATTATTTTAGCAGTCCTGGTGCTGGGGGTGACCTCTAGAATCGCTGTAAAGCTCAGAGATCCTGTGTGTGTGTGTGTGCTCCAGAGCAGTAACACACACCTTGCCCGTGTCTGTTTTTGTTTGAAGGCCTCTAAGCAGGGCTGGGTCTCAGCGAAGTGGGCACGATGGGTCCTGGGTTTGCGTGATGTCAGGCACGGGCTGGCAGCAGAGGAGACCCCAGGCAGAGGGTGATTTCTCAGCATATTTCATGGGGCTTCAAATCCCCCAAACCCAGGAAAATTACATGAACTATCAGAGTGTTGCTTTCAGCAGGGAGACCTGTCAGATACTGAGCACTTTCAAGTTCTGGCTTATTAGGAGTTGGAAGTGTAATTAATATTCAGTGTAAACACACCAGACAGAGTTGATGATAAAGAATCACTAGCCCAGGAACACATACCCCGCTCCCTCTGTGTTTCGGTGTTAACTTAGGCTGAAAACAACACTTAAATAGCAAACACAATAACGCTGGTGCGGTACTGACATTCCAAACTTTCCAAAATAACCATCCGAGCAGCAATTCGAGTTGAAAAGCAACTTGGCTAAACCTTGAGGCTAATAAACTGCTTGATTAAATTAAGGAGCAAAACCTAATAAATATTCAAAACACTTGATAATGCTTTGTTTGACATAAAGAACATTTAATGCAAGTCTCACTGGAAAACCTGTCAGGTTTTATACCTTAAATAGAGTTTTGCATTTAGAAACAGCGAGTGATTCCGTTTGCTGCCTTTGATTATTGTCTTCTGTCACTTTAATCATGCTGGCAAAATTACACGATTTCTGTGAAGTCAAATCCGTTTACAATGCACTTTTAATACAGCTTTGCAGCGCATTCTTCTCTGCATTTTTATTTAGTTACTCCCTACCTAGCAATACTTTGCTTTGTTCTCCAGCCCTCATTAGCCTGGGGTTTGCTCTAAAGCTCTCCCAGGGAGGAACTAAATAAAACACAGTTAACCCTATGCAAAGAGAAGGTCTGGAACAGCGGCCCGTGCCCGGGCACCGCGCCGGCTCTCCCGCGTCTCTCCCAGCCCTGCCAGCGCCTCGCTGCGCAGACAAGCCCTTGGCATCCACCAGAGCTCTCACCTCCAGGCTCTTGCCAAATCCTGCTGGTTTGGTTCCACAGCACCTCTGAAATCTGGATGCTGGTCGGGGCCACCACCGGCTGGAACTGCACCTCTTCTGCCCTTGCTTCTCACGCCTCCCTGTCCCACCAGAGTGTCCAAAATGCTGCTGCTACAGCGTCCTGGCATTTCGCCTCTATCCCTTTTCCATCCACCCCCCTTGACTTCATCCATCATCTCAGAGCCCACAGAACTGCTCTAGGCTTTAGGTTCTGTGAGGAAAATCTTCTTTGAGAGTGGCAGAGCCCTGGAAGAGGCTGCCCAGAGAGGTGGTGGAGTCTCTGGAGACATTCAAACCCGCCTGGACACGTTCCTGTGCAGCTGTTCTGGATGACCCTGCTCTGGCAGGGAGTTGGCCCAGATGCTCTGAAGGTCCTTTCCAGCCTGGGCCATTCTGTGATTCACTCCCATCTCTGCGTTTTCTCTCATTTCTCTGTAAAAAGCTTTTCTCACACCCACCCCTTAGCGCTCTGGTCTCACCCTGCTTCACGGCACCCTGACCTGTCCACTGTTTCCCAGGAAGACCGATGCTCAGGACACCCCTTCTGGGCTGGAGCTCCAAAACCCCCCGTAGATGCCCAAACTTCTTGCAAGCATCTGCTGCAGGCACTCCCACACTGAGGCAGAATACAACTATACTTGTAACTTCGTCAAGAAGGCTTGAGGAGCAGTTTGCAGCACGAGGATAGCTGTCCTCCAGAGCTAAAGCCACCACAGCAACCACATATCTGGACTGACTCAGCACTGACTGGCCAAATGATCTGTCCTACCTGGTCCACCAGGCAAAGCCACATCCCACAGCACAGCACGGGAACTGTCCTCTCCAGGCTCCCACACTCCTCTAACTCTGAGCAGAGCCCCCCTTGCCATCCTGATTTCATTCATCATTTCATCTTGGAGTTAGTGCTTTTGTTGGATCTTGTCATCTACAGTTTGGTCACTTTTGTCTTCTAATTTTCATGCACAGGGATGACAATGCTGCGAGTTTCGTAAGTGCAAAGCCAAATAAACAAGGCAAGGAGGAGAGCGCTCAGACAATCGGGATCTGCACAGCAGCAACCAGCACCATGACTTCACAGAAAACATGTGCTGCGCCTCAAAAAGCCCTCAGAAAATTCCATCTCCCGAGAATATTTTGACATTCCCAAACTGTGTAAAAGATTACTTCCTGAAGTCAAGGGATCTGCATCCGTTTTATCGAAAATAAATCCTCGCGGGCTTGTTTAAGGGCATTTCTTTCTTATACCACCCAGAGAAAGCATTTATACCATCTAAGTCCTCCAAGTATCATATTTAGAACATTTCTTTCAGATTCTGAGCATTAAACCCCGCTAAGTGCTAAATGCTGATGTTGCTGCTTAATTGTTGTTATACCCTGATAAATAAGCTAAAAATGTGAGAAAATACAATTAGTTTAGAAAAACTGATTTAGCCGTAAGCTTCATCGTTTAACTTTTTATGGTATCCATGACAACCATCGGTCCATTTATTAAATAACAGCATCCCTTGTGTACTACACAAGTACTAAAAACCCTGACAATAAGCAGCAGCATTTAGTTAAGTGTGTTTAGGCCACGCACACGGAGCAACCCGCACCACAAGTGAGGGAATGGGAGAAGGGGATGGATTGCAGACTGTAGCTTTCCTTACCTTAAAGTCATCCGGGAGCAGTAGCTTAGATGTCCTTAGGAAGCTTAATATATATCTGAAAATTTCACCATCTCGATCGATGAAATAGTGTTGTTTTAAACTGTCCAAGACAATGGGCTCTGTGCCATTAAACAGGCGGCTTATTCTGCAAAAAGAAAAAAGAGAAGAAAAAGAAATGGGCAAAAAGAGACAAAACCTCGTTACGCCCTCAGGGCTTAAAAGCATCCAGCTGATTTGGGAAGCATCCCTTCCATGTGCACATGGCAACGCAGTGCCTGCATTTGGTGGCAAAGGGGTACTGGAAGGTAGATGGTTTAGATGTGTGCGCACCCACAGGGACAGAATTAGGCCCACGACCCAACAAGGGATGTGCCTGTGAAACCCTCACCCTGCAGCTGGCAGAGTATTTTTGTTGAGAACACACATCCCCAGCTCCATTACACATCCCCATCCTCCTTGTCCCACACAGAGAACCCAACCATTACTCGGAGATAGGTTCCTGGCCATGAGTTTCTCCTCCAGCTTGGCTGTTGCCCTGATCAAACGCCACCGAAGCCTTTCCGTGGTGCAGGAGAGGCTGCTGGCACATCGAGATGAGCTGTGTGGACCTGTCAGTGCTGGTCAAGCAGCAACCCAAGGCTGAATTCTTGGCAAACCAGCAACCAGTGGCCCGTGGAGCATCTGCAGCACTGCCTGTGGGACCATGGTCCCACCACCAGCAGTCCTGGGGATCAGTCGGGCAGAAGAAAGCAATGTGGCAAATCTTCCATGAGCAAAGCAAAGGAAGCTGGACATGTGAGACCGGGGGATCAGCAGGTCACCGGGCCAAAATGCCACCCCAGCCCCACCACTCCAGCTTTCTCCACGTCCTGAGGAGCACGCTCTGCAGAAAGCGGAGCAGGCATCTGCCTGGCTGCGGCTCCTCCCGCCTCTCCCCTCCGAACGCCTGGCTTCTCTCAGAAGGCTTTGTCTCCCCATGAGAAATAACCCCGCTGAATATATGTTCTTGAAAGGAAAATCGCAGGAGACAGACAGCAACGACCTATTAAGTAATTGAGTCCATCTCTCTGACAGCGCAGCATTGTTCCCAACCGCCGACTGGCTCGTGTTTCAAAGCCTGCTCTTAAATAACCCTGCCAGCGAGGGCTCCTCCACTTCCCAGGGAGAATTCCCTGCAGCCTGCAGGATTTCACTGCCCGGCCATCCCTCCCGCTCCTCACCGGGACCAGGGCAGGGCTTTCCCTGCCCCGCGGATAAGGAGCTGACTGGGAACACCGTGGCCTCCCTCCTTCCAGCATCCCCGTCCCAGCCCAAGCTCCAAGTGCTCACAGCCTGGCCGGGACGGTGGTGGGATGGGGCAGGATTGATCCTGGCTGTGCCCCACACCACTCACGTGCCAGATTGTTCTCTCCACAGCGGCACCTGATCTTCTGACTTGCTAATTCAGTTGTAGATTTAATTAACATGCCATTTATTTTTAAGTTATCAGTGGAAATATTAAGCAAAACTGGCCTTAGCAAGCCCCCACTGAGTGCCGCTGGAAAGCTCTCTGCCCTCTTCAGCAAGCCCCACGTTTTCCCTCCCGTGTCCGTGCACACAACTACTAGAGATACTACAGACTCACCAAATGCTGCCCTAAACCCTAGTTAGAGTAAGTTGACTGTTCTCCTTCAACCTCTACCTTTCCACTGGTATCAGAGAACACCACCCAGTTCACACTGCGACATTTAGTTTGTATAATCCCCAGGTTTGGTGAGCCTCCAGGAATTCAGTATTTCTTCTATTTTGTTGTTATTTTAGGGCTATTTGCCTGAGATGGTTAAACGTGTTGCTTTGTACCATATTCAGTTTTATTCCAGGAACGAGACAGTTAATGCAGTTCCTCAGACAGGCGCAGGGTTTAGGTTATACCAAAAGCAGAGGACAACACTGATGGAGCAGCTTAAGGCTCAGCGTGGGACATTCACTGAGCAAATCTACGTGGATACTCAAAGTTTTGGGATCTTACCCCAAAACAAGCTGGGCTGTGGCACAAACCTCCTCCCCTCTGCTGCCCTTTCCCTGTGAAGCCTGAAAATCCAGGGGACAGGGGCTGCACATAGGGGGGAAGGTTTGCCAAGAGCGCCAGGGCGCAGGGAAGAGAGGGGACAAGGTTTTAATGGGCCGCCCTTTAACGCAGTGAAGCATTTTTTTTGGTAACGAAAACAAAACATGAATTTTGAGGCCTCTGTGGAGCGCCCTGAGCTGTATTTCTTCACCAGTGAAATTACTGCTGGGGAAAGAAACTTGCAGAGTGTTGAAAGACTTAAGTGCCACCCCAAAAACAGTGTGATGAATAGTTTAAGGATTTATTTGACGTTTTAGGGGTCTGCTACGTTCCAAGAGCCAACTTGGCTGCAGCGTGTTGTAACGCTAGATGCGGAAAGCTCTCCTGCTTCTCCCTTCTCCCCACTACAAACCCTACCTGTACAAGGTCCAGCAGAAAAGCAACGCTGTGAGAGCACAAAGCGAACTCAAAACAGCAGCTTCCAAAGGAAAATTTGCCTGATGGGGTGACTGATCATGGGTGAAGCCATGGAAAAGATCACGGAGACCAGGGGCAGCTCCACAAGCCCCACCGTGATGGGATGTGCTCAACAGAGAGGTCTTGGGTTGTCAGAACAAAACACCACATGCAGAAGCATGGAAGAGAACATGCAAAGGCTGTCAGAGAAGCAGCAGGTCAGCGAGGGGATGGGGATGGTTTTACACCGTGTGAACTCAATGCTCCATCAGAAATGGGGACCAGTGGGGCTGGTGGCCTCAGGGAGCTGCTCCCTCCAGCGCCATAATGCATGGGGAGAGTTGGAGTTGGGTCAGCTCTTGGACTGGGCAGTGGTCACCCCAAAGTGGTGGGTTTGATGATGGTGCCCAGTGCTGTACTGGTGGACAAGCTGGGTCACGGCGTTTTCAGGAGGTACTTGCCAGGGCAGGTGGGAATGGTGCTTCCAGTGGTGTCTGTGAAGAGGTGGAAGGGACCAGAAAAGAGTGACAAGGCAAAAAGAGCTGCACTTGGATCCCGCAGTGATGGGTGAGTGTGAGCAATGACTGCTTCCTCATTGATTCCTCATTAGGTGCTGTGCTTCCTAATTAAAAAACACTCCTAAAATTTCTGCCCAGGGTTTCATTTTCAGGCAGGGAGCAGACTGAGCTCGGGTCCATCCAGGGAGCTGCAAGCCCAAGGATGGCAACCCTGCCTTTCCATCACCACCAGCTCCCACTGTGCTCACACCTTCTTCCCAGTGCCCGGCTCTTCTGCTGTCCTGCCCTCCTGGAGATGGCCCTGCTCCTGGCCACCACCACACCATGTCCCTGCCACCACGGGGCCGGTGTCCAGCCTCCAGCTGAGCTGGTCTCCCTGGCACCTCCAGCCCCCGCTGGATGCTCCTCCCCGCTCCCCCCGACACCCAGCTCACAACCTGTTGATCCTATTTTCTACAATTTCTTTGTGCTCCTGTTGTTCCTGCTGAAGGCTTTTACATTTTCAATAATGTTTCGCCAAAGCGCCGAGGGGCGAGTTTCCAGCTTTGTACCCATTTTACGATGATATTAAGATCTCCCTTTTATTAGATTAAAAACAAACAACGCAGCCAGCCAGCCCACACGGACAGGAGCGCCAGCAAATTCTTTTCTCAGCTTCTCGGGCAGGGGAGGACGCCGTGCTCAAGCACCTACAGACGGCTGCTGATGCCCACCAACAGCCCCAGAACTTCCAAACAGTTTCCCACCCACCAGGGGGGGGGTTCAGAGGCACTTTGGGACAGTTTCTGGTGGTTTGGGCTGTTACCTGCTTTAAGGCCAGTTTAGCCATTTTCTTGACATCTCTCTTTCTCAACAGGAAAGTTCCTTCGTAACCAGTGACTCCAGAGGCTCTGAGAGGTGCACCAGTGCTGTGGGACATCCAGCAGAGCTCCCCACCCCCAAACCCCGCTGCCAGGGGGGCTGCTGGGGTCCCGTCCCCCCCGACACCCACCCAGCCAGACCAGCAACACCGCGTAAGTAAAACTCTCTATCACAACATTGCACTAAAAGTATTAATTTAAGTAATTACGCGATTAATATTTAACTGTTCAGTGATAGTTCTTTTTTGTAATTCATAATTCAGTTGTTTACAGTTATTAAAAATTGATTCTGTAGACGCTTTCTGCCCAGTGTCAAATCAGCAGGGAGCACACACATTTCAGCAAACTGTCACTACAAGGTGTCTCTTCCCTTCTCCTCCTGTAAAAATCAGGGAAGAAATGCCTGTCTGGGGTCCTGCCAGTGCCGTGGGGAACCTGTGCTCCCATGGGTGCCCTCAGCCCAACCTGCCACCCCTCCATGCACCCTCCTGCTCTGCTCAGCCAAGCCAACATGAGCTCTGCGTTGTAGGTGGTGGATGTCAGCAGTACTTGGCTGTTGGGCCTTGCTGTGGAGCTGGAAAAGGTGGTGGCAGTCGTGGGAAACACCACAAAGAGGAGGAAGAGTGTTGTTCGGAGGCAGGACACAGAGCATGACCCAAACCTGCCCCGCGGGACGTGTCAGCAACATGTTCCAGGTGTGTGAGTGGAGCCCGTGGTGGCTGCCGAGCGCAAACAGCGCTGCTTATCTCTCAAATATTTTCTCAAGGTGGGTAGGATAGATACTCTTATCTGCTGGCAAGGGAAAAAAATGCTGCGAATTGGAGCAGAGGTGCTGGAGAGACCGGAGTGCCTCGCGCCGGGTCTGGCACAGCTGGGGCTGCTCGAGGTCTGTCCCTTGTCCCAGCAGAAGAAGGTTCCTGCAGGGACAGACCAGCGGGAAGCAGCGGGAGCAGCAGCACCCTGCCCAACCGTGCTGCATCCCAGCTGTGGCAGCACTGTCTAGAGAGGGCATCTTTTTCTTATTTCCATTATTTTTACTGTAAAAACCAACTGGGTTTGTGCACAAGTTCCCAGCAAAGCAAACTGTAACGGAGAAAGCACCTCCAGCCACTTTCCCCAGCAGGGGAATGTTAAAAAAACCCACCCGAGAAGCAGGCAGAGCTGGCCGGAGGAGGAGAGGGCTGTCCCAGCTGAGCAGCAGAGGGGTGTCCTCTGCCTCCTGGCCTGATGGCAGTTGTGAGGAAAAGCCATTAAAATGCCATCTCTGCCTGGACACACACTCCCTCCTGCCCTGCAGAGCCTGGCTGAAGGCTGCATCTAGCTGCGGCAGGTTCTCTGATCTGCCTCCACTTAAAACTTCAGCTATAATTAGCATGAAAGTCCATAAACAACAGCCTGCTGTATGGTTGTACTGAACCTTCACACCCTGTTGCCCGACCAGTGATTTTAAGCCCTTTCCCAGTGGCAGGAAGGCAGCACCAAGGGTCTGTGCACCCCGAGCCTGGCTGCTGGCACTGTGACGCCTGCGCCCTTCGGCTCTGCCACGGCTCCCATCCTCATCAAAGATAACATCTTGACCACCTCGGATGGCTGCAGGCGCTCGCTTGGCTGGGAGGATGTTTGAGCTGGGGAAGATTTAGTTGTAAGCATCTTTTAAATCTTTTATTTGTACAGTGATGGGAAAAAAGCTTCTGCGGAGGAGAGCCTGAGTCTGAAATTGAGGGTATAAACTGCTGCTCTGCAAACTCTGCAATCCAAGCAGCCACACGTGCTTTGGTACCGGTTCACGTGCCTGAAGACACAGCAAGGTGCCCCACAGGGGGGTTCTGGTGTAAGTAAGCCCAGATCAGGAACCAGGCATCCACCCTGCAGCATCAGCCAGGTCCTGCTCTGCTCCAGCCACCTCCACCACCCACTCCTTCTCCCACTGCTTGTGCCACACCAGGGCAAGCACCCACGTTTTGGCAGGGCAGCCTCAGTCACCAGCACTGCTTGGCCCCACAGAGGAATTTCTCAGCCCTGGATCCTTCAGCCCTGGTGGCACAGGTGAGCCACCACAGATCAAGGACAACACAGACCCGTGAGAACCAAACAGAGATACTAAAGCCTGGGACCCCAAAACTCTCTGTTTTTAACAAGAAAAGAGCACAGCAAAAGGACAGAGGAGGCCGCTCACAAGGTAAGAGGTTTATCCACCTCCTGATTCCTCTAACCTCCCGTTCCTCCCTTCCAACCCTGGTCCTGGAATGCCACAGGAGTTTTTCGAGCCACACGCTCACTTTGCAGTGCTTCTGAAGGATATTACACTCATTAACTATTAAGCACCTGAAGGAACTGCAGGATCTATTACCTAGATTTAATACTTCATATTTTGCTGTTCAGGCTAGAATATCTATTTTTGCAATAGATCAGAGCCAGTCTATATAATATCAACATGTATTTTTAAAAGTCAATAATCCGTAAAGAACACTATCATCTACCATGCAGAATCATTCCCAGGAAGTTCTGCAAGGATTTCTTTTTTCTTCTTTTTATACCATCACTAGAAGGCAAAATTAGATATGTAACGGATTTCAGTCAAAACAAAGGCACGGACAATTATGTTTTCAGTTCTGTTCCTATCAATTAAACTCTACTGGAGCAACAGGTAATAACATCCACTGAAATGGAAATTACCTAGTATTTTCTAAATACTATAAAGCGTTCATGGTAAGGATAAGAGATCCTACAGCTCTCTCTCTTCTGCCTGTTGCTGACAGCCTATCTCTACACTTAAGACACTTTGGTGGGTGACTGGGATATATAATTTCAGGGAAATGTATATGGACTTTTAGACTTTTGATACATGATACTTTTCAGTTTGTAGAGACAGCATTGCATATACATAAATTAGCAGTTAAGACAAGAAATTGGAAACAGTAATCTCGGGTGGAGAAGCCAATGTCTTCTCCTGCCTTCAAAAATTCTCTTGGTAGCCAAGAGCCACCCCAGTCCTGCATCCGCACGGCCAAGCATCCCAGCAGGGAGAAGGAGGAGTGGTCCAACAACCACCAGTGACCAAGGGAACTGAGGCTCCCAGGAGCTGTTCCTTCCAGGCTTTTCATTCCCACCAGGTTTACAAGGGTGTTAACCCGTTAGGGTTCGCCCCACCGGGATGCTGGGACGAGGCCCACCAGCACTGGCCACTCATCCCAAATTTATCAGCACGGACCGGCTCCTGCCACCCATCCCACGGGCAGTCGGCAGCTGAGGAGCAGGGCGCTGCTTAGCCATGAGTAACGGTGGCAGAACCAGCCCTCCGTCAGGCTCCTGATTTTAGTTTGCCTTATTAAAGTAGCGTTTGTACATTTTGGTGTGTTGTTTTAGCAGCTATAAAAAGACTTCACTAAACAAACAGTTCCTAGTATGTTAATTGTCGTGTTACGAATCCTTCCGTCGCATTCGGCGCAGAGCCACGTTTACAGGCAGGGCAGCAGACACACACAGATACACACAGACACACACACACAGAACAGCACTCACTCCCTACACCCATCAGCATCCAGCCCACTGCAATCAGGAGATGCATTTGTTGTGCTTCACAAGAAAAAATATAACTTTCACATACAGGGGCAGCTTGCATTTCTCCATGAAAACTTCCCAAAGTTCCCTGTGTGCTGCTGACATGGCACTCAGGTTCACCCTTTGCAGCAGGGGTGGTGGCAAACAGCCTCCTGCTAATTGTTTTGATGCTTAATCATACCCTTTGTGATCATTTGGGCTGGCTGTGCTGCTCTGGAGCACCTGTGGCCAGAAGAGAAGCCTCGGCCACGGTGGGTGTGCAGGTGCAGATGCTGCGGATGCTGAAGATGCTGCGGATGCTGAAGATGCTGTGGATGATGAAGATGCTGTGGATGCTGAAGATGCTGTGGATGATGAAGATGCTGCGGATGCTGAAGATGCTGTGGATGATGAAGATGCTGCAGATGCTGCAGGCACAGGGCAGCCCCGCACAAGGAGAGGCTGTCGTGGCTGCAGTTCAAGACGGGCCAGTTCTGCCAGCCCTGCTCCCAACAGGCAGCAGCTACCCAGGGAGAGTGAGCAGGGCAGAGCACGCCTGACTTGCATATTTTTAATAGAAGTAACAAAATAATAGTGCAGGGAGCCATGAACCCTCGGAACGCAGGACGTGTGAGCGGGAGGAGCTAAACACCCCCTCAGCAAAACATGCCACAGTGCAGGTGACTGCAGGGACAGTCACACATCGCGGGTAATTCCTGCCCGTTTGGGAATTCCTCTCTTCATTTCAAATTGCAGACTGACATTTGAAGCTAAAGCAGCACGTTAGCTGGTTTTATGATACTATCCTTTTTGCTAGTATATAGTTCAGGTTACTTTTGGGTCTTTTAGTTCATTCTAACTGAACTTTTGTCTAAATAGCTGAAGATTAAAAATATTAATACAACTTTACATTGCTACAAGTACCCTATTATGCCATTGTTGCTGCTGCCCTGATTTGAGCCCTGAGAGGCCTCTTGGCCTTTCATGTTTTCTCACCAGAGAATTTACGCTACGTTTGGGCCGTGAAAATCAAGGCAGGGACAAAAATTATTTAACTTAAAACAAACTCCTAAAGCAGCATCTTCAGTTTCCCAAAGGCCCCGATCCTGCAGGAACTGCGCCTCAGCTCAAGCTCTGCGGGAGCTGCAGGCACTCCGTGGAATTAAGCTGTTAATACATGCGAAGGTGCACGATTCAGACAGCACATTCCTGCCCATGCAAGCCTCTTCTTGCTGCTCCTTCAACCGTCCCCTTTCCCGCACCCAGGGCCCCGACGAGCACGGGCTGCTCCAGCGCCGGCTCTCCTGCCGCTCACCCACTGCCCAGCGCTCCGACTGGGAGCCAGCCCAGGATGTCTCCTAAGATTTCCAACCCTGCCTCCATCCCGACGTTACTTCCACTAGCATCACCCTTGTACAACTGGGCACACCGGGAGGGTGGAAAACATGCAGACACTAGTTTTATTTTAATATAAATGGGCTAAATCCTTGCTCATTGAAGTCAAGAGCGAAACTCCCACTGGGACTTGGTGAAGGCAGGGAAAATTCCAAATGGAAGCGATTTAGCTTTCCGACTGTGAGTCTGGCCCCTCCGCATCCTTTGCATGTGTGGGTGCTGTGAAACCAGCACGTTCCAGCAGGCAGCAGGGGAAGAGGGATGGGTGCTCAGGGGCTGTGCTGCCTTTTATAAAGTCTCATCGGTGACGGCCAAGGCGCTCGCTCGGGTACCTGCTGCTCCTGGAGTACTTACGAGCCACAGCCCTTTAACTCTGGCCCCAGACGTACAAAAGCTGAGCAGCTTTTTCCTAAGATTCTTTTCTTTATTTCCAGGAAAGAGCTCGCAGACATGGACAGCCCAGCCTGGGATGAGCAGGAGCACCAGGTGAACCCTGGCTGTCCATGTCAGCTCAAACTACACAGGGACACTCGCCCCTGATGCGAGCAGGAACGATGCCAGCCTCTCTGGGCAGGGAGAAACTCACCTGCCCAGGCAGCTTGGGATGCCCATTTGCTAAGCCTTCCAGCTCCTGAGACTGATAATATGGAAAAAACCTACTTATCTTACATTCTTCCTCAATTTGCTTTCCCTGCAGCCCATCCTTCTGTTCCCCAGCAATTCAAGGACACAAGTTCTCGCCCAGTCCCAGCAGACAGCCCTGCTGCACTCACACTGCTGTGTGCCTCCGGGATGGCTCCCACCACTCGCTCCAGCACTGGGACACACAGGGAGCTACGGGCAGACGGCACCTGGTGACAATGCTCTGCAAGCAGGGATGTGGTCAGGAGGCTGCAGCCACTTCTCATCATCTTAAAATGATGAATGAACATCTTTTGTCACACTTGAAACAATGAATGAATGACGCTCCTGTTTACTCAGACCTTCAACTAAGCTGCACCCAACGTATTTTTCCTGCCTGTTCACTTAAAGAAACTGAATGCATAAAGAATTATTCACTAAAAGGCTATTTTGAAGGAAAAACGGCCACCAAAGCCCTTAAATCCACACCAAGGAAGACTTGTGCAATAGTTTCTGCTGGTGAGCCCGAGCTGTTGGGCAGAACAGAAGAGGAATTTCCACATTTCCAGCAGTTTTTTTGTTCCTGCAGCTGGATGGGAGCAGGGACAGGGAGGAAGCGACCTGCCAACACGTCTGCTGGGAAGAGCCCAGCTCCGCTGCCACATTCCCCAAAAAAGGGGGAGCCCCTGGTCTGGGGGCTACGGAGAGGGCTCCAGCACCTGGGAAGGGTGTCCAGCAATGCACCTGCTGCACAGGGGGTGCTCGCCCTGCAGAATGAGGCCTGGCAAAAACTGGAGAATAATAAGCAAGCCATTAGCTGTTGGGCTCTGACGAGGTACTGAAAGCTGAACCTGGCTTCATGTGTCTGCAAGAGCTTCCCTCTTAAACACAATAACCATGGGCATGGGTTTGATTCTGGTCCCCCTGAAGTCAAGGCCAAAACATCCTTTGATTTAATTGGAAGCAGAAGCCGGCCCCCACTTTAACCCTCGCCTCCGCAAACAGAACCTAACTGGATGTGAGCAGAAGGGGAAATATGTTTGGAACTGGTTACAAATCCATGCTTGACTTTTTTTTTTTTCCCCTCTGCAAGATTAAAAAGTGGTCACTGAATTTTTTTCCTCTCCTTCAACAGCAGTGTTAAGTGCTGCTGGCCCAAACTCAGCCCTCATTCCCTCCCAGACAACCTCAGCGCAAGCGGAGGACCCAGTTCCTCCCCATTGTCATCCACTGCTTCCCATGGAGTTCCACTACCCAAATTTGCCCACTAAATTGTATGTAAATTTTGCAACTGCAGAATTTAAGCAGCAGCAGCCTCCTGGAAGGCACAACCACGTTCCCCAAATGCCAAAGCTGCAGCTCTTGGTGTGAACGGCACCGGAACGACTTGTGGGCACCACACAGCACGGTGCCAAAGAGGTGAAAAACAGTCCCTGGTTTTCATTGTCTGCTTTCTCAAGGGAGAGCTCTGCTGCTGCAGAACCTCTGCCAGACCTAAGGGGATTACCTGCAGCACTGGCAGCATCTGCACTCCATTAGGAGAGGGGTGTAACAGGAGCCTGCCCTTTGGATCTGGATTCCTGCAGCGTCTCAGCTTCACGGCGTGAACCTCAGTTTCCAGCTTCCCCTGATCCCTCCCCAGTCCCACCAGGAGCAAGCGCTGCACAGCAGCTTCCCAGCAGCCACACACAGGACAACATGCAGGTTGTACTTTACGTGGTCCTCAGCAATTGAAAAAGCAGCAATTTCAGCCTTTGAAGGCCATCCTGCCTGGCAGGGCTTCAAGGGAGAGCAAATCCGCCAAAAACAAAAAAAAAAAACACCAAACCAAACCCCTCTAAGATGTTGAGGGGAGTCATTTCTTTTTTAAGCATCAAAAGAGTGAAGTGCGTGCTGATCACAGCCCGTGAGGCCATGGAGCAGACAGTCTGGTGGCCAGAGCACGGAGGTAAGAGTTTGTAACTCCAGAGTTCAATCTGGAGGCTCTCCCAGCTACGGGACTGGGTGAGGAGAGCCACCAAATCCTGTCTCTGGAGTTACACCAGGGATGAGAGTGAGTGACACCACGTACCTGTGCCAGCCACCAGACTGTGCCCTGGATGTCAGGACAGCACACAGGAGTGAGCCACCAGCCCTGCCTGCTCCAGCCCGGCATCCTCCACCAGCCCCTTCTTACCCGGTGCTCCAGAAGCCCAGCCTCCCTCATGCTTCATGAATCCCGTGCTTGCATGCCTGCAGTTTTCTCCTGTTTAAATATGCACTTTGTTCTTAAAGATTTTATTAACCCATGAATAGATTCATTCCGATTTCAATTACATGGGTACAAATCTGGAGCAACTCCTCCAAAGCCAGAGGAGTCATCTCTTTGGGAAGGCTGCCCACCCAGGAAAGGTAGGTGCATGATGCTTTGTCTTCATTTGCCCACTGGTTTTACACTTCCAGATGTTTCTGAGACCCAGTGCTGCGGGTAGCCAGCAGAACAACACCTTACAACAGCAACATTCCGGCTCTTCTAACTCCTCTCCACACATCACACCAGCATCCATCCCTGGTGTAGCTCCACAGAACTCAACAGGGTTCCACTAGGGATCGTTCGGGCCAGGTGTATTATTAGGGGCAGTTTTCTAGAAAAGCAGGGATTATTTTGGTTCCACTTTGCTGGAAGAGGGATTTGGCCCAACCTACTGATACCCAAACCACCTCCATTTATTGCAGTGAAAGCAGGCAAGGAATTAATAAGGTCCAATGTATTTTTAAATCTTGGATTTCATAAATGATCACAAGCATGTAGGTCACAATATACACACAGAACGACACCTACGACAACCACCAGTGGGCTCATTAAAATAATTAAGTTAGGCCTAGAGACAAATTCATTTCGTAACATGTTCCTTACAAAACAGATACCCCCTTGCTTCATAATCCAGGGAGCCTGTTTTATAAACTTCCTAAGCAGCTCATGGAATATCCCCCTGAGCAGACCACGCTGACTCGCCAGCGCGGGGTCTTTATAAACCAGAAGGCAAACAGCAGTGACGGGGAAGAGGTAGCGCCTCGCCTGCCCCCCTGGTACCCGTGCTCTGCTCTCACCTCGGGACACAATTTCCAGTACAAAGCTACCCAATCCACCTCTTTACACAGCTCCTCTCCCCGCCACGGGGAGCTGGGTGTAAGAAGCCACCGATGAAGGGATTCCCCTTCGCTCTCGGTGTAAACCCGAGCACAGGGGCCGTACTTCACCCCACGCTCACCCAGACACAGCCTCCACCAGCAGCACCTGGAAGGAGGAGACAGGGTGCTTCCACAGCATCCTGCGGGAACCATTCCTCAAGAGATGCTGCTCCTGCTTCTCATGCTACAGCCCTGAAAACGGCTGCTGAAAAAATACCGAAATCATGCTGCTGGCACCACGGTGCCCTGTCAGGTGAGCGGTAAGTAAAAGCAGCAATGAAAGAAATGGCAAAGTGCTTGACCAACTCACCTCAGAAGCTGCTATAAATAGAGAGTGCTAAAAAAAATATATATAAAATAATATTGCATTTTCGGTCTCCTTGTCTGCTGGCTTCTCTCTCTGAGTTTTAATAAAGCAGGCTGGTTTTCAACCTGCTGCGAGCAGGAAGGGTGGGAATTACTAATGTGTGAAGTGTAACCCAGGTCCTGTCGTGTTATCGTTGCAGAAAAAGAAAGGGAAGAGCAGAAAACCAGACAAGGTCAGCTGGGATCTGCACCAAAGGTACCAGAGATGCTCTTCAACGTTCACCTTCTGGATGGCTGTAAGTGACACCCCTCCTGACCACAGCCAGATGCACGGAGATGCCTGTTCTCCCCTCCAACTAGCCGAGCCTGAGCAGCTTGTTTCCAGATAGCAATGTGCAATTTTCGCTAATTCAGGTTTTTGAGCAGCCTCTGCCAGGCATAGCACCACAGCCATTATTTTACCTCTGTAAGTCAGAGGATTTGCTCTCTCCTCCCCACCACCAGCTCGCTCTGCCCCTTCCTAGATGCCGTAATGCCCCTTTATGCCTAGAACTCAACCCAGGCTGCAAATGTATACAGATCTGGTGGATCTGCTTTCATCAAATATTCCAAGAAAACACACAAATAATTCATCCATCGCCAGGGCCCCAATCTGAGCACCCAGTAACAGTCAGCTCCGTGCTCCTGAGGGGCAGACACTGAGCCGGGCAAGGCAGCAATGGCCCCATCCCAGGAGGAGCAAACACCTTCATCACAGCAGACAGCTCAGCTCTGCTGGGGCTCCCTGTGTGCCAGCGAGCAGGAGATCCTGGAGAGGTGAATGCAGACAGGTCTGAAAAATCAGTTTCCATGTAAATTCCTTCCCTCCCGTCCCCCCAAGTCACCAGAGTGGCGGGTTAGGGCCACAGGGACTATTCTCCTTCACCCCCAAGGCTACTGCTCCAGCTGGGCACCAGCAGCCCTGGGAAACGCAGGGGCTGCACCAGATGCCCAGTCCAGCACAGAGACTGGGTATCTAACAGCATCCTTCCCTGCTGTCCTTACACCCCTGCTGCAGATCATCGTTATTTTCCACAAAAAAGACCAGATTACTGTTATTTTCTCCTCCTCTGGCGGCAAGGGGACACGGCTCCTCACCTCCAGCCCCACGCTCTGCCCCGCTCGCTGGAAGCATCCCAGCAGCAGCACTGGTCCAGCAGCCCAGGGGAGCCTGAGCTTCACACCTTCCCCTGGTCTTACCAAAGCATGGCATGGACTTTGGGACCTCAGCCAGGCAGCACCCTACGGATCAGCAATGCTGGGCTCTGCAGATGGGGAATGACCAGCTCATCTCACACTGCCTGACCCAGCAGCCTGGCACTGGGAGCTCCTGGGCCTGCTCCATCTCCCACTCCGGTAAGTGACACATCCACGGACAGACTGGGGGGAGGCAGAGGGTGGGAAGGTTAAAGGTGCTTTCTTAAAGTTGTTTGTTTTTTTTCCTTATGGGTTCTGCTGGTCAAAATTCCCTTGGAAACCAAGGAGAGGTTTGTCCAGTCAACAAACAAATAAGAAGAACTCCAAAGATTTCTCTCCGGTTTCATTTCATGCACCTGAAATGTAAACATGATTTTCATCTCTGTGAAAATTCTTACATTAATTCAGAAAAAGGCACACTGCATATAACCAAAACCTCTGGTTTTCAGCTCTTGTTCTCCTCTGCAGCACACACCTGGTGGCCCTGGCCAGGGGCAGAGCTGTGGGGAGCCCCAACAGGCTCACCCCCTGTCCCCAGAGCTGCCAGGCTGGCACACAGCCTGCCCCCAACCTCCATCTCCCAGCATCTGTATAGGGCAGGAAAAACACTTGCTCCTGCCTCCTCAGGTGTTTTGCTTTAAAGTCTGTGTACGGTGTAAGTTCACAACACCCATTAAAATTAATGAGCTCTGCGCTGCAGCTCGCATGCAGGCTCGTTTTGGAGCGCTTTGCCTGAACGTGGGCTGCTGGCTCCTGCTCAGGAACCCGCCGACTTTTGGGTAATGCCCAACCGTTCAGACCCCACCACTGTCACCCCACACACACGGTGCTCGACCACCCTTGGTGGGAAGAGCAGGACCTTAGGAAGGCTGGGATGTGCTGTGGCACTGTGCTTGTCTGTCCCCTTCCCTGGGCTTAAACAGTCGTTTAGCGGGTGAGCAGGGGATGGGAGAGGGGCTGAAGAGGGACAGGAGACTCTACAGGTGGTGGATGTGAGCAGAGTGGGATGGCAGTGGCATGGAGAGGTTTGGGAGACACCTTATTCAGGATGGGTGCTACCAATGATGTGGGACTGCTGCTCCAGAGTGGGATCTGGTGCTTGTGCAGCCACCAACAATCTCTGGTTAGGACCGAACCTGGTCTTCACTCCACACAGTCTCCTGTCCAAAGTACGGGTCTTGTTTAAGGTCTGAGTTAGGGTGTAACTGCCAGCACAGGGGAACTGACAGAATTTGCTAATTGGACGTTGTTTTCTTGTAATGACATCAGGAACACACAGAATTGACAGGAAATCAGCAAATAAGTCACAGTAAGAGTGATACTAGATTGATCCTACACAAGCACGACATGAGAGATGCTCTCAAATGTGCTGCCTGGACAATTGTATATCCTAAATACGAATTACATATTCTGAGTACATCTGAATTAAGAATTTCCCTGCTACCTCCCAAGAAGAACAGAGCATGACCCAGCACGGAGCCCTGATGTGGAGAACCTGTCTGCTAGATCTCAGAACAGCTGTGTTGGAGCTTGTCAGTGATCATGTTCTGTCAGGGGCAACAAAGGGGTCCTAAAACTTGGAGAAGAGCATTCCCCTGAACTCAGACCAGTCTCAGTGACTGCAGAAAGGGAGGAAGAAGCAGAAGATCTCAGGTGTCAATGCTGAACTCCAGCCACCAGGGAGATTGGAGGTGCTGGAGGAAAAGGGAGGAGAATTAAAAGCATGGATACCTGCAGAGTAGCTAGAATGAGAAGGTCACGCTTGGTAAGAGAGCTTGGCTGAGGGAGGACCTATGTAAGAAACATTCAGAGGAGAAGACGTGCTTTAGGGGATTCCTTTGTAAATCACCAAACAAGTCCATGGATTCTGAGAAAAGCAAGGCAGGGATATGTCTGGAAAGCTCTGCTGTGTCTTGCAAGAACTAAGGTCACATCATTAGCTTCTGAAACAGTTCACAAAGCTTGTGCTGGTGTTTCTTTGGAGGATGGGGCCTCCAGAGAAGGGGGTGGGAAAGCCCAGGTGCCCCAAAAGCTGAGATCAGGAGGTGCTCCATGTCAGCACTGGCTCAGCACATCTTGGACCACAGGGAAAAAAAGCTCCCTTTTCCCAAAGAGGTAAGAAGACCACCAGAAATACCTGAGAAAGGTGTGAGCTTAGGATTATGAACAGAAGAAAGGCTGGGAGCAGAGAGGTCCAGTCTGAGTTCTAAACTACAAATTGTCTGGGGGGGCAGCTCCCCAGGGTCTGGGCATCCCCACCGTTCCCACCTGGACATCACCACTTCCATCAGAATTATTCCTGCTTTTGTCACGACTGATGCCACAGAAAGCATGGCCTTTTGTAAGCACATCTTACAGAAGAACACAGTTATCTTTAACAGAGCACTGCACGACAAATACTAGTCAGCCAATGTCAGGTAAATATATTTCCCTTCTATAGCAGACCAACTCACGAAGCACTCACAGCAGTTCTCTGAGCTAGAAACACTATTTGGGGCTGTGAGAAGGACAGGCATCTAAGGAGAAATCTGGTGCTGCTTTCTAAGGGAAATTCAAACCGGTATCAAAACTTCCAGCGAAACCCTGGAGCTGGGGCTTGCTGGGATTCGGAACTTCCCTTCCACTGAAGTCAATGAGACGTCTGCCACTGAAGCGGTGGGAGTGGGATGTGATGTGGCTTTGGGTGCTCCTGGCTGCACATTCTGGGGCTGGTTTGTTTCTTAACTGTAAGAATTGTCTCGCTCCCTTGGATAAATACCATTTGCAACTCACTTTATGGATGTGCTAGAGCTTTTGCAGCCTTTACAATCTGTCATATAAATCCGTATTCAAGTGTCAACGTGTGAAGGAGCTGCTTTAGAGGTCCTCTGGGTGAAAACATGAATGGAATTTTTAGAGGAAATGGACTCAAAGGTGAACAATTTGTCTATTTAGCCAGTTACTTTAGAAACAAGATGTTGATGGCTTAAACAGGATTTTTTTTTCTTTCTATTTGTAACTCACAGCTACCAGAGTTGGAAGTTTGGTGGGAGACCACGCTGAAAATACGCTGCTGAAACAGAGCCTCAGCTCCAGGTAAGGCAACATCAGCCTCCCTGGACCTCCAAAGCTTTTTAACTTTGATGGCAATTTTGGCAATGCACGGAAAGCAGCCTCAAGGAGCTCTAGGAAGAGGGATTAACAGTATTATTTTAGAGAGAATTTCTGTGACCACCATCATTATCCTCTTGTTGATCACAGTTTTTTGTATGTTTCTCATTTTCCTTGCCCTTCACCCTCTGCAAGGCCAGCCTGCTTCCCCGGATGGTGCTTCATCCAGAAAGCCAACTGGAAAGGTGTGTAAGAGTCGTGCAAGAGCGGTGCATAAGGTGAGTGTGAGTGATTTAGAAACCACCTTTGATGGTGTCTCTTTAACCCTCTTCTCCATCACACCAGTTGTGCACTGCCCAAGTTTTCTCCTTTTGAGGTGAGAGAATTTATGTAGCCCGTAAAAATTTACTGGAAAGAGGGTGTCTTCCCTCTTTAACGCCTAAACTGACACCCCTTTACTCACACAAATGTAATCAATGGACAAACACTCTCCTCACAGCAGCTGCATTAACACAAACAACATCAAAGACCTTGTCACAGTTGCTCTGAAACAACACTGGGACGACTGAAACGTGAGATTTGGCCTCCAACATCACATCACCATCACTGACTCAGGTGAGAAAGTCTTGCAGAAGGGGGTTGCTTCCCCCCCTTCCAAGCTGGAGCAAGCCCCCCAAGCTGGGAAGAGCCAGCAGAGCACAGCCAGTGCCAACAACCAACAACAAGAACTGCATCCCACTGCCTGTCAGGGGTAATTTATATCACACCAGAGGGGTGACTGGGAGCAGGTATAGGCAGAACTGGTCATACCTACACTTGTTCCAGCTGAGCCTCATCTGGCAAACTGCTGGGAGCTCTTCCCCACCATGGAAGCCAATGTGAACAGTCTGCCCAGGACCGAGCAGTGCTGGGCCTCCTCCAAATACTACAGAAGCATAAACATGATCCGATGGTTTATTTTTTCTGTTTTTCATCAACACATGACGTCTCTGTGTAGGCAAACCCTGACTGTACTTACACACAATGCACAATCCCTATGTGTCCTTAAACATCCATGTGCAGTATATACTAAAAGCCTCCTTAGGATTCTGGAGCACAGAGAAAGAAACAGGGGCTGTGACACAAGCAAACAGGAAGTTTATTCCCACAGCTTTCAATTTCAGTGAGTGCAAACTGTATTTTATGTGACTGGAGCTAAGACTTAGCGAAGCGTTTCAGCGTATGCTTACGTCTTTGGCTGAAATACAGTCTACAGATTTGTTTGATTTCTCAGATTTGAAGCTTTCAAGCTGATGCTCAAACCGAGAGTTTAATAACGCTGCCCAAAACAATCCAGAAAGCTGTGCATGTGGATGGGTATGGCCATGCCTCTGGACGTGGCCATGCACGTTACCTCTGAGCATAACCCAAGAGTGCCCTGGCATTAGTTAGAATCATGGAATGGTCAGAGTTGGAAGGGACCTTAACTCATTGAGTTCCAACCCCCTGCCATGGGCAGGGACATCTCCCACCACACCAGGTTGCCCAAAGCCCTGTCCAGCCTGGCCTTCAACACGGATGGGGCTTCCACAACCACTTCCACAATTTCCAGAGGTCTGGCTCAGAAAAGCTTCCTCCTTCCTCCCATGCCTGCAGGAGACCCGGGATTCCTCTCCCAGCCAGGCCACCACAACAGTCTGTGCCTGATGGAAGATTCACACCACCAGGAGCTCCAGCCACCCCCACAGAAATCATGGCAAGTATTTGCCTCAGTGGGGAAGGAGAGCAGGGATGGCTCCACGGGGGGAACCCACCAAGGCCACTGTGCAGCACCACAGAACACCAAATTCTAAAAAGAAATCAAAAATGAAAAAATATTGAGGTGTACCCTCCATCCAGCTTCACCATGTATGCAGCAGTATGTCCTGTGTGGGACATGGCTGAAGGGAGATCTTTTGTTGTAAAACTACACGTGGTTACTGTTTAATCTTTCAGATTTACAGCTCCTGTCCCGTAAGCTGTCACTCCAGTGGGAACTGAAGGTCCAGCAGCTGGGAAAGCATTCAAGCCTTCTGAGAAAACACAGCTATACAAACCTAAGGCAACACACAGCGAAACATCGGGCAGCACCTGGGCTCTGGTCAGTCACAAGCTTTGTATTTTTAGTTTAAACAACGTGCCAAACTTCAATAAATGCACTTCTGTTATTTAGCAAACAGAAGGGAAAACAAAAACAAAGGGGGTGGGGGGACTAGATCAGTACTCTGCCCTCTTTAAACAAAATCCGTGAATTTATGCATATTCTCCCAAAACCTCTGTACCTGAAGTTTTTATTAAGTAAGTCTGATATGGGGCATATTTTAAAAATAGTGTCAGGGGTGGTATTTTAAATTGTGGAAACAGATGTGCTGTTCCATTGCAACTGCTGAATCTTCACAGTATTTTTTATACTGCGAAGCGTTTGTCTGCTTCTCTGTTATAAATCTCTCCCCACTGAAGAGATCTCTTCCCTCTGATTAAAGCAGCACCACACAGACATCATTAAACAGGCACTGTCTAGAAAAATCATATTATTTTGGCCTAGTCATAAAATAGAGGTATTTTAATAATTGTTTCTTTTCCACGGAGAATTTCAGCAGCTCCCTCTCCTTGGAATGAAATCACAGCCGTATGCTTTATGACATCAGAGGCATTTCAAGGTGTCTCCATAAATGTCATTTATTGCTTGGGAACCTGCCAAATCCGAGCAAAAATCCCTAGTTCTTTCCAATGAAAAATCTTCAAAGGCAACTAGAGCTTTCTGCTGGTTGTCATACTAAAAAAAACCCAACTAAAGCTCTTCCTGCACGGAAATACTGGCCATGCAGGCAGCAAGCACTCTGAGCTGGGCTCTGGTTTGCTTTGGGGTCAGTCGTGGCTGTGCCAGGGATCACTCTGGGCACCCTGCTGCCACCTCCTCTGGGGGACACCCACAGCACTGCCCCTCCTGACAAAGCAGCAGTCCAAGTGACAAAACCCTGGACTGTTTTAGCCGTCACCACTGTAAATCAGAATCAGAGTGCTGATGAACAGGGTGCTCCAGTGAATATGCTTTAACCACAGTCCCCTTCCACAGGTCTGATGCTGCCCAGCGTCCCCCATCCTTCTTGGTGCCAAGTGCCCCGCGGGAACGGCAGCCAGGCCAGTCACAGAGAGACTCTGTCACACACACAAACACCCTCATGCCACATCCATTCATCATTTGCCACATCTGTAGCCAGCTCTGTGATAGCACTGGTCACACAGTCATGTCACCACCCCCTGGCCAGCACAAGGGCTACCATGAAGCGGGCAGAGGCTTGGTTGCCCACAAGCAGAGCTGGGTGGCCACTGCCTCTCAGAGGGGTCACCACTGCCATGCAGATACCGTGTTCTGGCTGGCCACCACAAGCATCCCTTAGCCCCAGCGTAACAGAGCCAGTCTGTTTTCTTAAAGGAAGGGAAAAAAAAGGATTTTTTCCCCCTAAATGTGAAGGGAAGCAGTTGCTTGGCACGGCTGGCAATAATCTAGGGCAGCGCACCAACAGGTGCTTCCAGCGCACCGGCAGAGCGCTGGGGATGCTGAGAGGGAAAATGAATAGACTCTCTAAATAATACATAAATTTTACAGGCTTCTTTTCTGTAGAACCCCAGTGAAGTTACTGTATAAATCGGAAACTGAATTATTCATAACCGGCGAATATATAATAAATGGCATTTGGTGCTGAAATATTCCTGGCAGGTACGTGCCTCCCGCCACGCGGTGCCCGGCAGCGCCGGGGTCTTACCTGGAGTCCGGGTACTTGGTGAGGGTGGCCAGGCTGCTGGTGTACATGTGTCCTCCTACATCGATGTGCACGGGCGCGTTGGACTTGGTGAGCTGAGCGGGGAGAGGGATTCCTTGCGCGGCCAGAGGAGAAACCGGGGAGCGTGTTAGAGACAGGCGGGACATGCTTCTTCCCTCCTGCAAAGGAGAGGCAGAAAAAGAACAGTTTTTCTTCTCTTGAACGTTAGCAGTGGGTTACCTTTCTTTCCAGCGTGATCACAGATCTAATCAGATCGTTTTTGCATCTGCCTGATCACATATTCGGCTAACAAATTATCGCCACCACTGTAATTAAGTGTATTTGCATCATTTTCTTCAAAGGACCAGAGGGGAAGGGAAAGATGCTTATTAGCAATAAGAAATCAAGAAAAAAAATTTTTCAAGGTGTCAGCCTCAAGGGGCATAAAACAAACTGCAAAATTCTAATTAAAGGTCGCGGGCTTATGTGTTAGATGTGAAATATCCCCTGACAAACGAGTAACCAATTTGTGAATTGGGATTCAGGGGGTTTTTGCAAGTTTGTCTCAGTAACGAGACACCTCTAAATTAGTGACTTCCTCAGTACCCAAGGCACTTAGTTTATACATGTAGTAAATTTCACATCAAACTAAGATCAATTTTCTGGTTTATTTTCAATAACTGTGAAATAAATGGGTAATTTTCAGTTAAGCCTTAATATTAGACATAAAGGACTAATAAGCTTTCAAACAGAAAACAATTAATACCTGGGAGCAGTGAAAACAGGAAGGGACACAAACTGACCCATGCTCTCATGACAAGACGTTAGGAATGACTGTACAATCTGGCACGTGAAATCACCAATTCAACAATCCACCTAGGGCTTGCCGCCCTCAAAATATCTGAAAAGGAGTGAAATTTCTGAATCCAGTCCAAAGCAAAAAAATACCGAAAGGTCTTAAAAACGAACAGGACAACCATAGCGAAAGGAAATTCCTCAATTCTCTTCCATAAGAAAAGCAGAGCTTATCCTGCACGGAACGTGTCTCAAAGCTGATTTCAGCTCAGTCGGTACAGACGGCACACATGTCACACGGGGAAAAAACCCTTTATGAAAAGTTCAAGCAAACGGCCATCCCTTCTCCCCTTATGGGTAAAGCGACACATGCAAAACATTACAGTTGAAGACATTTCCGAATATAATCTAATTTTCCTGGTATTTTGTTCTGCAAGCAGGCTACCAAGCAGCCAGGCTCTTCCTCGCATCTGACAAGCGCTTTACATGCAGCACTGCAAAGGGAATGCCCGTTTCTCCCACATTACTTTGACAATGTTTCTTAGAAACCCGGAGCAGGTTTCACCTCTCTCTCAGCAGCATTTTGCACAAGAAGCCTGGCTGCACCACTCCATGAGCACACCATCAGCCACCCCCTTTGCCACAAAACCGAATTCCCAGCTACACCGAAAGGGACCGAAAAAAATCTCAATACATCTGGGCGGCTTCACAAAGTCCTCACGACATCCCCGTCTGCTGCACTTCACCCCGCTGAGCTCCTGAGAACCCCCTGCACGGACAGCACAGAAATACATCACCCCATTATGAATCCACATCCTTTCCTCCGCAGAGCCTGGCCGGGCATCTGCACTGAGCAGGAACCAAACGCCAACTCCGTCCTAGGACTTCTGTGTCAGCCCAGGCGAAATTGGGCATTAACATTTTTACTGCAGCACCACCTTCAAGGAGAGTGACTGAATCCTTTCATGACTGAAGACGCCGCTTTCTTGTTTCCCACAAGAGCCTGTTGTGGGCAACCTTCAGTAAATACGCCGTGCAGCATAAATAAAAGAACTAACTTTTAAAAACAACTTAGTGTGTAAGTACCTACAGGATTTTAGCGACGTGTTTACTGATCTGTGGGTGCCTCATCTCCCTGCCAAGGCAGACAAAGGGAGGGTTTTTCTTCCCAAAGAGCACTGTAAACTCATGTTCACTCTCTACTCCTTCCCTTAAATGAAAGGGTCAGGAGATCCAGGCTGAATGTCAACCCTGTCTTTGTTCAGACCCCAACTATCATCACTAATGACAAAGGTACAGACCTCTCACGGCACAGAGCTGCCTCGGAAATAAATCTCGGGCAGTTTCACAACACAAGTGCCTAATTAGGGCTCATCTGCACCCCTTGTTACAATTTCCAAATGAAATCAAAGCGCTTCCAGTCCTCTGCAAACGCGTCTTACGTTTAACCATTTGTCTTGAGACGCAGACTTCAATTTTAAAATATGCACAGATAGCTAAAGATCAAGTGATCTGAATCTATTTGTGCATATTTAAACACTGCTGCTATCTTAGGATTTTGTTTAATGTTGGTATACCAGTAAATTCCTTGATCTGCAGAGAGTCTGAGATTCTCAGGGAGGCCATCCTCACACAGTAGATATTTAATTTATACTATTCACTGGAGGGACCTTTTGAACAATCCTCTGCTTTTGGCATCTCCCAGCTAGAGCATGTGTTGAAAAAACACTTAATTATAGAAAATCACTGGAAAGCTAAAATAGTTCTCAAACTTTTATGGCTTTTCATACTTACTGAGGGTGCCACTGGCTTTTTGGGGGAGGGGAGAAGGGGAACTACAACACAGGCTTTTCCCCTGTTGGAGAGGATTTGTGTCGAGAAAAAAAATGAATCCTACAATTCTACTGAAGTTGTGGAATTGAGTTGTCTTCATATGAGCAAATTATCAAGGGGCGTAATTGTTAAGCACTGCTTAAAGGGCACTGAAAACACTCCTACTGCTCCCAAAGAATAAATACCCCTATTTCTTAGGTACCATAACCCTATTTCTAATGCCTGCTTCCTCTTCTTAATGCGAAACACAGCTAAAATTCATCGCACTGAATAATGGACTTATTTTATGCACAAAGCCAAATCCTAAATGTATTTATCCAGTGGAAGTCTTTATGCACATATTTTCTAATACTGATGTGAAAACTAAAACCTTAAGGGCAAATATCGCAGAAGCACTAACAAACTTCATTTATTAAACCCTGTAAAAATAATCCTTGCTCTTTGGTTGCCCACAACAGGACGCAGCATCCCGACGAGTGGCACAGGCAATAACCCTGCTCTAATAAGTAACACGGGAACCTGCTGAAGGCAAAATCAATAGAGCCTGATTCCCAAATTATCCGAATGTTTAGTTTTTCAAACACTACACACCAAGATCTTCCAGAGCCAGCTTATCTTTTTCTGCCTTTCTAAGCTAACTGCATAAGTACTGCTTGTAAAAACTATTTGCCCATGCAAAGTGAAATAATCACAATGCCATGCTCATTTACACACAAAATGATTTTGTGTCCCATTGTGCTCACAGTTGTTCAGCTCTCTAGGGGTGATTAAACTAGCTATGCTGCTACAGCTTGAGATGATTTCACTGAATCGTTTCTCCATGAAGTTGCTTCTTTGCTAAGCTGTTATTTTAACCATAAAAGGTAAACAGAAAGCAGTTGTAAGAGCTCCATTCAGCTCCGTGCCCAGGGCTATCACCCTGGGGCAGAGAATGCTGAAAGACTGCAGAATTTTCCAGGGTGTTGCCTTTCTTGCTCTAAAGCCTTCAGGAATACTGTTCATTTAATACACACTCTAGATGATACATTTCAGATCCTACTGAAAGAAAGACTTCAAAAGTGTAAGAACTTTTGGGCGGATGAAGCTTTCCCACCTCTGCACATAGCCCGGGGCCATGGTAACCAATACTGCTGTTGATGTTGGGAAAATACAGCAGAAATAAACTGCGCAGAGCAGAGCAGCCAGGCAGGGACAAGGGAGGTGAGAGGTTGCGGGAGAGAGGAGCGGGCAGCAGGCTGGGAGGGAGAAGGAGGAAAAGGGGGAAGCACGGAGGAGGAGGCGGCTCTGAAGGAGGGGACAAAGTTAAATCAAGGAGCAGGCACTTAAAAGCCTACAGATGGGAAGCAAGACTAATTAAGGATGTAAAAGCGCTTTGTTTCTAAAGTTTATTGTTGCCAGGATAAAAATTAATTGAAACTAATGCTGTTATTCACTCGCGCAGTTTAATTCCTTCATGCACATTTAAGACGGGGGAATCAAACCGG
>VXBW01005303.1:7044-33396 GCA_013400375.1 Thinocorus orbignyianus
TGGCGGGGACTGTCCCGGAGATGCTGCGGTTCGTTCCGCGCTGCCTCCCGTTGCTGCCGGGTGACGGGAGCCGAGCAGAGTAGCGGCTCCTCTTTCCAGCTCATCTCCTGTGCCATCCTCACAGCTGATGGGGCTAGAAATGCAGAAATTAGGGAGCTGCTCTGGAGCGCTCCTGGACCCGGCTACGGTATGTCGGTGCTTCGCGGCCAGAAAAAGCCGCAGCTGCTGAGCACAACGACCGCTATAACACCGGGCTGGTGCACCGAGACCTCGGTAGCACTTGCAGCCGCATGCTTACAATAGGTTTCCTGTGCCCAAATACTAATGCTTCTTCGCTAACTGTGCTTAGAAAAGGAAAGGTTTCCCTTCTGCGATTGTCCTCTCTATCGTGGTGCACCAGGACCAGCAAAATAATACACGTATCCATGACAGGACGTTGAGTGGAAAAGGAATAAAGGAGTATTGTATTACCTATCTCTTTTTTCCTAAGATATAAATAATCATAGTCTGTGAATTGATTATTACCTTTTAACTTTTTTTTAACTACAGAAGGGACTCCTATACACACACACATTTAACATGCTCTGCAACCTACTCCATAGGTCTAGGAAAGAAGTAGTTTTCTCATTCTTTCACATTATTATCTGGGATACTAAGAAAAGGTTCTAGAAAATGAAACAACACATCAAGTATTAGGGCTCAAGACAATGCGTAGCTATTAAATGATGTCTGTAGAGGGGGACTATTTTAAAATTGAGGTTTACAACAGCTTCACCTGAAGCATCTGGTATAGACCTGTGGTAGAAACACAGTCCCTCCATTTACATCCAGCTCTGCTCTAGCCTGGCAATTACCGTATCACTTTAAAGTTTTAAAAATGCCACTTCAAGATCAGGTGCTTGCTGAGCAGAATTCTTAAGGCTGGGTAAAAAAGCCCATCCTGTTACAAACTTTCTTCAGCAGCTGCTACAAGCCACTGTTGGAGATGGGATGCTGGTGGAGATGTTACTTTGGGTACCACCCTGGTGCCTCGTGGGACAGACCAGTTCGCTGATGTTCATTAAGGTTGTGCCTAGGTGTAATGCCTAACCAAAACCCACTGTGCTGCAAACAAAGTGTTTTTGATGAGAGACTGGATTTTCAGGGAGCTCACAAAGCCATACAGCCAGATGAACAAAAAAGTACAGTAAGTTGCTAGAAAAACAAATAAATTTGTACAAGTGCGACAGAGGCACCCAAATAAGTATTACTGGGCTGTAGGAAAAGTAGAAAGATTGAGAAGAAGCTAAGCATAGAATTACACAGCCTACTGCTTACAGCAAATCAACTGATGAAGCCAGCAAAAGTGAAGTGAGAGAACAAAGTAGATGGTGAAGACGGTGTAACAGGCAACATGAGCCGTACCGAGATTTTTTCTCTAATCTGTAGTGAGGGCAGATGCTGCTATACTAATACTAAATAGTACTGCTGTACCTGCTGAGCAAGAGCTCGGTAGGTAAGATCCTGTACCCAAATAACATTAAAGGCAGATCTAAGGCTCTCACAGTTGTTTCCTAAAACCAGACAAGCAATATTGTCCCAAGGGGAAAAACCATACTAGCCTATGTATGAATTGTATTGGCAACCAGTTGTGTTCCAGGTCTTCATTGTACTTGTACTATAAGCACAGATTCATATACTACAGAAATGAAGAAAGATTACAGACTAAATTCACCTATCTGTGACAAAATCATGCTAGGTATTACCCTAGGATTACCCTTGGGAGACAACAGTCCATACAAAAATTGTAAAAAGCTGAAAAAAAAGTCTATTTTTAAAGATTATATTGTTAAATTGAGATTATTTAATACTTTCATATGGGGTGGGGGGTGTGTGTGCATGCATCTATAATCAATACAGGTGTTGAGCAAATACACACAGAGATATAGTCAGAGTTCACAATCAACCAACAGATGAAAGTTGGCAGGTCAAGCCTGCATCCCAGCGTTTTTGGCAGGAATTTCAGGGACTGGGTTCTGTATTCTTAAACTGATTGTGTATTAGCACTTCTATATGAAATTACTTCCATCTTATGTTAAGGATTTCTTCTGTTATGCAAAAAACCCACCCCATTCTTAAATTTCCAAGCTCAGTGAAGTAGTTGTTTTTACACCCTACAAATGGCTTTCCCAGTACATCTCTTAATGACCAGTGGATACTGTAGCAGCAGCAGCAGCACTGACTCACCGCGCAGCACCGTGTTGCTATGTGCTTACTGCGCTGCGGTTTTCATTACCGAGATAGTGGAGCTTCTTCAGAGCAAGCCTCAGCAACGCCATGGTTTCCACAGGGATTTGCTACTCCATAAAACACAGAGACGTCCCTGATCCTGCCCAAGTTGAAAGAGTCAATGGTGATTTAAAAAGGGTTTATTAAACAAAATGGTTTTTGAGACTTAACCTTTTTTTCCCTCTTTCATACACTGATACTCGTCCTTTTGTTTCTAAATGGAGACAGCTCTTTTTTCCCCGACTACTCCACATGAAAGACCCCAACCAGTTCTGCCCCTTGAGAGGGGTCCTTGCTGCATACAGGATGCCCACAGAACGACAAGGTGTGGCATTTATCGTGACTGTAACCCTAATGGTTTTTTCCTTCCTCGAAGGAGACCTCCTGGCTCTGCCCAGGAGCGACTGCATCGCGGCGGAGCAGCAGTGTCTCTCCGACCCTACCTGCAATGCGACCTACAGGGTCCTGGAGAGCTGCGTCCTGGCCAAGAGTCGCCTCCTCCCGCTGGACCAGGAGGGCAGGGTGAGGTGTCTGGGCGCGGAGCTGGACCTGGGGAACAGCTCTCTGCTGCACTGCAGGTGCCACCGCCGCATGAGGAGACAGGAGCACTGTTTGCGCGTTTTCTGGACCGTTCACTCCAGCGTGACAGATGGTGAGCTGAAATAATGTGAATTTACAAGGTACTAGTGAGGCTGGGCCCTGCCCCTGTCTGAAAACAACTGCAAAACACCACTCCCCAGCACTGCAGGTATGGCTCTGGAGACACATCTCCGGGGGTGGAGGAGTCACCAGTGCTGTGTTTGATAGGCAGAGAAAATTGATCACCCCTGGGACCAGCCCTTCAAATACACCAGGGACCCTGAAAAGCAAAGGTAGCGACTCTGAGACACAGTTAGTGCTGTGAGGGGGGGCTGCTGAGAAAATCACCTCAAAATGATCACATACGTCCATCACTGAAAACGGACGTGTCGTTATATTGTGACACATGCTGTGATGGCATCCTTGAGCGTGCTGCTGCCTTCCAGCCACGGCTGGATGCTGCTGCCTGACCTCCCACCAAAGGCTGCCTGCGCTGCCCCTCTCCTTCTAGTGCTGACCCTGAAAAACCCAAATGACAACACAGGCCAAATACCAGCCAGGGGAAATCTCACGACAAAATGTAGTGCTGTTTTCACACAGTAACACTCTTGCATCTCCAGCAGAACCATTCTTGGCATTTGGCTTTCAGTGAGACAGAGTGTTTCTGAACTCCTGCCTGAGGAAACAACCAGGCAAAAATAAGAAAAAAAATCAATTAAAAAACCCCAAATAAATGCTGGGCACAAAGCATTTCTCCCACTGCATAAATTATCTTTTATCTCACCCAGGTTATTTCCATCTGGAGACCTCTCCTTATGAGAATCCAGCAAATGAAGAACAGTGGAAGACAGATTATAATAAACTGGCAGCTCTGGTATCAGGTAAGGATTGTAATGGTTACATGACATAATGCTGCCCTTTCGTTTCAGGGGCTGAAAATTATTAAGATGACCAATTTGGCGTAATGGCCCCTTTAATCAGAGGGATGCCTGCTCTAGATACTTGCCTAAGTTTGCGCCCCCCCTCTCCACCCGGAGTGTAACTACCACCACAGATTCAGGCCCATGAAGCAGGGAATAACCCACAATGATGCATTCTCTCAAACAAACACCCTACCAGTAGGAAAGACAATTTTGTAACTGGGGTGACTGCACTGCCATGCTACAGGCACACAGCAGGACTCGTTTGCTTTGCTCTTTTTCATGGTCCCAGTCTGACTGTCAAGGAAGGGCTACTCCTGCTTCCACACAGAATCTCCTCTGGAGAATTTCTTCACTGTTGCTGGATTTCTTTTGTCTTTACAGGCTCACAGTTAGCAGGAGATGCAACAAATCCGTGCCTGAAAGCAACTCATGTCTGCAACCTGAGCAAGAAGTGTGTTCGCCTGCGCACGGAGTACGCCTCCATCTGCACCAAGGGGGCAGGAAGCGAGGACACGTGTGACCGCCGCAAGTGCCACAGAGGGCTACGGAATTTCTTTGAGAAAGTCCCTGAGGATTTCACCAAAAGGATCCTTTTCTGTCCATGTCAAGATGAAGTTTGTGGAGAACGACGCCGGAAAACTATTGTTCCCGATTGTTCCTTCCAGTATCACACCAAACCCAACTGCCTCTGGCTTCTGGACTCCTGCTTAGAAGACCACATTTGCAAGTAGGTCCAGCAGCAGCAGTCATGGGCCAAGAGCAGAGCAGAGCGTAGCTGCTGATGGTCTCCTTTTCCTTCCTACAGATCCCGGCTAGCCGACTTCCAACAGAACTGCCAGCCTGCAGACACGGCCGCGGGCGGCTGCGCGCTGCCAGACCGGGCAGCCTGCCTGCGGGCGTACATGGGCATGGTCGGTAAGTGGCACCCGGGCAGCGCAGGGAGGGTGCTTGCGGGCCACAACTTGCAGGCACGTTCTGGTGCTGCAAAGGACCCTCTTGCTCTCCCGAAGCAGACAGTGCAGTCTGCCAATTAATGTGCCTCAACCTGGTTGATGCTGGTGCTCCCTCCTGCTTCAGAGGTAAACAGCCCAAAGAGAGCTCTGCCGTGGTATTTATCACTCTCTTTTGTCCTGTCCTCTGCTGTCAAGCACTTGCCCGAGATTTCTGAGCACCTGCACCATCAGCTGGCACAAACTGCTCTGAAGGCCCAGCCACCAGGTCCTGCAGGGACCAAGTTGTCACATCCCATCAAAGGGATTAGACAGGACATTCCCTGATGTTTCCACTCCTGGTGTTGTGTTGGTGTTGCACGCACTGTCCTCTCAGAGCCAGCCAGAACATGGCATCACCAGCCGTGAGAAGAGAGGTCATCTGTGGCTTTAGGCATTTGCTGCCAACCTGCTTGTACTTCTTCAGAGCGGCTGCAAAGAAGAGCAGTGTCTCAGAAGCTCCAAATCTAGACTGTACCTTCTGCTTTTTCAGATGTCTTTGCTGGTTTTATGCTAAATGAACTCTGGCTGAATGGCACACTGTGGGTGTGCAGCATTCCTTTGGCAAAAGGCATTTGGCCAGGCAGTATGTCCAGCTTTTGTTGCCATGTCCCGGCTGGCGCTCCTCACCTTTCTGCCTGCAGCAGCTTCAGTTATCAGTGCAGACACCCACAGATTGCCCCAGTCAGGGCAGCACCTCTGCACAACCCAGCAGACTCCACGTGGAGTCACCAGGCCCAGGTAACCCTGCGGGAGCTGCCAACAGAAGGTGTCTGCCCCTGGGGCAGCATTCCCTTTGGCAGAACAGGGCACGTGAGGCTGCTGTTGTTTGGTGATGTGAATCCTGATTGCAGTTTCTGGGGCTCTGGGACAGGTACGCCCATGACACCCAACTACATCAGTAATTCCAGCGTGGAGATCTCCCTGTGGTGCACATGTGAGAGCAGCGGCAACCAGAAGGAGAAATGTGACCAAATACTGGGAATGTTTGAGAGCAACAAATGCCTTGGTGAGCATCAAACATCATAGAACCAGAGAAACAGCACAGGGAAATTCGAGTCCTGTTGATTTCAAGATCCTACAATGCATTGTGTCCCCACAATCTCCTGTCCAACCTATGGGACCAGCCTGGATCTACTCTTAGAACCGTTTCTGTCTATTTTGGCCATGCCTATGTTCATCTCAAACCCCATGAAGCTATTTCCAAAAAGCATTCAAATTAAGGGGTTGCAAGACCCCACCTAGGGAGGTCAGACATGCTGGGTCCATAGGTTGCTGTAACGGCATCAGTGTGCTGGGATGATGGGGCCTGGGTTCCCCTCTGCCCCCTCCTCTCCTGTGCCCACCTTTTGCCCTCACTTAGTCAAGAGAAGCAGCTCCTGACACAGGTCACTCGGTTCAGCAGCACCGCAGTTACAAAAACCTGTTACACGCAACTGTGTAATCCTAAGTCTGTATTTCTTTTATGTCCCTAGCATTTAGGCACAGACCTTAATAAGAGCTAAATATTTCATGTCTGTAAAAGCTTCCAAAGGATATAAAAGAAACCAGCAGCATTAGATAAATGATTAATATTTAAACCTAACTCCTGCTGTATAGAAAAGCGTTGCACCCAGCACTATAGATACAACTTCAACCTAAACATCCCATCTGAGGTGTTGCATGCCTGCCCCTTACAAAACAGACAGCTGGGAAAGTCCCAGGGGGACCCAAAGGTCCTCAGGTGCAGTGCAAATTGGCTTGGCAGTCTGCTTGACCTCGCAAGTAAACCCACAAGCGCTCACTGAACAGAGAATTCAGGTTTTCTAAAATCAAAGCCACACAGCCTGTGAGTGCATTTCCTAAAATAGCTTCCCTAGGCTTCTGTTCACAACTCCACTGTGCACAAGAAAAGCACAACGAGACTCTTGCTTTACTTCTGTTTGCAGAAAATACCATTTGGTCTCAAATGCACCTGAAGCAGACAGCTCTAGAAAGACAGGAAGACTTATTTTGTTCATCTTCCCTAAGCTTCCAAGGAGACAGTGCCAGCACAGCTCTTGCTTCAGAAGTGTCCCAGGTATGCATGGCTTTGTTGTCTTCACAAAGCAGCGAGTCAAGGGGCCTAGAGACAGTAGTAGCTGGAAAACCTTGCATCTGGAAATGTGTGATTTCAGACACCAGAGCAAGGGATGCCACGTGCGTGCAGAGCCCTGGACCACTTTACCTCGAGCTGTTCCTTAACAGACGAGCAGACAGGAGGCCACAGGAGTTTCCTGTAGTCCCACAATTAGTGCTTAGAACCAGGGGCTCTGCAGCCAAGCATTTGAACATGTCTACCTGGGATTCATTCCTCCTTGTCCTTTCCTAGGTGGCTGAAAGGAAGGCACAGCAAGACGTCTCCGAACACAGCAGCATGCCCATGGCCGCCTCTGTCTATTCTGGAGCTGCTGCTGCTTGGCCATCTCTGGCTCTGCTCCTTCCCCTGTTGCTTAGCTCATGTTAACTTGGCATAAATGGCATCTTTCCTTCCCATATTATTAACTGTATTACGTATCCAGGCACCTCCCACTACTGATTTACCTTTGGGAAAGAGAAGGCTTCCAGAAAAGAAAAATAGAGCAGCCTTAACCCAGAACGGCAGACACCGAAATCCTCCCTGCAGTGAGTTTGCACTGAGCTTTGCAGATACAGCGCCCGCCATTGAATTGCTTCTGCCACCTCTGTTTTGAGTAACAGTCAGGCTAATATTCCAGCACAATATTTTAAAACAAAGGTCTGAGTTCTGTCAGAATTTGGGCATAGTTCCATTTCCAACTGCAGGGAGGGACCTGACACCCCACCTTCTGGAGCTCTTCCTTAGGCATACAATTGTAGGATGGATTGGGTGGGAATGGACCTTAAAGACCATCCAGTGCCATCCCCTGCCCTGGGCAGGGACACCTACCACCAGCCCAGGTTGCTCCAAGCCCCATCCAGCCTGGCCTTGAACCCCTCCAGGGATGGGGCAGCCACAGCTTCTCTGGGCAACCTGGGCCAGGCTCTCACCATCCTCAGAGTGAAAAATTCCTTCCTTGTGTCCAATCTACACCTGCCCTCTTTCACTTTAAAACCATTTCCCCTTGTCCTGTCACTACAGACCTGAGCAAAACATCTCTCTCCATCTTCCTTGTAGTGCCCTTTTATGCACTGGAAGGTCACAGTGAGGTGTCCCTGGAGCCGTCTCTTCCTCAGGCCACAGCACACCAACTGTCTCAGCCTGTCTTCATAGCAGAGCTGTTCCAGCGCTCTTGTCAGTTTTGTGGCCTTCCTCTGGACCCCCTTCAGCAGGCCCGTATCTGTCATGTGCTGGGCACCCCAGAGCTGGACGCAGGACTCCTGAGTAGCACAAAGGGGCAGAATCCCCTGTCACCCTGCTGGCCATGCTGCTTTTGATGTAGCCCAGGATACCGTATAGCTTTCTGGGCTGCAGGCACACGTTGTCGGCTCACGTCTAATTTTTCATCTACCCGTATCTCCAGGTTCTTTTCCGCAGGGCTGCTCTCCATTCCTTCATCCCCCAGTCCGTGTTGGTTTTGGGGGTGTCCCAACCCAGATGCAGGACCTCGCACTTGGCGTTATTGAACTTCATGAGGTTCACGTGGGTGCACTCCTGAAGCTTGTGCAGGCACAGACCCCAGTGTTCCATCCTAAAGACTGTAAGTCCACGCTCCAGGGTGGGTTGCAAGTTAAGATCAATAAACATAAAGTCCCCAGTAAACAGCAATTCTGTATTTCTCAGTTCCATTTTCAAATCCATTCTTTTAAGTGTATGAAAAATACCATCCCAGATCAAAGACTCTGTACTGCAGCTTATACTCTTGCTCCTTTCTGGTTTGCCCCTCACAACATTCATATGGAGCGTTATCACAGCTGGCAACAGACTTAGGTTTTGTGAGTTAAGACAGACTTCTGTGTTCAACCCCAGTAAATTCTTATCTATCAAAGGAGGGCCTTTCCCGGCCTTAGGATGTACCGTCCAGTAACACTCAGATAATACGTATAGCTCATCAAAGTTGTATTGACCACAAAACCCACAGGACATTCAGTTGCAAAAATCTCTGGAAGCTGCAGCTGCCTTGACCCTCTCCCGGTACTCTCGTTGTCACTGTCCCTTGCCCGCTGCCTGCCCCATCTCCTCCTCCTCTGCCAAGCTCTGTTCCATGAACCTGTTTACTCCGAGTGTAAATGTGTGCACTGTGTAACTGCTGTTATTTTGTACTGCATTTGCCTGTTAAAATGTGGTGTTAAGTGAATATTGATTTCTGGGCCTAGGTTAATAGTCCACAATCAATCATGTGCCTGAGTTGCCTCATCCGCCAGCCCAGGCTTTCCGGGTGGCAGCTGAAATCCTGCTCTGCCACGCATGGTGCCCCGCGCTCATCCTGACACAGCCAAACAATACTGTAATACTGAACAGATGCAGGTATTTCTTTTCACCCTGGGCTTTCCCTGTTGCCAGGGAAGCACCAGCTGAGCGATTGTCCTTCTGCAGCGGTAGCATTTCCATTTCAAATTCCAGCCTTTTTTTTATGTCCTGGGCAGGTAGGGCAAGGAGATGGCTTCGTGGAGCAGAACCATCTCCTCTGCTGCACAGACACACAATATCTTATTTTCACACAGCAGGAAGAAATATCATGTCTTACTAATAAAGAGGAGTACGAATGCTGGTATTTCTGATTACCTACTGAAATACAGCTATTTGGATCAAGAGAAGCACTGTTCCCACGTTTGCTACCGTTCTTTAATGAAAACGAGTCCATGTTACCATATTCTAATATTGGCATTAGACCATCCTCCTTACGGTGGGACTGGAAATGTGTCAAGACTTCTGACTGTAGTATAACAGCATCTGTCATCTCCAGAATTTAGTGGAGAGTGACAGTGAAGATGTTTTTCTTTCCATTATTCCACGAATCAGTGATAGTATTTGTGAGAATAGCGGAGCTGTCTGTGCCCCACGCAGAGCGAACGGCATCCATCTACGGCTGCTCTGCACCGCAGCCTTTGCTCTTTCCCCACCTCAGTGTTCCAAGACAGGTTGATGCGGAAAACAGTACTAGCATTTTGTTGTTCATATTCATGGCGCTGTGCACCTTTAGCCCCACGCCCTTAAGAAGGTTATTGATGGCAACTGCAGCCTCTTGTCACGTCCTGGATTATGTAGGAAAATGCTTGGCGCCCGGACAAACCCTACTCTAGACTGAACTTAAAGCAAAATGCATCAGTTTGCATTTTTCTCCAAGTGCCCTGTGACCCCTTCACACATACACAGGCGCCTTTGTTCATCAGAAGCTGCAAATGAAAGTCATCTCTAAAGACACCTGGGTCACAGTGCTCACCTGTGATGAGTACACACACAGTTTCACTTAAGCTTTTTTAACACCTGATCTCCAAATGTCACAGTCATGCAGCGCATGCAAATATAAGACCACGGCAGTATCAGAACCGGTTCAGTTCGTTGGCACCACTAACTATCAGAGACCGGCACAGTTACCTAAACCCCTTCAGAACTGTTCTTACTATCGCTGCCACTGAGCGATTCAGAGAAAACCCTCAGCTTCTGCTCCCCAGGAGCTGGAATAATCATCCCGTGAGTACCTTTGGTCTAAATGGAAGAAACAGAAATTCTCTGCCCTGACAGGCTTAACATTGAGCTCTTAGCAAGTGTATAAAAGGAGGGAACCTTCTAGTTGTAATGTAGATTATTTTAAAAATAATCTCAAATCACACTAATAAAAGTTATCTTGCAACTCTAGAAGTCTCCTGCCTTCCTTTGCATTTAATAGAAGCAACATGCCTTGTCCCCTTCTTCTGGAGGCGTTATGGGAAGGAAATTTAAAGAACAGAGTTCAACAGAATCTCTTACAAAGGAATCCTGACAACAGCTTTTGCAGACATTGCTCACTGTCGGGTACCTCAGAGGTGGCTTCTACAGCTCTGACGTGGCTTTAGATCCCTTAACGTGGTCTAAGGTGGCCTTTACAGAGGGCACTTGCACCCTTCTCCAGCAGCAACTCAGGCTGTGTTGGGGAAGCTGTTCCTTGTGTGACAATCAGAAGCAACACACGTTTCTTGCCCAAGGTCATAAGCAAGGCACTGCCAGAGATAAGCCTTGAATTAGGAAGTCCAAAATTGTTGCGTCCTCGCCTCATTAAAACCATTCCCACTGCCTCCAAAGCCATGTGTTTCAATTAGAAACAAGTGACTGCAGTTTTCCTTTCAAAGGGAGCACAATATCTATTGCAGGTGAGAAAAAAAACAAGCTTTCCTTCAAACAGTAACACCTGGCTACCACTCCCTGGCACATCTCTCAAAACCTGTGGACAGCAAAAGGCCACACTGAGTTGACAAGAGACCAGGACAGGTTCACACCTACAAGCATCTTTTTCAATACATCCTAAAAATCACAAGTCACTCCATTTGCCAGAACAGAAAGCAACTTCACATGACGAGAATAAAACTTTGAAAGTAACCTTTGAGTCTGTGAAGCAGATAAAGCCCTTGGGGATGCCAGCAGAGCAGCAGGCACCCACTGCTGAGCTCCAGCATCCCTCACACTGCCACAGAGTCCCACCCGCCAAGCTTCAGCTGCTTCCCCCGTGGAAAGAGCCACTGGTAAATCGGACCAGCAGCTCATCACCGCTGCCTCCATCAGCAGCTCCTCATCACCGCTACCTCGGGGACTTTGTGGCTGAAGCTCTCTGCAGTGCGGGCGCAGCATGGGCTGGTCTCTAATGGAAGCTCTTCTTCCAGCGACCATCACTCCTCCAGGAAGCGGCCGAGGCCCCGGTTTGTACAAACCCCAGGGTTGGCAGAGGTCGGGGACACAGCACTTTCTCCAAGTGCCTTCATGAAAATAGCCCCACGCGCTTTCCATTTACAGCTGATCACCTCCATTATCCCCAGGCTGGGAGGAGATGATCAGCGATTGTTAAGTGCTCGAATCAGACTAATAGCTCGCTGCTAATTCCCCCAGTAATGCGAATCCAAATTCCTGGTAAACAAACTGACTGCTTTTCACACACAGGGATGAATGCCAAAAGCCTAATATTAGAGCTCTGGAGCTAAAGCTTTTAGAGCAATCCTGTCCTCTCAAAGATGCTTAATGACATTATATGATGTACTAAATAATTAGAAAATGAAGGCCCACTTGGAATCAATGGGTTACTGTCTAATTACGATGAAAAAGGGGCTCTACCCTGTTTTAAACAAGTTTATACTAAAATGGTGCACCTGATAAATGGGGCTGATAACTATGCCTTTACCTTTGGGCAGAACAAGGCAGCATTAAGCCAGCACAAAATAATTGCGTGATTTTTGGCTCATCTTTCTTCTCATTGGTCCCACCTGTTTTCCTGTAAGGCATGAGCTGTTCTTCCCTTCCGACCATCAGATGACAAAGTTTATTAAGCAACATTCAAACAGCTCATCCTGATGGCGAGAAAAATCATCTTTGCATTTCCAGAATCCCTGAGTTCACACCAGTGATGCTCAAAGAGCTGAGAGGCATCGCCTGGAGCCTCCAGAAGCCCGAGAGGCTTCTGCTAGAATTGCTCGTGAGCTTGAGAGCACAAGAGAAGATTACAGTTATCTCTGTCTCTAGATGAAAAGGCTGAGAAGACTGATTATCTGACCCAATTAAAATTAATTAGTAAATGAGTCTCTGATCAAAATAAAGAGCAAAATTATAGAAAAACCCTAAACAGAGCAATTGGAACAACGTATCTAACAATTTTTATTCCACGTTTGTTCCACAGCACACCCACACATACAGTCTGGGCACTGCATCCCCTGGAAGACACTGCAAGAACAAAACAGTTGCATGAGACTTCAGTTCTCTTCCTCCTGCCACAACCATCTAGGATTTTACATTCACATCCAAAACTAAATTAAAATATGTTGATGTTTATATTCCCATCTTCCTCCTTTCAGTGTACTGCTCAGGTAAGGAAAACAGAGGTGTCTTCCAGTAACAATGCTTCTCATCCTAAACTGCGTCCGTTCCTGCTCCCGACTGTTCCACTGTTGGTCAGGGAGGAAGGTTACGGGGAGACACCTGCATTGCAACACACACAGAGACAAAAGCAAAGTATTGTTTTACAGTGGCATGTTCAGCAAGGAAAAGCTGAAGCTGTTTTATAACGCTGCAATTGCTGTTGCAGATAAATTTCCCTGGCATTCACAAGTGACTATTTCAAACTCCACTGAAATAAAAACATTTATTCCGTTACTGTGAGACATATAAATCATAACATTTGTTCTCAGAAAAAACAAGTATTACGTGACAAAGTATATGTATGAGCTTGTGACTGATAACAGAAGGTTCCCTGCAGTCTTAAGTCCCTAGACAAAACAAATGGAAACTTTTCAAAACTGTTTTCTGCAATATTTGTCCTATTTTTGTTATTCTGAGTTTGTTCATATATATGAAGTATTTCAATAGACTACAGAAGGGGTGATTCCCCTCCGAATTTCTCTTAAAACCTTTAGTACTCAACAGTTAAAAGCAGAAAAGCATTTTCTCCTAAGAAAGGGACACTATTAAAACCAAGCTGACCTCAAACCTACATGCCAGTTTCGAATCTCACAGAGATTTCACCATGGGCTCTTAATAAACAAAGCCCAGGACTTTCAAGAACTGTGGGGTATCAGTTATAATTCAGTGCTTCCTTTCACCTGGGACTACAGGAAAATGGCACGAGTCAGAATCATGGCAAGTGTTTATTCATAGTGGGACATGTTAATATTCCAAATCATGCATGCTGCATAATTCTGCTCTCTTTGCACCTGCTGTTGCTGCAGTCTCCCATGTGCTTGCAGATTCATACACAACTCACTCATGAAATGTTTTATTAAAAGGTGAGCAAAGTGCCACTGCACTCTCCTCCTTTTCACCTTTTTCCTCACAAGTCCAGCACTTAAATTACTCTTCCTTCTATTTAAGTTTGCCCATTAGATGCCGTCATCACAGGTCACCAAGCCCCACTGCAAGGAACTGAAATTTCTTTAACCATCTACACAGTTGCTTGTGCAGCTTTCCAAACTGGCAGAGGTTTGTTGTTGGGTTTTGGTTTTTTTTCCTTCCCTAAAGAATCTTTTGATTAACTGAAGCCAATTTTGCTAAGTGCTGGTGGCTCTCAGAAGCTTGTTGTGTCAGTGATCCCCAGGGCTCCATTATGTTTTCAGGGCTATAAAACAGGAATGGCTCAGTCTTTTTGTAGAAATGTGAGATAGCAGTTAATTCTTCCAGCCTCAAGCTCTTTGTATTTCACCTCCATCCTTCCAAATCAGAGCATGGGTGTCTTTTATGGCAGTTCTAGCAGAGATAATAGTTAGATTTCCCATCTTTTTCCTCAATTTCAGTCCAGCCCTGTGTAAAATGCACAAGCAGCCCAGGTCCCCAAATACACCACTCAGCCGATCGCTGTTCTACACACAACCTGCAGCTACAGCGGGTCCACATCAGAAGCACATTTTTAGGGCAACACTTACATGCCAATATAAATCACAGTAAAATGCAACTAATAAGGAACTGCAAATCACAGTGCAAATGCAAGTTTTAAATATATTTGCAACACAGAAAGGTCCCTAGAAAGAGATTACGACTTCTCATGAAGGCATTTACTAAAAAGTTGGAAGTAAAATCTCAGCTGTTTTATCCATATTCCGTAGGACACACATCCCCTCTCTGCAGGGCTGAAATGCTGACACTAGCATCTTAAGGTTGGCCTCTGTTCTCAAGAATCACCAAGTTACATCTTCTATCTGGTAAATCAGGCACATTGATCAATTTTCCCCTTTCCTTAACATTTTAATGTACTAGATTATTATTAATTTCTTTTTGATCAATCTCATCTCAGAAGATCTCACCAGAAATCCTATTATTCATGGTAACACACTATTACTGCATTTTAATTCAGACTTTCAAGTACAGACTTCTCAGTTCAGAATCCAGTTGTCTATGCTAAGGCATAACATTTCTTTTTCAGATGTCTTTTATATTTCAGTTCTGATTATGTCCTCAATCAACAATGCCACACAGACACAAGTAAAAATGGTCTGCACGCTTGCTAATCTAATAACTCACTTCTGCTTTTGACATACAGTTCATACAATCTGCTATGTTGCAAAAAACACAAACACAACTTTTCCAGCTAAGCTCAACCACATCACATCCTGCTCTGGCAGGACTCAGGAACACGTTCTGCCAAAGGCGACACAACCCTCCACCACAGGGCATGGCCGATCTCCAGAATTCCTCCAGCACAACCTCCACTTCAGAGAAGCAGCATCAAAGTGCCCTTCACGTGTCAAGACTTTCTGCGTGTCAGGCTGATTCCCCAGAAAAAGCAGCAAAGCCTCCTGAAGGGACAGATCAAAACTCTGTTCTATCCTGTTCCCAGCTCACGAATAAAGCCAGATGCTTGAGGGAGGAGAGAGGAATGGAAAGATCCCTCTCTCTACAAGTGAATTAGAGCACCGATTTTTGAAGAAAAGGCACTGAACTGTGGATTTGTACCAATTACTCCGTGACATGCTTCTCTGAGGCCATCAGTGTCACCTCTTCCCAGTGGTGCTCTTCCCCAGCAGAGCCCTTTACTGCCAAGTGCCTTTCTTTTAAAATTGTTGATAAACCTAACTTTTGGGATTTGTGTTGACCTTTTGACACACTGAAAAATTGTTTAGTATTCCTCTATTTTTCCTCTATACTGTGCTATTTCCTCATTCCTCTGATGCTTGCAGATTCATGCTGGGAAGAAACCAGATTATGAAAAATAAAATCTGCCATGGCCCAGCAGAACATATCACCGCTGCTGTGACAGGTACAGACTTCCTATTAACAGGAGGCGACAGCAATAATTACATATGTAAGTCTCTGACAAATCAGAAGTGACAGATCAAGAATTAAATCAGGACTGGTGGCATTGCTTCAAGTAAAATTAACTACTCAATATGCCTGAGGGCATAACCAGGAATCAAGATGTAAAAAATAAGAAGAGGTGTAGACGAGGCATTAAGCAAGATGTCCTGAGCTCCACTTGCCACTGAAACAGAACCAGCAGTCTAGGAAGTTAATTTTTGCCCTCTTTCAGCAAGAACTTAGGCACATATTTCATTATTGGTATAATTTAAAGCTGTCCAAGTTGATTTCTCCACACTGGATAGTAAACAGAAATGTAATTGTGTATTTGTTTGTCAGCACTGAAGCACTGTCCCATTAATGCCTTAAGGGAAAAAGCCAAAGCCTTCTCCCGGAGAGGAAAACGTCTGCTTTCTAACCAAAGAATTCCATGTCTCAGACAAGAGGGTAACCTTCAGGTGCTCAGATACTCATGAAGTATGAGCCACTCGGCTTCCGCTGAGATTTTTCTGGAAGACAAAAAGAATTCCAGCACTGAGGGTGGAAGGCAATGTTGCTACATCCAGTAATTCTCAGTCTGTGTAAAGCAAAAATAAAGTAGCAAGACTGATGCATTACATCCTACTTAACCTGAATTGTCTTGTTTTTACATCGTCAGTATGCTGAACTTCAGGGACTGGGTGTATTTTTGTTCTAGTAACTTTTTTGAGAGGCTCTCTGTACTGTGCAGTAAGGTAGTTAATTAGTAAATTAATTAGTAAAGAGAAAGGAAGGGAAAGCCTTGGAATCTGAAGAGTACTAAGAATTGGGTTTTTTATCATTATATGAGTAGAATAACACGGGAAGCCACTTGCTCCTTAAACAAAGGAACTAATGAGACCTGCCTTCACGGATCCATTGGCATCTCCGAGACAGCAGTGTATATATTCAGAGGGGTGCACACACAGAGTGCGCCTGTACTCCTAACAATATCCCCGTCAGGCAGGAACCAGAAGATGCTGTAAACCCACCCAGGATTCTGCACATGCTGACCCTCAGTGACACAAGCAGGAGCTGACTGATGCCGAGCTCCGGCAGAGTTTTCCCTCCTGGCTCTGATTTTCATCTCTCCTCAGAGCCACTGGCTCCAGAGATGCAGACATCGTGGAACAGTCGCTCGCTGCCCCGCTTGGCTGAACAGCCACCACCTGAGCACTGGGAACAGTCACACGCACCTCTCTTTCTATTTCCTCCACTGAACCATACACACCTCTGTTTTTGAGATGGCTCTATCTGACCAACCACAGAAAAACAAGTGGCTCAGATGGTATTAAAAGAAAGAGCAAGAATATTTCACCCACAGAGTAAGAGAAACCAGGTTCCTGCCACGGAGTGCAAAGCTTATACAGAGGTAAAACCGTGACAGAATCCTGGCTTTACATTGTTTTCACTAACGAGATCACAACCTTGTCCCAAAGCGAAAGTATGAACACACACACGGCAACAGCACACACAACAAAACCAAATAGCTGCTTGTGGTGAACTTCTGCAAACTACAGGCTTTAACTTAGCATGTGCTGCTAAAACAATTTTACACAGAAAACATGCATTTTATTTTTCGGATGCTGAAATCAAAATTTCCCAATCTGAGAACTGGCAGTTTGCAAATTTGGCAATACGGTTTCATAAACCGGTTACCCCTTCCAATCCAGCAATGTTTCCAGCTGGATTTAGTCACTTACATGGTTGCTTCATGACCTAAAACATACAAAATGACTCATTTATCTTCAGGTCTTCATACCCCATCTTTACCTAAATGGATATCTTCCTCAGCAGCCCCAAAAGAGTCAAAGGAGGAAATAAACCATTGAGGAGGTTTAGAAAACCACCCAGTCAGTGAACCAGCTCTGGCCAGGCTCGCCAGGAACACCCGGAGGAATGCGGACAGGAGACCTCGCTTCACAAAATATTTAAAAGAAAAGCCAATCCTTTAGATGATCTATTTTGCACAGACTGAGCTAACCTGGACAAAATCTAACATAAAAGGAGGACACATTTCATAACACAAACAAGTGGACAGCTTCAAGCAGGGGGCTCTTGCACAGCCTAACGCAGATGTCAGTTAATTAGAGTAGAAGGTTATATCATTAGCAGCCAAATCGATGTAAAAGGAATTAAGGGCTTGGACAGCAAGCTCCCCTGCTTTCCAGCACAGCACCCGGGGCTGTATTTAGCTAAAATTCAATACACATTAGCGGGCAATCAATGTAGCCTTGTATGGGGATGTCTTCTTGAAGTACTTTAATTGGACTCTCTAGTGTTATCAGCGCTGAACAAGATGTCAGATTAACGTAGAAGCCTTCCCAAATGGGACTGGCAGCCCACAGTCTGGAAAAGCCACTTCTGTTAAAACCTCACTGGCTTTCCAACATGTATTAATAGTACTATTTTCACAGTTATCTTAAGAAACAGTGACTGAAAAGCATCTTTACATACAGGCGCTCCACCCTGTAACACTCAGCCATCTCCAAACCAGGAACAGCAGATCCCCCTCCCTGATTTGCAATTTCAGTCCCAGGCATCATTAATCAAGAACCTGCCAGTCACAACAGACCGACAGTTTTTACCCTGAATTTATAACCTCTGCAGAGAATACAAATCAATATTGAAATAAGCAAGTGTAAAATACTCAATCCACAACTTCCGTAACTGGCATGAAATTTGGCACAGCAGTATTCTAAATATATTATATTATATATATTTTTTAATATATTATACATATAGCAGTTTTCGTGTCAAAAAATTAAAACACTTTCTATTCAGTGTATTCCCAGAGTTAAACTGCAGTACTGTCCCATCACCTAGCCAGGAAGTTATTTTTAATGTATTGAATTTTGTTTTAAAAGGTACCACACAGCAGTTACATTACAATTTTCCTGCTCAACGGAGCAGATGCTACAAAACAAATCCAAGTCTTTCCTCTGAGATGTTTTACCTAACAAGGCAAGAAACAAGTAGAGCTATGAGAGGGCAGTACTAAGAGAAACAAGGCTCACGTTCACATTACACAGCTGTGTACAGCCCAGGGCTTTGACATTTCACACAGAATAGAAACAAATATAACTCCATCTAAAACGCCAGGGAAGATGTAGTTTAGGTATTTTCTGACAGATGTTCACACTCTGTGAGCGGCCAGAAGAGGCAGCACTGCAGGCAGCACCGGGCACTATAATTGATCAGAGTGGCTACAGCATCCACAACCTGCTACGGCAAACCGGTACCTAAAGCAGAAAAAGAGCAGTGACAAGGAATCAGATTATAACCTACAGCTCCACTACTGACTGCTGCAGCATTTGTCAAACGGGCTTTTTAAAAAACAGTTCCCCAAACTCTCCACATGGGCCACCAGAATTTATTGCTTTTGGATGTACAGTCCAAAAACCAACTCAGCACAGTAACAATTCTGAAGCTTATATCGATGTAACCCGTGCACCTTTCAAACTTTATACAGGACTTTCATACCGTGTCCTGGAAAAACATGAAGCCATTATTTCTGCCCAGTAATAAATCACCTAAGCAATGCAGTACTCTCTATAATGGAAGAGCTACACACTCTATCATCCATTACCTTCCAGCTTAATTAAATGTTCCTTGAATAAATCTTGTGCTTACACTCTTGCGACATGCTACCACTGCCGACTTCTCCATTTACAGACTGGCTGGGTACACTCCAATCATCCCTGCTCATCGCACCCGTCACTCACAGACAACTCCAGGCTCTCAGAGCGCTCCTCTCCGGATCCTTCTCTGCTAGTTATTAATTCGATATGTCTGTGGAACTGAATTAATTATATGAGCTAGGTACCAACAGACCTCTTTTAGCTTGCTTTATTTAGAGTGGCCGAGGTTGAAGGAGGACAGGGCACCAACATTCCTTGAAGTGAAACTATTAGGAAAAATTAAATTTACTAAGCAGGAATACATGCACTTGGTTTATTTCAGTTTTCAATTAGGCAGAAAGCATTGGTTCAGGGAGCATGAAAAGCCTCCTCTTTGCCTTTGAACACAAAATCTTCTCACTGATCTGCCCTGAGAGCACTCCGGCAGCACGGGGAGACGACTTCAGACAAGTCAGAGCAATTTTAAAACAGGAGTATCCTTAAAACGGCTCCATGTTTTCAGTCTGCTGAAACACCAGGTGATTGAGGCCAACCTGTTTTACTTTTCATTAGAACGGATGGGAGGAGAATGTATGTTCAGCTTCAGCAGATGTTGAACATTCATGTATGTCATCCTTCAGCAGATGAAGGGATATATTCCAGAGGAGATGCAGTAATAGTTTAAATCACTATTAACTTAATCATTAACAGTCATCCCACCAAATGCCAACTGGGAAGAGAAGGCACCAAGTTCCACCTAATAAACCAGAAAGAGAATAAACAGTAAATCATGTACTGCTGGCAGTAAACCTATATAATGTGATATCTTCCTTTCCTGAGCCAAGATTGTTACCAAGATTTTTTATAAGGTTGCATTTTAATATGCACTTCTCATGATGATAAGAAAAACAAAGTAATCTACTTTCATTAAAAACATCCCTACAAAATCTCCATTATATTAACCTAGTGGGGTTTGGGGAGGTTTTGTATTTCTTGCTCTTCAAAGGGAGAAGAGATACATTCTGTATATATGTTCAAAAAGCTTCATCAGCCTGGGCATCTAGACAAAATTCACAAAGCTCTCTCAGAAACAGTTTAAAAGCATGGATCACAGAAATTATTCAATTAAGTACTTTAATGACTTGAGCTAACACTCAACGCAGCAGTGTTGGAGTTTAACCACCAGTTAAACTGAAGGTTCTTAAACCCCCGATTTCTGTTGACCTGTGGAAGATTAACTGGAAACAATCTATGTCCTAGAAGTCACTACTGACTTGCTAATCCATCATAATGTGGCCAGCACCAGACAATAGAGATGTACTAAATTCTGTTTGAGAACGGCATCACTCTCAATTAACGAAAATAAAGTCAATTACGTGCAGAACATACTTTAGTAATATTTAACTTCATTTTCCTCAGGATGTCTAATATGATACACTGCTACCTCAAGGAAATACATTTTGCATTTGTATCAGATCCACTGACAGCAGAAACCACTTCTGCAGCAGCTCGTCAACAGGGTAGAAGACATGTACACTGCTTTATCTTCTATCCAAATCAGTACGGCTCAGTTAACAAGCTAGGAAGTTTAATCTAATTAGCACAGGTAATAAAAGCCCTGTAAGCTAGTGTTCACTTGGATATTCAGTGTCCTTGGAAATTCTTCACTTGAGCAAGGATTAAAAATCACTGAGTTCCAAAAAACTGGTGAGAAATTCACAACAACAGTACTATACTGTTAAAGTAAATTAAAATTCATTTAATCACCACCACAGTAGAACCTAGCCTGCTAGAAAACATTTTTAATTTCATTCTAACACCAGGCCTACGAAGCAGAAATAAAACTACTTTCTTAATACACACACCAATACCTGCTGGGGGCACCTGGCTGGAAAGATGCTTCACAGAACAGGCCCCGGGGTCCCGGGGACACCGAGCGGAGCACGAGCCAACGGCCAGCCCTTGCCAGTGGCATCCTGGGCTGCCTGAGTATTTTCAGCCCAATTAGTTCTTTCCTTACCACTTAGGTGCCCCAGCATCAGCACGAAGACAAGGACGGGAGGTGCTGGAGCGGCCCTTTGGGCGCATGGCACAGACTGTGCCGGACGGCAGCGCCAGCAGCATCGGCGTCCCAGCGCCCTGGGGCACGGGGCCTGGCCGGGCACTGGCTGGACAAAGACACCACCCAACACACCATCCCCAGGGCCCCGCAGGACGCACAGCGGCACACCCAACGCAGGCCAGTCAAACTGACCTGGCTCCTACAAGGCAGCCTAACCATGGTTTTTGAGGACCGGTGCAAACAATTGTCTGGGTCTCTTGAAAAGGGAGCACGTCTGTTCTCCACTGGGCCAGAACTGCGGTTAGCAACTACTTCAAGGGTCTTGAATAACAATCCTTAAGAACATGCATGACTCTCTACAGTTTCTCTGTGGTGTCTAGGGGTCTCAGAGGACGATATGCTAAGCCAATGCTGCATGCTGGTTTCCTCAGTGCATCTGGGTAGTTATACATGCAGAGCCGATACTGCATTCAAGCTCATCAGAAGCTGCAATTAAATAAAATCTCTTTAAACTAGAAAATATATGGCATGAGTCAACGGATTTCTCAGATACAGAGATGCGATTCGGGCACAGTAAACACTTTTGCTGCACGACTCCAGGGTCCTCAGAGGCATTTTATGTCACTTCGTCTCAATTAACCTCCTAAGAAAGCAATTCAGATCTGAGCAGAGAGAGGAAAAAAAAGACATTACTGACAACACACAAAAGCCTACTCTGATGTCATAATGCTGTATTACTTGAGTCACAGGCAGATTTCCTGGAATTCAGTTTGAATTTCCAGTGTTTTGGTTTTGAAGCCGGGAAGCAGGCAATAAACAGTACAGAAAGAAGAGCTACACGCTGTGCAGCAGAGGAGAGATTATTTCAGATGCCGATGAAGTTATCAGTGCTGAAAGGCAAAGCTTTTCCCACTGCACCTTAATCCATCATTCAGCTCTGAAATGACCCCCACCTCAACTTTGCACATACTGCAAGTGAAGAATACGGTAGTTCTAACTCTCTCACAGGAGCTTCTGGGCCACATTAAACCTGCTGGCTATCACAGCCCCAAGTTCTCCTCTTGGACACACAATTAATTAACGCTTGTAACACAAAACACAGATGTACCGGCGAGGTTAAAGCTTGTTCCCTTGCTGTGCACCTGTAACCCTGTGGGCAAAGACTATGTGCTTTCCAGGACTATCTGTGCTGTGCCTGTCGTCTAAATTCTGATGACAAAGAGTAAACAACTGTTGCAGCGAATATTACTCCATCACATCTGTAATGAAGACAGGTCTGTTCTCAATCAGGGCACCTATAAACCTCCCCTGCAGTGTATTGTATCACTGTTTATCGCCCGAGGGCACAGGGCAGAAAGCACTGCACGGAGCAGCTGGGGAAAAGGGATGGCAGTCTGTGCTCCACCACCCATGCTAACACACTCTCTGGACATCAGACGTTTTAGATCGCACTGGTCTGTGCAACTGTGCCTATAACACAACTTTGTCCCATGAGATAACCTGCAGTTAAATCTCCACTACCAATAAATGACTCCGTTTTTTTTTTTTTAATGCAGCATGTAAAATTTACAAGATTAACAACTGGTATATGCATGGAGAAATAATGGGGAGGGTGATGAAATTGGGCAGAAAATATCACAGATTTGGAAGAATCATACTAAAACCCACCCCTTCCATTCTGCCCAAAGATTGCAGACCCTAACATCCCATTTTCCCATGCATTTCAAGTATAATTTCACAGCATAGAGTGTCTATTTTTGCCCCAACATGGTCACTGGCCACCCTAACACACCTCACCAGGAAGCTTTGTCTGCTTTTCCCCCCTAACATTCTTAATTTCTTCTCACTTGTCAGATCTCCAGTCTATACTAAGCAATTCTGCCTCCCTCTGTGGGTTTGCATTCTTTTCACGTTTATTCACAGTGTTTCCACTTTGTCCACTCACAGATCTGTCTTGGACTTAAAAGATTTACACTACCTGAAATAATTGTTAATGACTCCGTCAGTAATTGCCTCCAGAACTACTGGGCCCAGTGTCAGATTGCCACTTTGGCTGCTGTCATTACCAGGGCAGAACCGACATGAAGAGTTCCTGTCAGAAAAGCCAGAGGTAACTGTCACCAAAAGAGTATCTAACCAGGACGGGAAGTGTCTAACCAGGACAAGAGTAGCCAGACCCCCCCCCCGCTGCTGAAGTCCCCAAACAGGCAGCTCTGCCCTCCTTCCGTGGGGCTCCCCCTCACAGGGACCATCCGCTGAGATCCATAGCATCAAAAGACTGTGCCAATCTCTGCCATCCCACAGAGGAATCACACGAGGGGGATGCAGCTTAAACAGCTCTGGAACAAGCAGTTCAGAATGCATCCTACGAGGTCAGATCAAAGAAACCCTTTCTGAACTCTGCTCAAAGCAGTTACAAAAATATGGCAAGTACCTACCAAGTTCTTGGTTTTTAGCAGAGAATTTTCTCAGAAAACTCAAAAAACATGCTGTTGTCACACTAAGATGTTCTGAGATACAATTTTTCAAGAGGCAGAAATTTTTCAAGGATCTTCTATCAGCATTAGCGGCAGCCTTTGAGGTGCTGTCAGCTGGTAACTCGTGTCCCAGTCTTGTAGCAGTCAAGATGTTCCTCATTCTTCAGGGACAGATATTTATACACATATGCGTATATAGCCAAGTTTATAGTTCTAAAGCAGTTACCTTCAAATTTCACTTGAAACAGTACAACAGTACTTGAACACCCAAACCTCCATTCTAGGACAGCCAGTTTGAGATGATTACATGCTACTTTTTTTTTCACCCAAAGGTCACTTAAAAGAGGTGTAACAGCATGCACATACAGCCAGCCAGACATACAGCTCTCCTTTCTGCAACTAAGAACACTGCTAGAACGAAGAAATAAAAAGGATATTTGAAAAAGCTTGTCTCCGTGGGATTAGAAGTTTGACGAGTGTTCCCCTGAACAAATAAAAGTAATTCCACACTCAGAAACTCAGTAACAGCATCACAAATTTCTGATACAAATTTTTCGCTTATGACAGTCAATCTCCTGTCTGTTGAAACTACCCACAGTTTGTGAGAATTTATCCTTCAGTCTTGAAGTAAATCAAATATAAATGGTTTCCCTCATATCTTAGGGTCACATGGTTTCTAAGTTCTAACCTTAACAATGTCCTGGCAGAACATACAACAATCAAAAGTATTAACTGTGCTAAATAGAGACCACAACCAACAGCCAAAATGAGATTCTTAGAACATCTAATTTCTCAGTGCAAAATTATAAAAGAACTTGTAATCACATCTGACTTTTAAAACAAGTTAAAAAGCACAGCTTGATAGCATCCCAGTAGAGAAGTTGAATTCAGACAATGCAGAAGTCTGGCTTTTCTCCACCTGTCAACAGATGAAACTCCCTGCATGGCAGGACACTTCAGCTGGATCTCACTGAGCACCAGCTGTACATCTGGAGAGTTTAATTTTGGGAAAAAAAAATAATCCTTTTACAGTAACTGTCTACACAACCACTTGTGCAATGGACACAACGCCCCGTCACCGACCTGCCCTGGTTTTGCGACCCCGTCTGTGTGAGGCCTTGCAGCCAGCGCGTACGTGAACCCCTGACTCCCTGCCGCGTCGTTCGTTCTCACGCACAGAGGATTCCGTTAGTCCCTGCTCTAAAGGCCAGCCCTGGGTGTCATTTAAAAGAGGCATCTATTGCTCAAGGGAAGGAGAGGAAGAGTTGGGCGTTATCCCGAAGCAAGAGCGGCCCGAGCTCCCGGCGGCTCCGCGCCCGCTCCTGCGGCCTCAGGGCAGGGCCGAGGCGCCACCTTCCGCCGGAGCGCGGCACCGCGGNCTCGGGGCGCCGCGGCACCGGGCCCGCACCCCGCACCGAAGCCCCGCATCGGTCCGCAGCCGCGCTGTCCTGCTGCCAGCCAGGACACCCAGCGGGCCCCGAACTGAAGAGAAACAGACTTTGATAACACTACTTCATAGACCTCGCACATAATAATAATAATTAAAAAAAAAAAATTAAAAATCACTCATTGGACTCTCGTAAAAACTGAAAACCCTTAAATTAAAACCATGTAATTATCAAACAGCAGGCGCTGCTCACAGCAGGCAAAATTTATTTACATAAAGGAGAGGGAAAGTTCAAAACACGAAGTTAGCAGCCAGTGAGATTCCCAGCTGCTGCTAACGGGGAAAAGCCCTCCAAAAGGCGCCTTTATGGTACGAACCCTTTCCTCAGACTTCTCTGAAAGACTTTCCTTATGGATTTCTCTAGTCCCTGTTCCTCCTCACTCTGCGGCCTCACAAACCACCGGCTTCTGCGCCTCAGTGAGACAGAGAGAACCCCCGCGGCGGCGGGGAGGCGCAGAGCCCGCTCTCTGGCGCTCGGACCCCGAGCAGGCGGCCGCCAGCCGCCCCGCAGCACCGGCCGGCCGAGCGCAGAACGGGCGGGAAGGCCGTTCGCTCCCACACCTCGGGAACCGCGTTCAGAACCCCGAATGTCGCCTTCCCCAAGGCACCCTGCGTCACTGCAGGTCACCGAACCGCTCCCCGGCGCGGGGAGACCGGTGGCGCCGCCCGGACCCGCTCCTCGGGCCGCAGCGAGCTGGGGCAGCACGGCCCATGACGGGGCAGGCCGCCCACAGCCCAAGGAGACGTCCTCCCCCTCAAGGCCGCCTCCCCTCTGATCTCCCCCTCAGGCCGCCCTTCAGGCCCCTCGGACCAACACACGCCGNGTGCCGCAGCGGGGGGGGCCTGGCCCGGCGGGCGGGCTCCTGCTGACGGGTCTCTCCTCTCCCCTCCTCTCCCCGCAGGGCCTCCGAGCTGGCCTTCGCGCTGGACCCGCTGCCGCTCAGCGAGCTGCCGCCGCCGCCGCCGCTCACCGAGGTACGGAGGGGGCAGCCCGGGCTGCAACCGTCCCTGGGCGCGGAGGCCCGGAGGGGCCGTGCTGCGGGTCTCTTGTGGTCCCGCCTGCAGCCGCCGGGCCGAAACCGGCGGG
>VXBW01005303.1:33432-43607 GCA_013400375.1 Thinocorus orbignyianus
GGGGCGGGCGCGGGGCGCCCGGGGGGGGGGGAGGGGGCGAGAGGGGCGGGAAGGCGGAGCGCCGCGCTAAGCGCGCGTGGCCGGCGAACCAGCCAATCAAGCTGCTCATCTCCCGCGCGCCGCCTTCCATTGGGAGCGAGCGGCCGGGCCCGCCCAAGAAGGCGCGCTCCGTGCGCGGGGCCGCCATTGGTCGGGCGGCGGAGTGGCAGCATGGCGGCGGCGGCGGGCGTGGGAGCGGCGGGGCCGGCNTTCCCCGCCGTTCCATGCGGAATGGGGTCGGCGGAGCTTCCCCAGACCGAAGCGTTCCGCTGCCCGTGTCCCTGTGCCCTGAGTGGGAGACTGTCAGCAGAATCCGGAATGGCGCACATTAGTATTTATCCAGCTTTAGAAAGACCGAGGTTTGGCTGTAGCACTGCACTTGTGCTCCTTAGGATGCCAGAGAAACAAGTTGCATTTCCATCCCCGTCTCCGTAGGTGTACAGTAGGACTTCTAGGTATATGCCTGTTTTCTGGAATGCCACTGTTTGTTTTAAATGTTTCTAACTAGTGCCTACTCGTTATTTGAGAGCTAGAAGTCTGTGTTTGGGTGCCTAGACCACAGCATCACGTGAGGGAAGGAGAGACTTTGAGGAAGAATAAACTATGCTTTTATCTTTTGGACGAGTTTCACTGATATGTTTGTAACTAGGTGATTTTCCTAAAGCATGTCTGAACTTCCAAGGTATTAAAACTCTTCTGTGTCCCTGCAGGAGGATGCTCGTGATCTGGATGCCTACACGTTAGCCAAGTCTTACTTTGATCTGAAGGAATATGACAGGGCTGCCTATTTTCTGAGAGGCTGCAAGAGTCAGAAAGCTTACTTCTTGTACATGTACTCCAGATACCTGGTAAGGTAGAAGGAAAAGTCACCTTTCAGCACTGAACTTCTCTGCTTCCTACCTCTCCCTGGCATACCTTATTTCTTGCCTGTTTTGTTCCAAATGACCGCCTGGGAGCTCAAGTTATATGTCTGGGGGGAAGGGAAATAGGGGTGTTCTTTCTAGAGCTGTGATGTGTGTGAGACTCAGTTTGCGTGCTGCTGCTGGCATTGCAGCACAAATAAGCAATGTGCAACTGTCACATAATTTTGGTTTGCCTCTGTTTTCCACAGTCAGGGGAAAAGAAGAAGGATGATGAGACGGTGGATAGTTTGGGTAAGTCTTTGGTGTCAGAAAGCACGAGACAGCAAAGTGAAGTTTCCAGTAATGCTTCTTCCTGTAAATCATCTTGGTTTTGTGGCTTCCCCCTCAATTTTTGGGTACTAGTGTGCAGTAACATGATTTCTTTCATTCTTTCTCAATTCATTGGCCTAGTACATATTACAGGTTTTCATCTACTAGGCATTCTGTTAAAGCAGGTACTCAGACTAAGTGCTTTTCTTTTAAAAAGAGGATAAATGGCCACAGGCTGGGAAGCCTTTGGGTCGTGTCAGTGATGATTGGGAGTATACCCTGGACGTCATAATTGCTGTGGTAAGACTCTTGAGTGAAAGCTAGCTGTTTGACTCTGTCTTTGTGCAGGACCTCTGGAAAAAGGACAGGTGAAAAATGAAGCTCTACGAGAATTGAGAGTTGAGCTCAGCAAGAAACACAAGGCACGGGAACTGGATGGATTTGGCCTTTATCTGTAGGTGTCTGTATATATTTCTAACGTGCTCACATGTGTTTGTGTGGGTGCGCAGAGCTTTATTGTTCTGATTAACGCGATAACTTCTCTTTGCAGGTATGGGGTGGTGCTGCGGAAGCTGGACCTGGTGAAAGAAGCAATAGATGTGTTTGTTGAAGCTGCCCATGTCTTACCTTTGCACTGGGGGGCCTGGCTGGAGCTTTGCAACTTGATTACAGATAAAGAGATGGTAAAATGGGAGATACCAAAATGTGATAACAAATTCCAGATTCAGTAACCAATGGTTCAGTTCCCACAAGGTTAATGTCACCTACTGCATTATTCTGTGATACTCAGTCAGGGAAGGCAATCCAAGGTTGTAAATTATCTTGTTAAAACCTCTCTTTATTCAATTGCCATCCTGTAGCTTGACAATTTTTATCGTTCACCTACAAAGTGCTTTAAGAAGTGGCTAATTCACCTGTTGGGAAGTAGTTGTCAGCAAGGTTATTGCCTTGTCACGTGGAGGAGATCCTCTGAAGTTACTTCTCTTTCTCCCGCCACACCCTCCTCTTTAGTCTGTTTCTAGTTCCACGGTAACTGAGCACTTTTGGTGGCCTGCAAAGACAGACAGAATCCCTGCTTTACAAATGAAAACACTAATTTAGATGTTCTCTCTGCCAAATACAAAGCTGTATGAGGTGAAGTGTGTCACAGAACAACGTAGATGTAAAACCAAACCAGATTGTTTTTCTTTATGCATAGGATTTTATGAGACCACTCCTGGAATTCTTCAGTCAGTTCTGGCTGGTGGAATATTTACAGAAGTAGAGGTGGCACAGAAGAGAGCCTTACTGATTTGTGGGAAAAGGGAAATGCATTTTTGATGAGATTGTCTGGAGTCTGTTCATGTAGCTCATCAAAAATAGCAATATGGTACTGATGTTCAAACATTGGAAGGAAGTACAGTCTTTCAGAGGACTTACAAATTTAACGGAGGAATAAGGCCAGTGGCTGAAGCAGAAACCAGGTGCTGTCAGATTAGAAGACCATAATGTCTTCACCAATTGACCAAATGAAATGGCTTCATTTCTTCTGCAATTCTAGCAGTCATTTCGGCAGCCAGTCCTGCCCAAGCCATGACAGCTGGGAGTGACTAAACAGAATTACGTGGTCCATATTGTACTGCATTTTGGGCTTGGATGTCTTAATGTGCCTCTCCCGTTTCTGTATTATCAATTTATAGGCATTATTTAGTCTCTCCTTTGGAAGAACCTGATCTTAATTCTTGGTCCTAATACTGCTCTTTTGTAGCTGGTGTTATGGTTTGAGAAAGCGATTGCAGAAAAGCCTCCTCCTTCAAGACCATCTACTAAATCATGGGAGGGAAGAGAGTGGATTCTTTGCCGCAGGTGGCTCTTAGAATACTACTGATTGTCATCTCTTCCTCCTCTTCTTTGGTTCTTGCCAGCTGAAGTTCCTGTCCTTGCCAGATACGTGGATGAAAGAGTTCTTTCTTGCACACATTTATACTGAGCTGCAGCTGATAGAGGAGGCTCTGCAGAAGTATCAGAGTCTCATTGATGCAGGATTTTCCAAAAGCACTTACATCATCTCTCAGATTGCAGTTGCCTACCACAACATCCGAGGTCAGTGACACTTACTGACTAGTAGGAATGAGCCTCTTAATGCGAACTTGGCATTTTTGGTTCTTGATCTCCCATCTCCTGTTCTTTCTTCAGATATTGACAAAGCTTTATCCATCTTTAACGAGCTAAGGAAACAAGATCCTTACAGGATAGAAAACATGGACACTTTCTCCAACTTGTTGTACGTAAGGGTAAGTGCTCTTTCTGTTTCTGTCCATTACAGTGGTGGTTATCAGGGGTACATCAAACACCAGCACAGCCGCTGGTGCTGTCTCACCTCTGAATATGGGGTTTCAGGTTCCACTTTCTGCTTCGCAGCTCCATGAGACAGATGCAGTGTATGCATTGCCAACTGCCTCGGTTTTTTGTGAAACCGTAACATGCTCTTTTTCTCATCGCTTCCGTCTCTTTGTTTCACTAGAGCATGAAGCCTGAGTTGAGCTACCTGGCTCACAATCTCTGTGAGATAGACAAGTATCGTGTTGAGACCTGCTGTGTGATTGGTGAGAGCCAGCTCTTCTACGCGTTCTCATTGTGCTGTCTGTGGCTGTGCATGGGAATCTTAGAAATAGTTGTGAAAATGATCAGCCAGCAAGGCAATCAAAACCGGTTGGCAAAAGTGGATTCAGTGCACAAAAGGGTTGAAGAAACCATCATGGAGACTCTGAGAATCCATTTATAGTTTTGAAACTCCAGAGGAAATACTTGTGTATCAGGACCGAAAAAGTAATTTGTTAGATCATGACGTAAGTTTTAAGGCCAAGGGGAGGGAATCTTAATTGATTGGTACAACTGGAAAAGGGTTGATGAGAACACTGGAGAACAAACTGCTGTTAGGTCTCTTGAAGTTTGAATCAGACCTGCCTTTAGTAGACTTATTTAAGTTAGGAGGCAGTAGATAATACCTCTTCTGTCTGTTTTCTACTTCTCTGCCTTTTTTTGTTTTGTTTGTTTGTTTTAATTTTTTTAAATGTTGTGATTTTTGCTTTAGGGAATTATTATAGCTTGCGTTCCCAACATGAAAAAGCAGCGCTCTATTTCCAGAGGGCCTTGAAACTGAATCCTCGTTATCTGGGAGCCTGGACACTCATGGGACATGAGTATATGGAAATGAAGAACACATCTGCAGCTATCCAGGCTTACAGGTATCACTTGTGGTGTTTGATTCTGCGTGCATAAGGATTAAAGTTGTGTCTTCTATTCTTTGTTATCCTCTTGCTGAAGTCTGTCTTCATTGTGACCCTGACTCATTCTGGCTAATTCATCTCCTTTCCTTTGACAGACATGCCATAGAGGTGAACAAAAGGGACTACAGAGCGTGGTATGGCTTGGGGCAAACCTATGAAATCCTCAAAATGCCATTTTACTGCCTATATTACTACCGACGGGCCCACCAGCTCAGGTAGAGTTGAGAATGGAGTCATGTTTATTGGTGTTTGCTCTGGTGCGGGCTCTACTTAATGAGGACTTTACATGCAGAAACTGAGTTGGGGAAGGGAGAGGAACATCAATGCTATGTGATTTGTGCAGTCTCACTGTTACAAATCCTTTTAATTGTGTTAGTTAACTGACAAAGCCTTTGTTAATAGTTAAATGTTGAGGAACGCTCATCAGGAGCAGAACAGATCTTTTGTGTAAGAGAAGATGACTGGTGCTGCCAGATATAGGTATTTCCCCCACCCCGAGATCAGCTGGCTGTCCTTTAAACTACACTTAGGAATTGCTCTTTTACAGACCAAATGACTCTCGTATGCTGGTTGCTCTAGGAGAATGCTATGAGAAACTCAATCAGTTGGTGGAAGCTAAAAAGGTGAGAACTGATGGGTGTAATAAGGCATTGGGTATCTCCCAGCGCACTCAGTGCCTCGCAGCAAAATTCCGGTGCTACCAGAAATGCACACGGTGTGTTGGGAGGAGCTTATTGAAACCGTTTGTGTGGTGGTTACCACTGGGGACTGGGGACGTTCTGTTGCAATGTGACTAGAGCAGCTGATATATAAGAGAGTGATCTAGAGCTGTGACGTGCCCCTTTGCTGGAAAAGCCGTGTTGTTTGCTGTTTCCTGTTTGCACAAGTCGTGAGCTGGAGTCCTTTCTGTTGTCTGCTTGACTGACTTTCCTTCCTTGGCAGTGCTACTGGAGAGCTTACGCTGTGGGAGACGTGGAGAAAATGGCACTGGTGAAGCTAGCAAAGTGAGTATGTTTGTCACTGAACCGTTAACACCGTGTTAAATGCCACTAGCACTTTGATACCCAACCATAAAGCAGTAAATGTAAAACAAGTGGAATTGCTCTTTGGTACTATTACTTTTGGAGCTGTGTGAGAACTGATATCTTTAGTCTGTCATGACTGCAAATTCTGGTGTCTGGCTTTAAGTTTCCCTCAGGGTAACGAGGGAATCATAGCATCATGTGGGTTGACCTGGTCAACCTGACCAGGTCATCTTGAGCAGGTAATTTCTCGCAGACCAAAAAGGTCTTCAGCAGCGTGGTCTTGTTCCAGTGACCCGATTTTCTCCTTTTCTAGGCTGCACGAACAGCTGAATGAATCTGAACAGGCAGCTCAGTGCTATATCAAATACATCCAGGATATCTATTCCTGCGGGGTAAGATGATATCTTGGGAGTAAAAGGAGGAGTAAGCATGGTGTAGAACTGCCTTGGAAGGTGCTCAAAGATGATGGTTTTTACCCCTGGCTGCAGGAGCTGGTGGAGCACGTGGAGGTGAGCACTGCCTTCCGCTACCTGGCCCAGTACTACTTCAAGTGCAAGCTCTGGGATGAGGCCTCGGCGTGCGCTCAGAAGTGCTGCGCGTTCAATGATGTGAGTAGTTGCACAGTCTTCGGTGTTCCTGACCTTGATGTTGGCTCCCCTCGGAGTAGAAGCGAATCCTTTATAGAAGGGATGAGTGCTGTCTGCGGTGCAGGTCACGTCCTGAGAGATGGTGTATGCCTGGTCACTAGTGCTGCTGGTGATGGCTGAGATCATGGGATATGGTGTAGGCAGCAAAATTGGACCATGCCTTGTTGGTGCATTCTGCAGGAAGAGTTTGATGCTGCGCATGGCAGTCTTGAGGCTGCTGAAAATCTTGGTGGAGAGGATGTGGTTAAATGGTCACAGATTCCTGTGCGCTGTCTAGTGGCAGTACTCACATAACTTCTTTTTTCTCCATCTTCTGCATGTAACGTTGCAGAGGGTATAATGGTACCTGGGCTTTGTATGTGACTCCAAATTCTGAGATGTTCTGTATCCATAAGTGGGAAACTTTTTGGATTTTTAACTTCAGCCAGGAGGCTGATGCGAGCCATGAGTGCAGGGTGTTTGGTCTGGCCTTAACAAATCTCTGAGTTCGGCTTGTTTGAAGCTTTTCTAGTCTGCTTTTTGCTGGAATATTCAGGCAGCTTGAGTGGTTGATGGTAGCACTGTCTGAAATACTCAAGTGACATGCAAATCAGGTGAGTAAAAGGAGGAAACACTTAATTAAAAAAAAAAAAGAAAAAGTGACATAGCTTAACATTTTTAAGTAGAAGAAAAATTAAATGAGGATGGTTTCTATAGCTTGCAGCCTTACAGAGTGATGAACTCCTATAACTTTCATACTGTTTACATACAGAATTTGACCCAGAAACCACCCATCCATTGTTTTGTTTTTAAAAAATTGTTTCTAGACTAGAGAAGAAGGAAAGGCCCTGCTGCGGCAGATCTTACAGCTTCGCAACCAAGGAGAAACCTCATCCACAGATACTGCTGCTCCCTTTTTCCTCCCTGCGTCATTGTCAGCCAACAACACTCCCACACGCCGTGTCTCCCCACTCAATCTCTCTTCTGTAACACCATGAACAATGCTGGGACGTCAGACCTCTGCATTGAATGAGGCGCTGCAGTTGGGGCTTGCAACCACCTGCTTCCTTCCAATGACATTTCTCCATCCGTTGTTGCCTTCCTGTGAGAGGTCGGGGTTGTTGGAGCCCAGAGCTGCAGACGGAGGTGCCCAGCCCGCGAAGGCACAGCCCATGGAAAGGGCCTGTGCTGAGGTGTGAGAACCTGCTTTTCTCGCCAAGTCATTCCAGTCAGAGGGCAGACGTGTTCCAATAGACAGGACTACTCCGGACTGAGGGACTGGGAAGAGCTTGTTTGCTTGAGTTCAAATATATTTGAAGTTTGATTCTGCCCTATTACCCCTGGTCTTTACCAGACTTCTCTGGATGACCTTAGTGGTATCAGTGCTGTCTACATTGGAAACTGTTACTTGTCTGGCTACCTGATGACTCTTGAACTACAGGAAGATGCTGAAGAAAGCAGTAGATACGGGCACACACATATAGGTGCCCTGTCTGTGTTGAAGGACTGAGAAGTGCCAGAGGGATTCCAAGTAGCCACAGGTGGCAGCTGTTTGCCATTGTCTGTGGATCTGACAGGTACTGTGGCTTTCAGTAGAGAAGCAGCCAGTGGGATAGCACAATTAAAAACTAATGGTGAAGTTACTGTTCTTGGGCTTCTTTATGGTGCAGCTTTCCTGTGTGCTGTAAGAATGGAATTGGATGAACCGTAATGGCTCATTTTGTTAAGGGCTGCCCCATCTCATGGACGGTTCCTAGTTGAATCTCCAGGGTTACACTTTGGTGCTTCCTTGAACGGCCCATCAGCCTGTGTCTTGGGGTTCTAGTCTTGGTCAGCTGCTGCTGGGCTTTTATGTATCCACGTGCTTCACTTACCACCCGTCCTGTTCTCTGACTTGTCTTTTACATGAGTAGCTGTTAGCCAGGTGTTCACAGCTTCACTGGGGAAAGGGACAGAGGTTAAGAACATTGCTGACTTCCACTTGAATTCTCTTGCTTGTTGACACTTAGTGCCATTCAGACGAGGAGAGTGTTATGTTTGGGCTTCATCTCCCTGGCAGGAATGTGACTTTGTTTCATGCGATGACCTGTGAAGAACAACAGTTGGGGATACCAGTTTGATCTATGGCTTCAGCCAAATGTCTCAGTGCTGTTCAGTTACAACAGGCTTAGTACAACCTGGAGGGCTTTTTAAAAGTACTTGAGGTTGGGACTATGAATTACAAATAATGACTATATTTATGTTATGAATAATCTGCAGGTGTTCATGCTCAACCAGCTCCAGTTTCCTCGGGACATCCAGTAGTGGGAGCTCCCACCGAGTTTTGTGATTGTCTGAAGATTTCCTTAGGATGAAATAGTCCAAGTTTCAGCTAAGTGTTTTTAAATGAAGATCATCCAGCCTGTGGTGCTCACAAAGGTCCTGCGTTAAATCCATTATCCAGATGGTGAGAGGGGACTGCAGTGAGCAGGGCTGTGGTGGCAGCTGCAGTGCTGCAGCGTGCCCTGGCCCTGCTGTTCTCTGGTGAGACAGTGACAGGGAGAGGGTGCAGAAGCACTAGTTGACTTATCACTGGTGTCAGTGTTGCAATTAAAACTGCCAGTAGAGGCAAAAAGAGAAATATGCCTCTGTTTCAGAAGCGGTGTCCTTGTTCACCCCCAAAAAATTTATTACAGCCTTATCCCCACAGCTGTAGCATGATTTTAATCAAGGGAAAAGCATTTCAAAAGCCTTTTCCCATTTGTCCACAGCTTCCTCTGCTTTGTGGCACTCATCACACAGGTGAGCACTCCAGGAAGGCTGCAGGCAAGGCCATCACTGCATGTGGCCCTCTGTACAACTCACTGCATCGTGTGCAGGTGGCAGAGGGATCCCACTTTCTTAATTTTGGGTGTCTCTTGATGTATTTCTCCAGCACTCCCATAATTATCCCATGCAAGACTGAGGTATGAGAGACCGTGTGTGAAACTGCTGTTCCCCCTTTGCTCCTGGCTTGCCTTCCCTCGCAGGACAAGCCCTTGTGCTCCGGTACCCCTGGGCCTGCTCGGGGCAACCTGCAGTTTTGCCCCTTTCTAGAGGCCCAGAACTCTCAGGTAGAGATGGCAACAGCTCAGCTGGGAGAAGCAGGACAAAGTATCCACAGACTTGACTACCGCATTCGAGGTCTTTACTGGGACAAGGGAACCACAATTTATCAAAGAATTCTAACTGGTGGAAATAAAGGAAAAAGTTTTATATGAGTGATAAAAAGGCCTCATAAAGGTCAACTGCCAATATGTAATTTTTTTCAGTCCCAGTAAAAGGTCCTGTGAATGGGAAGACACAGGCAGTGGAGGTGGGGATGCACGCCCTGAGGAGATGCAGGGGATGTGGCCTGGGCTGCAGGGAGGGCATCAGGGAAGCCAAGGCACGGCTGCAGCTGAGCTTGGCTGGGACCATAAAAGATATAAAATAATGGTTTGTTCGGGAACACAGGACAGCAGTGGAAGATGAAAGGAACTGTACAAACCTAGCTACAGCCGACAGGGAGAAGGCTGAGATTCTCCACAGCTTCTTTGCCTCTGTCTTCTCTGGCAAGTGCTCCAGCCAGGTCTAAGGGTGATGCTTCTCTCTGTGCCCCCGAAGGGACAGCCAGTGGCAGCCCCGGGGTCTGTTGCCAGCCCACCGGCCTCCCCGGGGCCGCGGCTGTCAGGATGGAGAGAGACTCCTCTGCGGCCCCCGGGGTGCGGGGGCTCCTGTGGCCGCTGCTGCCGCCCGCCCGGCTGGGCTCTGGGCCGGAGCCGCGTCCCTACCCGTGCGGTTCGTTCGGGATGTGACCGGCTGCCCCCGACCCAGCCCGGGCTGCAGTGGAGCCCGAACCGCCGCGGGAAGCCGTTCCCGGGAGGGGATGGCCTCAGGAACGCCGGACCCGCGGCCCCGGGTGATGCCCGCTGCTCCGGGGGGCCGTTTTGCCATCTCCAGGTGCAGTTCGGGTGCGGGGACGCGCGGGCCCGGCCCGTTCCCGGCGCTCCCGCACGCCGCGGGGGCTGCAGCGGGCCCGACACC
>VXBW01005303.1:43976-88168 GCA_013400375.1 Thinocorus orbignyianus
GGGGCTGACGGCGGCGGGGCTCGGCCGAGGCTCGGTTTTTGCGGTGAATGCAGGTGTAGAGAAGACGCTGAGCGTTCCGTGTCGGCCGGGAGCGCGCAGAGGTGTACGTTTGGACAGATTAATTTGGGCCCCTGTAAGGAAAGAATGAGCGAGGTGTATTTTTTTAGAATATCGGCGCTCTGACGCTGTGCTCGTCGCTCTAAGGGGGCACGCTGGAGCCCCGCTCCCAGTGCCTCCTGCCTGCTTGGGCCAGGGTCTGCACTGGTGCAGGCACAGTCTCGGGTCCGGCCCTCTGGGTGGCCCATCGGGAGGACGTTTTGTCCCTTTTCGGGCCTGATGTGGGGTTTGTTGCTTCTGCTCTGACTCAGGTTTTGTTTCCATCGATCCGGCCTGCTGCTCCACGCACAGATCTCAAAGGCAGGCCTGCTGCCTGCAAACGCTCTGCTGGCAGCTGACCAGGCTCAGGCTGGTGCCTGGGTGAGGTAAATATCTGGTGATGGTGGTGGTTCTCCAGGATTGGTTATGGCACTGGAGAATGAGGGTGGTTAGCTGGTAATCGCTGAAGAGGGTGTAAGGTGCTGGGTGCCCTGTGAGTAGCTCTGTAGCAGTCAAAGACCGTGGTGCCTCCATACGAGCAGGACGTCGGGCTATCAGTGTGTCCAGAGCAGGGGCCACCAAGGCAGCAGAAGGTCTTGAGGACACCTTGCAGTGGCTGCTGATAATCCTTTCCTGCCAGAGGCCCTTACCTGCTAAATAATTTGCTGAATAAGAACTTTTGCACCCTGCTTCTTAGGAATTGAACATAAGCTACAGCTAAGATGTGGCTGTGTCTTAGGGAGGTGATTGGATATCGTAATTTGTAAGGGTATGCTGGGTTCTGCTAGACCTTTTATTATCACCACCTTAATGTAGCTGGAAAGATGCTGCATAATTTCTCTGTTGTTACAAAGGATAAGTGACCTCGGGGTCTTCAATTCGGGGAAATTATATGAAAGAACTGGCAAAATGATGTCCAGAATAATGTTCGGTTTCGATATCTGTTTGTCCATTTGATAGGTGTGTGATGTTGTGGTTTAAAAAGCATATAAAAATAGTCCTCCAACTGTAAAAAGAGGTGTGGAGATGGATTATGTTGTCATTAGGCTGCTGTAACAGGTGTAACTTGAGCATTTGAAATCTAAGTAGTTTGTTAACAATAACTTCTTCCTCCGTGTTCTTTTTAACCAAACTATGGGAGACTGGAGATAGTTACAACTTGCCTTTTAGTACTGAGTCATGGTCATTTCTCATTGTGGTCAATATTTGTGCTTTCTATTTGCTTTGTGAAGTTGTAAGACAGCAAAATAGTTCTTACCAGATACCTGGATTTTGGATCGCTTTCTAGTCAGTCGTTCTTTGTATCTTCTGGGTTCTGTAAGATTTCTCTTTAGTCCTTGTGCATGGCAATGCAATATTTGTCTTACAAGACTGCAAACCAAATGTTTTTGTTTAAAAAAAAAAAAATTTACTTGAATTTACAATGTCACGTTTTCATTATGTGTTTCTAAGTCAATAGATTGCTCAAATTCCCAGCAGGTAACCTCTTCAAAGTTCCTCTGTGATTCCATATCACTTGAAGATCTTGGTCTTTACCAGGTTATAATAAATTTATCTTCTGATTCTCAGAGTTGGATTCTCTGCTGCCTTCTCTTTAGTAAACATCTACTTCTGTGCAATTCTCTGTGTTATCAGTGCTGACCCGGAATCAAGATCCAGAATCCTTGCAGAAAATGTAGAAGGGTAGAAAAATGTAATTTTTGTAGTACTTCTAGCTTCTGTATCTTAAGGTCTACTTGAATTTCTCCTTTAAATTCTGAGGACTTTGGTCCAGGAGGTGAGGCTCTAAGTAGAAAATTCAACAGCATTTTGTCAAGAGAAAGCTCTATGTTCAAGGCACACCAAATGCCATCAAGTTAAATAAGCATAAATAAAGCTTCTCTGTAAATGACATTAAAACAGCGTGGATCACAGTCTGCAGTTTGGATTCTAAAAGATTTGGTGAACTTTAAAGGAAAAATAATGACAAACAGGTGCTCAGAGAAATGCAGGCTTTCAGTTCATCTCACTGAAACTCACTGCTGTATGGTTTGCTGAGGGGATGTTCTGCCCTCTGCTCCCCTCTGGGAGACCCCCCCAGAGCTGCCTCCGGATCTGGGGCCACCAACATCAGAAGGACGTGGAGCTGTTGGAGCGGGGCCAGAGGAGGCCACGGAGAAGCTGGGAGGGCTGGAGCCCCTCTGCTGGGAGAACAGGCTGAGAGAGCTGGGGGGTTCAGCCTGGAGAAGAGAAGGCTCTGATTGGAGCCCCTTCCAATCCCTAAACAGGCTCCAGGAAAGCTGGGGAGGGACTCTGGATCAGGGAGGGGAGCCACAGGATGAGGGGGAAGGTTTTACACTGGGAGAGGAGAGATTTAGATGAGATGTGGGAAAGAACTTCTTTGGTGTGAGGATGGTGAGACCCTGGCCCAGGTTGCCCAGAGAAGCTGTGGCTGCCCCATCCCTGGAGAGGTTCAAGGCCAGGCTGGAGGGGGCTTGGAGCAACCTGGGCTGGTGGGAGGTGTCCCTTCCCAGGGCTGGGAGTGGCACTGGATAGTCCTCAAGGTCCCTTCCAACCCAAACCATTCTATGACTCTATGACTCATTTGCTACGCGTTTGGATCACTGATGGGTAGCTCAGAAACTGTGACATTCTAGAAACTTTATGATCTGTATTTTATCTGGAAGATGACATTTGGACATCCCAGCCCATTCCTCGTGTTAAATAGTCTGAGTCAGCTGTTGTCAGAAGAGAAGCAAAGTGAACCCCTGTACGTGACCATCCACAGAGCGCAGTTGAACAAGAAGGAGGCAAATGAACGCAGCAAGCATTTTAGTACACAGCTGTGGGATGAAATCCTCTTATTAACTGTTTAACAAACACCAATGAATACGGAATACCAATGAAGAGTGGATAGACCACAGTTCCATTTCTAACTTTGGATGAAATTTAACTCTGTGATGAATAATAAAGCAAACCGATGTACCCGAGAAAATTATTTCCATAGAACAGCTGCTATGATATGCTAGGTCGTCTTTTATGTGAAAAATGATAATGCAAAGTATAACATCTCATTTTATCAAAAATAACAACATGAATTAATTGAATTGAGAACAGCTGATGCTAAAATGCATGTTATCTCCCATTATCATTTTATGCATTCCTCCCATCTACACTCAGCAGGTAATATCTCCCAGCTACCGTTTAACACCTTACTCCCTTTGTCAAACTCTTTGTTGAATTTTGTTGAAATCGTTTATTGTTTATTTAGGGGAAAGACTTGTTAAACCTTACATTGCCTGGACTGTAAACAAAAGGTCTAAGTAACTTGGAAATTAAAACTGAAAAGAAGAAGAAACAGCTGTTGAAAATTGCATTGAGGTCCCAGGTGGTTTGGGGTAATCAACAATGAGGAAGCAAATAAAGTTGGGAGAAATGGTGGCTAGGGCTTCTGGATTTCTTTTTTTTTCTGCATGTATGCTGGTTTGCTAAAATTCACTGAGTTGCTTTTTTTTTTTTTTAATGGATGCAGACATATTTTTTATTATTTATTTTTTATAGTGTGTGCAAATGTTACAGGTGATGGACATGAACTTGAATCAACACTGTATTCCTTTGCATGTATTTGGGGTAGGCTTGGTGTATGAGTATTTTCATGATGAATTTTAAGAAGACTAATAGTTCTACTAATACATAATATACACTTACATTTTCATCAATACGAATGTTCCTTTTGTTCTTGAAGTTTTGTTATTCATAGCTAAGTCATTGTGGGTTTTTACGCTGTATTTATTTATATTTAATATTTAAGGTTCCGTCTTTGTGCATTGGTGAGGAACAAATCAAGATGCAGTCATTTTTTGGAGAATCAGCTAGGAGAATTTGCTTTAATTTAATACCACCCTTCGTAATATTCCCTTTTCATCTCCTCTTTCTAACTTCAATTGTTCTTAGATGAACAAAGAGTATATGGGGACTGTTGCACTTGAAAAACATTGAGTAATTTACAGCTGAAAGAATGATTTGTGTTGATTACTATTTGGTAGCTTGTAACTGGGCAAAAGGTTGCATTAATTAATTTGGAAATGCTTCTAAGCATGACCCTGTAGGGTCAGGGTGTGCGCAGTGTTTCAGCAGCGCAGTGCCAAGCCCCCGGGCACGGTGGTGGGCACCACTCACCCGGTGGTCCCGGCCCCTCTGCGAGGCTCTGGGTTGGCACAGCCCTTCTCAGTCACGTCACATATTTTTGTAGGTCACGGCGTGACCTACTTGTTGCCGTTTTCCTGGAATATGCAGTGGGTGTCAGTGAGCTGCGTGGCAGCCTCTGTTAGGTGAACCCAAGGAAGGTGTCAGCGTTATCCTTGGATACTGATTTGAAATCATACATGATAGCTTAATGCCTGTTAAAATCTGAAAGTGCTGGGAGAGATTCTTGTGGTCTCAGATGCAGCCTTAATGGAAACTTGTATGTTCAAGACTGTATTCTCAATATTTTATAAGTGAAACCTTTTCTTGTTTTTTGTGCTTTGCCATGTCTTGTATGAACCAGCACCTCAGCTGGGTTCAATGGGTGATGCTTCATGCTTACACCTTTGCCAGCTGAGAATCCAACCCGTCACCTGCTGATGTGGGAGGAGAATGGTGCTCCCCTGGCCAATATTAGCTGATGCTTCCACTTTTAAAGCAGCACAGTTTGGCTAAAAATCATCCTGTAAATTTTAGTTAATGTTTTCTTGTGATGTTTTTATTTTTAAAGGTATTTTGACTCTAAAAGGTGGACAGAAATGGCTAATGGGATATTCACATATGTGTTTACATTTCTGCTGAAAACCTGATGAGGAGAGACAAACTGTAATCCATGTTGGCTTAGTTTGTGCTGAGCTTCTCTGGTAATGGGAACATTCTGATTCTTTTCCCGGAAAATGGAAGGAAAGGGCACAAGGGATATATGATGTGGGAAGTTAAAGCAGTGTGTACCTGAGGTTCTGCAAGGCATTGATAGTGGTACGATAGGAGAAGGAAATAAATGTTTTAGAGCTATATTGAAGTGCAAGCTGATAAACTGCAATACCATAACGATCTGGTTGGAAGGAAGGTGTCCAGAAAAGAAAATGATTTATCATACAGATCTGTGTTTTCAGAAGTGAACGCGGGAGGCCAGAGCACAGCTTTTTCTTGCTTGGTCTGACATCAGTATCTGCCTTTACTGGCTTTAGCAAGAGCTGAGCTAAAAAATGGCAAAAACCTTTCACAAGTTCACCCCCTTACTTTAAATAGAAAAATTACTTAAATATCTAACAATCTTCAGTAGTGATTGTAAAATACCCTCCTCTGATCCTGTAAGGCAGTAGATAATCATGGTTATGTCCTTAGAAAGAAAGAAAAGTTTCCAGGAAAAAGATAAGGGTCATGAACTTTCCCTCTCTGCTTCTTGTTTATATGCATTTCAATTAAATGAAAGATGTTTTTGCTGGCTTGTTAAAATGAAAGAAAGGAGAGCCTGATACTATAACCTCTGGCAACCGTGATGTTTCTCTTTCAGGCTGTACCACTTGTCTTTGGCAGTGCTTGAGTGTGACCCTACTTGCATAAAATACATTTACAAAAACATCCTTTTAGTATACTAAGTATGGGCCTTGAATAATTCTCAAAGGACGAAACTACTGAAATGTTTTCTCAGACCCCAATCTTGCAATGAGCTGGGAGTGTTGACAGAGTTCATCCTTTTCCTGACAATCCTGCCGTTCCGAAGTAGTGTGTCTGATCTGTGTCCGTGTGCATCTCATTCTGAAAATATCAATTCTGGAAAAATTCCGTTTCCTTTCAGGACAGGGCAGGATTTTGTGCTTTCACTGGTAGTGATGTTCTCAGTGTGCATCGTTTTATGGTGACTTCTAGGGAAATAATTGCAGGAGGAAGAGATAGGTGGTATTGTAGCCACAGATTACTAGAATATTGGTTTAACAAATCTTCTCAGTTTGCTGTGGGTAACAATAATGCTTCTGTCCCCTTTTGACTGTTTCCATGGAGCCGCCCAACAGCTTGGATAGAGCTTTTTGGTTCATGTTTTAAAGCAAGGGCCAATGGTAATTTTAGCATGAGTGGCCCAGCAGCACCAGTGTCACCCCGTATTCCCTGTGCAGAGCCCTGAACCCAGGGATACGGTGAGTTCAGGTCTGAAGGTATCTCAATATTCCTGAAAATCATTGCAGTATTGATTAAAAATCAATTTACCAGAGTATGATTTTTGTAGTCAAAAGCAGGGGGTGGTTAGGATTTGTTCTGAAGAGCTGTTTGTCACCATTTGGTGGAATAAAACACATGTAAACTACTAACCTGTGAAATTTGCCATGTTCTGACTATAAACAGAACAACAGAACTGTATAAATGCTGCAGATATTTGCAGCAAGTCTGAGCTGAGTTTTTGGATTGATCTTGGGATGCTGAATTCTGATTTCATACTAAAATAATATAAATCATACTTTTAATAAATTTTCATTAATCATGTTACATGACATAACACACAGAACATACAATGTGATAATTAGGGCTTGAATTATATTCTGAAACAAGGCAAAGTGTTGGTGAAACCTGGTGAATAAAAGCCAAAGCAAAGACTTAATTTGGGTTTTATTCAAATCCCACTCGCAAAATGAGGCCGCTTTGGAGAGACAGGGCAACACGTATGGTCAGTGCTCCCCTCGTAGTGATCAGAGCTGTTGCAGTGATGGGAACTGGCTTATGCAGAAATGTTATTTCCTAAAAATATTGTTTAAAACCAGATTAACAAACACGCATGAATCCCATCCACTGGGATGAAATCTCCAGCAGGTAAGCACTGGAACTGCTCCTCTAGTTCTGAGGGAGTTTCACCATTTTGTGGCATAGAAAATGTCTCTTAAAATTGTTGCAGTTTGTTGGCGGAGATGGTGAAGTGAGCAAAGGCCAGGAGGATTTGCTGAGGATAAAAATCCTTCGCAGTGGTATTTGCATTAGTTTTCTTAATTTGCGTTAAGAACCTGCAAACCCAGGAAAGAACTGCTAAAGGCCACAGAGTTTTGTTTGACTGAAGCTCGCAGAAGAAGTTGTCTTTTTATCTGACGTGGGGGTGGATATCAGTTTGAATCCCTGAACCACCATCAAACCTCACCAACTGACGGAAAGGTGTACCAGTTCGATGTGGGTTTTTGACTTGCCGTGTTCTGAAGTTCTGGTCCTAGAGCCAGAATTGGGATCTAGAGCCAGAGTGCTTGGATCAACAGCCTTGATTTGGAAAAGAACCCCAATGCTAGCGTTACTTAACCAGAATCCCAACTCTGTAGATCAGCTGGAGAGTGGACACTGGGGAAGAGTGACGGATACCTATTGAGATTCTTTTTCTTTATGCTGTAAAAGCTGTTCTGCTGAACAATTTGTGGATGTCAAAAGTAAATCCTCACAAAACCCACAGGTGTGAACTGCAGCGGTCCTTTTGCTACAGTTTTCAACAACATCTGATTAGTGCTTGGTTTCATGGAAGTGCTTGGTTTTGACACATTTTTAAGTGTGACTTGTTGAGAAAACTATTTTGATTTATACGCTAATGCTGCATTGATTTCACAATAGCGGGGCAATTTAGTAAGATTGTTTCAATGTTTCCAAAAGAGAAATATCAAAGTTTCCATTTCTTCTCTGTTGTGCAGGGAAATTCTTAGTTTTCAGGATTCTTTACACTACATAAATGATGACTTTGAGACTGTATTGAAATCTACTTAGATTTGACCCCTTTTCTTCCTTCTCCCCATTCTGCAGGACTTTCTGATATTTTTTTTTTTTAATGCTAAGAAGGGAAGCGATTTAGAAATTACACAGAGCGGATTTGTCTTATAGTATTAATCATGATCTGGTCTAGAATTTCGTGCCTTTAGACTCAACAAGATCAGTACAATTTTAGGGACAGATGCAGGCCTCTGATTAATAGGGTCATATTGTGAACTCACGGAGCTCTGTGAAGATCTTGATGTGTTGTGCAGATAATTGTATTTTCTTTGGTGATGATGGGGAGGCCTTTGGGGCAACAAAGAAGTAAATGATATGACCAAGAAAACAGAGCACAGCGCTGTTAGATTTGGAAACAAAAAATACAAATAATGTTTCTCGTTACTTTTAGTGATATGAGAAAATATTATACTTTTTCTATTGCTTGTCACTAAATAGTCTTATGACAGTGGACTTCCATGTGGCTTTTTAGTGCATAAATAAATGCTTATCTCTTGGTCAGCATTTTGTGTTCCCCATTCTATGCTTAGCATGACTTGTCTCTTATTGTACCCATGCCATTGCCCATATCTAAACTTGCTTCCAAAGGAGCTATCATACATTGAAGAACTCCTCAATTTTTGGACATGTGCAAAGGTTCACAGATGTCTAATGCTGTTTTGTCCTCGTGGCAGCTGGGTGCACTCTCTTGGCAATCAGGAATACGTTTCTACTTCCCGTGGACATATGAGCCTCTGAGAAGTCTGAGGAGAGGGGCATTTGCCATCAAGTTGTTGATGTTATGCTCATGTTTGAGATACATTAACCATTGAGAGATGCCAAGGAAGCAGAGTTAGTGGCTGCTGAAGCTATTTATTTTTTATTTCAATACAGGCAGATGTGTTTTTAAAAACACCATATGCTGTTAGACCTTCTGGATGGCACAGCCTGTCAAAAGGGCAATATAATTTCCTTGGGTCTTTAAAAGTGGATGCCTGAAGGGAATGTTTACTGACAAATGGAGGCAATCTATCTGTTTCACAGCTGTATAAACAGCATGTATGAGATGTCCAGTAAATCTCCTAGATGGCTAATAATGAAAACTTCCTCCGTTAAGTGTAGTTTTATATTTGTTAGTGAAGATTTTGATCACTATGAAGAACTTCAAATCTTAACATAGACCTTTGCTATGCCAGAATAATTTGTTAGGGTTGTGCATAGGCTTAAGGTGGAGATGCCATTTGAAAGACAAAAAGAAAATGTTCTGTGACCTCCACTGCAGCTAGGAGGGAAAGTAAAATAGGAGTTTTTAATGTGTTCATTCAAGGACCTGGAAAAAGGAGCTATGAATGGCAGGGAACAAGTATTTATCAAGGTATTAGAAAGCAACTGAAACTTTTGATCCAGTTCTAGTAAAACATTGTCCTCTGTTGCTTAAGAATTGATAGAAATAATCTGTGCAGTGCAAAAGGAAATGACATCAAATCCCCTATGTACGTATAAGAAGTGCCAAACTGTTGCCCAAATTAGATGTCTGCAAATTCTGTGATTCTACTAGGGAAAAATACAGTGCTACTAAAGTGTGTTCTAGAAAACATGAAAACTTCAGGGAATTTTTTAACACCTAGCCAGAAAAAATCCATTATTCTCAGGTCATAGGATGGTTTGGCTTGGAAGAGACCTTTCAAAATCATCTAGTTCCAGCCACCCTACCTTGGGCAGGGACATTTTTAACTAGACACATTTTCTTAAAGCTCCATCCATGGAATCACAGAATGATATGGGGTTGGAAAGGACCCTGGAGATCATCTAGTCCAACCCCTCCGTCAAAGCAGGTCCACATAGAGCAAGTTGCCCAGGAAGATGTCTGAGTGGATTTTGAATATCTCTAGAGAAGGAGACCCCACCACCTCTCTGGACAGCCTGTTCTAGGCCTCTGCCACCCTCAAAGAAAAGTTGTTCCTCCTCTTACTTAGATTCCACCTAGCCTTGAATGCCTCCAGGGACAAGGCAGCTTCAGCTTCTCTGGGCAACCTGGGCCATGGTCCCACCACCATATTGTGGGAAAAAAAAAAAAAAAAAAAAGAATCCTTATGTCCAATCTAAACTCCTTCAGTTGAAAACCATACATCTTTTCCACTTTATTACTGCAGTTGCATCTTAGCAAATGATATGAAAATTATGATAAAATTGTGTGGGGCTCTAATGTCTACGAATAACGCTTCTTCACAATTATGCATACACTTTATCCTATTAGTTACTTGGAGCAAATACGACATCTGGCAATAAGGATAACATTTCTCAAAAAACCCCAATGTTTTATTTTTATTACAGAAGTGGTAAAATAATTGGCATGATTTACCTCCTGTGTTGGAAAGGCAGAAAATACATTATTTGAAATTCCACCATGTGGAATGAAATCATAAAACTATGCCTGAGCAGAATTTATTCTATTCTGCAGTGTTTTGACCTGCTGCTGCTTGATAAAGCAAAGTGTTGCACATACTACGTTTAGCTCCAAAAATCAGTTCAATATGCCTAAAGGCAGCATGATGTGGCTCATAAAACTGAAACCTGGGCTGATAGAGTTATACGAAATACTTCACTGTATATTTTATGTGAAGATACATGCTTCTATTTAAAACTAATACTTCTTTTACATGTAAGTTATAATCATGATTGGTTATCATTATTTTTTCCTTTGGTAAACTCCTATCACACAAACAGAAATGTAGGATTTCTCAAAGGCACGGTTCAGCCACTGTGTACCTGCTGTAGCCTACAGTAGCTGTTCAGCTGAAACTACACTTAACTTCAGAAGAGCAGCAGTTGTTTCACTTCTTTTGCTTTGAATCTAAAGATACTTCATAGATCTCTTAGCTCAGATACGTTTTTTTCCTATCTGGCAAAAGGAATTTCTATTTTGAGAGGAGACTGCTGAGTCTGTTCTTGATTTTCACAATAACCCAAGGTGCTTTAGGACTTCTGCGGCTGGGTCTGATAAATCACTGCCTTGGACTGGCACAATTATATTCATCTCCTTAAAGAACATGACACCTGTCAGTGAATATTTTCCAGCTTGCTCCACAGAGTTATGTCTACTTTGTTCCAAGTAATTTTCATTTGAATCCCAACCTAGTATGCCAAACACATCTATGATTACAATACATGTCTTCTAGCATTCAAGTCTGTGTTACAGAAAGTTGGAGCGATACTGAAAAGAGCCCAAGCATCCGTTGGAGAGGTTACTCAGTCAAAATTGGGTACTTGTGCCTATCTTTGATATACATCTAGAACAGACAATACCTATATGACAAAGGGGACTGTTCAGTTATGTAGTACTTTAAGCCTAATTTAATTTTTAAAGTTTAGTTGGGTTAAATGATGCTTCTCTGTATCTCTCTTGGGAGAGGAAATTAAGGTGTGTTATTATGAATAATCTGAATGTTGGTTGTTGCTGCTGAAGTGTTCTTACTCAAACCACAGCTACAGATTCTCAGCCTCTTGCTACCCGTCCATCACTACAGCATTCTAGTAAGTGCATGGCATTGTTCAAGGAGCAAGAAAAACCATCAGTACGTTAATTTATTCATGCGTCAAGTTGAAAGGCAGTATGGCTGATTATGATTCTAAGAGTAATAGAATCCTGTTTCATTATTTTTTCCTAAGTCTCCAGTGTGTCTGAATTCATGTGCCCTGGGAGAAATACCAGTCTCCTACTCTCTGCTCCTGTTGTAGTCGGTGGCAAAGTTCCCTTTTACTTGAGCACTGTACAGACGGACTGGTAAAGCAGTTTTCAACTGAAGACACTTTTTCATATTTCAAGTAAGATTTTTTTTTTTGACTGCAGCTTGGTAGACAATTTGACTTTGCTTTGTTGTAAGAAGAGGTTATGCTTTGGAATGTGTTTTAAAGGATTTTGATTGATTTTCTAAATTCTGTGGAAACTGCCATCTTACTGCATTTATAGAACATTACTATTCAGGTTTGCATTTGTACCTGCTTGCTAAATATAGGCATAAAAACCTGTGCACTTTGACCTGTAAGTAAGAATTCCCGCAGGGTTTCAGGGGAGCTCGCCCATCCTGCCCTTGACCTAAACTGACCCTTCAGGGTGACCAGGAGGAGGAGATGGCTTCCAGGGGCCTGAGGCGCACACTGCAGGACCTCCCCTGGTGCTCTGGCTTCCACAGTCCTCAGCTGGTTTTGTTCCCTTATCACCCAGATCAATTCCAATTTGCTGCATGTTCCTAGGTATGCTGAGGCCTTATTTCTCCTCTGGCTGTGTTGTGTAGAGATGACCTAGAAAGTGCACACAGCTGCAAACCCAGCCCTCCTCAGCTCTGCTGTGGTGTGTAACCTGCCACGCTGCAGCCAGGCCTGTCAACCTTCCTGTTCCAGTGTGCTTACCTCATGAGGTGACAAAAATTTGAGACAAAATTACCTGTTTTGAGAAGCGCCTATTTCTGATGCTGGAAAGAAGCACGAAAGCAGGTAGTGTATGGAGCCTGCCGCTGAGGTGAAGGCCTGGTCGTAGGCCCACGGCAGGCCTATGATGGGTGGCCTGTGGGCTCCCCTGGCAGAGGGGTGGCTCTGTCAGCATGAGGGGCTGCAGAGGTCATCAGCATGTCGTGACTCTCCCCACAGGTGTTCTGGAGAGTCAGTTAAAGAAGAAGGTGTGATGGGTGACCAGGAGGAAGCAGCTGAGGGAGAGACAGAAAGCAAAGGGGCCTGGGGGCGCAGAGGAGTGCCCTCATGGATGGCTTCTCTCCTTCAGCCACACAGGAAGGCTGCAGCGAGTGTGAGCTTTCTTGTTTTGGAAATACCAAATGCCTTCTCATGGCTGGATGCCTGATTGTACAGGATTAGCAGTTAATGATCTGATCTGTGTGTCTCCCCTCACCCTCCCCTGTCCCCCATCCTAAGCCATCTCCCTCAGGCATGGAGGAGGAGCAGCATGAGGGTGTAGAAGTGGTTGGGGCAGAGGGATTGCTGGGTCTGGTCTCTCTTCATCTTTTATCCCCGTAAGAAAAAAGGAATTTGCAAAATAGTAATGGGAGGGCAATGTAATTTTTTTATTTTTTTTTTTTTTATGGCTTGTTAGGCTGGTCCAATTCTTCTGAGTCACAAGCTGCCAGTGAAACCCTCCTACGTTGCCTGTGGCCACAACGGTTGAAACCTGAGGTCAACAGAGTAAAGTATGTCTTAGTCCCACGGAGGATAGCGTGCCCAGGATTATTTCCCTGCAACTAGAAGTTTAGGACTACTGTTTTAAAGTGATCTGATGTAGGTTTTGGCAATCTTTCAAAATTCATAGTCAAACAAAATCTAGGTGGAAAAGGCATAGTTTGAAGTTGTGTCATTAGGTTATGCACTTGAATGTAGGTCTGTATGTCTAGCCACACATAAAAGGTGTATAACATAGTATGTTTACTAGGGCAGCAGCAAAATTTACATTATGCATATTATTGTCTAAGTGTGTGGCCCTCTTTGCACCCATGGCCAAGTTGTGCCCACCATGTGTAGTCTATTTCTCCCCTACGTGAAGTTCATTTTGCACGCACAATTCGGGCATCCCATTTCCAACTGTATCTTTTACATAATTCATAGAAAATGCAAACCAGTGATTCAGAAGACAAAAATGATCTGACAGAATTCCTCTAATGCACTTTATTATAGTAAAAGAAGAGAAAATGACTAAGAGTTACTACAAATGGGGAGAGGCAAGCAGAGAACTGTTGCAATGCTGCAACAGAACAGTGGCCTTGGCTATTGTCCTGACAAGGCCCTGGGCAGTTTCTGTAATATAAATACAGGTTCGCCTGTCACTTGTGCAAACTGGGGCATACATGCCTATGGCTGGCTGATTGTTACGTGCTCGTGCCTCTTCATACTTGGCTGAGCTTCCCTAGCAGTGGGGTGTTTCTCTTGTGCTGTTATTCCAGGGAGACTGGGAAGGCATTTTCTGCAACTTTTCTAGTTCATTGCAGACCAAAACAGAGAAAGGAACCGATTTTGACATTTCAGCTCTCATGACAAAGGCCTTCCCTAAACAGAGATTGTTTTGAAATAGCCTGACCTCAACTTGTCAAATTAACATTCGTTATGATAGTAGTGATTTTTACACATTTACAGGGGAAGACAGCAAGAGGGCTCTCTACTGATGCTTTTTTAGAAAGCATCTTCTATGTAACTATAGAAACCACAGTACAAACATGGAGCTTTTCCCCTAGGTTCACCTCTGGACTGCCTGGGACACGAGAGTCTTGGTCAGAGCCCCTGTTTGGAGCTGAGCCTGCCAGTTGGTTACACTTAGAAGAGCATCCAGTGAAATGTGTCTGAGAGCAGTTGGCATGAGGTTTTAGCCATGAAAAATACAGTAGTAAGGCTTTCATACGGACTGCAAAACACCTTCATGTATCTTTAGTTGGGAATGTTTTAGTCCTGGATCCTTTTAAATGAGGGGTATCACTTACCTTATCCTCATGTTAATGAGCAAGTGTGTCTCTGAACTGACTGCAAAGGCAGCTTCAGGGGACAAGCCCAGATGGGAAGTTTGGGTAACAAGATGAGTCCTGCCCAACAGATCTCTCCTGGTTGGCGTCACCACCTCAGAGGTGAAGGCCGTTCAGCCTAAGATCTTGCTGGCTTTTCAGTGTGAGCCTGGTGAAGCAGCCTATGGGGGCATTTGGGTCCTGCTCAGACTCGCAGCAGCAGGGTGAGGTCTGAGTCTGGCTGTGGCTATGAGTTTGACTGCCCTGCCAAGGCAGATTTGGGTTGTCTTGGCTAAAGCCAGTAGGGTTCAGCTCTCAGCAGCCGTCCCAGTGCCACCTCTTCACCTGCCGAGAATTCGAGTGACTGCCCACATGCTGACAGGGCACATCTGGTCTGTGTCCTGTGTTAAGGAATTACTCACCCAGAGAGGGTTAACTGGGCTTTTCTGGGAAAGGGATGCCTGGCTTAAAACTACATTTGAAATGGAACAGTCATTCCCAACGCCACAGCTGCAGGATACACACTGCAACAGGGGGAAAAAAAGTGCTGAAAGCCAGCTGTGTTTCCCTTCTTTTTTCACCTTCAACCTGAAATTAGATTGTAGGGTGTAATAAATAGGGAAAGGAGTGGTAGGAGAGGGATTGGACTGTCCTTTGTATTCTTTGCTTCTGAGATATAGGTGTACCCTGTGGAGTCTCTGTACAAAGACCCATATACTCAGACATCCATATACATACAGACATCCTTGACTGCTTTCCTGCTCTGGACAATATCATGCAGGGGCAATTTAGCAGAGAATAAAAGCCTGAAGAGTACTGATGAGAATGGTCCTGAACATCCGCGAAGCAGAGGCACAGGGCTTCCTAATGCTTTGGTATGTCCACCTCCCTGAGGGCCCATAACACTGGGATTCAATAGTGTAGAAGTAGTAAAGTGCTCGTTTCTGCTTTCCAAGGTGTTTCCATTCCTAGGTGTCTCTTTTAAAGACAAAGAAAGGTATTTCTCATTTTCTATAAGATGGAAGACCTGGTTTTGTAAATAAGCTGTTAATTAGCTTTGAGAAAACAAAGCAACCAATGACTAGAGGAGAAAGGGAGAAAAATGGATTATCATTGGGAGCAATGTTCAGAGCAGATTCCTTTGCCGCCTCAGGTAAAGGATAATGGTGTTATGTGGGAGCATGTGTAGGTATAGTTTTCCTCTGTACTTTTGCTATCATAATACCAAACCCAGGTATTAACAAGAAGGTATCCTAGAATGCCATGGAAAAGAAAGAACTAAATCAAACAGCAAATAAAGGAAAATAAAGAATTTAAAAAGGAAAGCATGGAAGCCAAAAGAAAAGTAATAGCAATGGGTGAAATTTGTAGGAAGGAAGGAAAACATAAGATAAGAAACTAGGAAGGAAGAAACTTCTAGTGGGATTGCTCATCCAGTTGTAATTGTCTTTTTACATTCAGTTTTAAAGATTACAGAGTGCTTTCTAGAGGCATTTATGTTTTTTATAGCTTGTTCTGCCACGGGAAGCAGCACACAATTATCTGCACACTCCAAGCTTGTCATACTATGAGACTAATATTTGCTTCAGACCTCTGGGAGTGTGAATATAAATAAACTACTTCTCCTTGCTTGTATGTGCAGCTAAGCTGGAATTGATCTCAAAAACCAAAACAAACCCAACCCCAAAAAACAACAAACAAAACCCCCTGGAGATTCAAATGTGTCTTTTCATACAACAGCAGTTTTAAGTTCAAGTGTAGCTATGATCTCTTGCTGATAAATGCACCACAGCCTATAGCAGTGTGTTACTACTTCTCATAAAAGATGTGGCAAATTTTTCAGTGAATTTGTTTAGATTTTCATTCAAGATGCATCGTAAAAGAAGTGTTACTTCAGAGTTTATTGGATGGATTTTCTGGGGAGAGGCACAAAATAGAATCTTTCCTTGTGAGCTCCAAACTGAATTTATTATGCTTTAGGAGTGGGTTTAATCCTGCCGTGTTGGATGGAAATCTGCACATAGGATTTTTTAAAAAAATAATTTAAGCCCTTTTTGCTTAACCAGAGGTTTTCATGGCTCCAAGAGCTCCAACAGTAATTCCTACAGATTATACCAGCACGTACTGGTAGAGGGCAAAGCTGATAGGAGACACTCCAGCTGCTGTTGTACTTGGCAGTCATTCATCATAAATAATTCTGCCAGTAGTTCTGCTTACAGACATTGGACAGGTGCTTCTTGCAATCTCTGTACAGTTGCATTGTCGAATAGATTACCACGTTTTGAAACAGTTACTAGGGTTGCGTTATTTCCGCAATCTGGGAACACTATGGTGGTTTTAATTTCCTTGAGTTGATATGTCTGTGCTCTGCACACTGTGCTCTGCGTACTTCATAGAGAGGTCTATTACACTGAAGGCTGTGTCCCACTAAATCAAAGTTTATTTACCTAAGGTACTAAAGTGTTTCTGGAAGGGACCTACAACGGCCATCTAGACCACTGCCTGACCACTTCAGGGCTGACCCAAAGTTATAGCATGTTATTAAGGGCATTGTCCAAATGCTTCGTAAATGCTGACAGGCTTGGGGCATCGACCACCTCTCCAGGAAATCTGTTGCATTTGACCACCCTCTCAGTAAAGAAATTCTTCCTCATGTCCTTGTGCAGTCTGAACCACCCCTGGCACAGCTTTGTTTGTTCCATCATGTTGATGTAGGATGGGGGAACTCCTGGGAGCAGCACTTCACCAGTTTTCAAGAGGAGGAAGAAGAGATTATGCCTCTCTAACTCATCTGTTCTCTTTTTGGCATTAAAACCAGTGTCAATCCTTGGTTTAAGTATAACCGCTCTAACCAAACCCTATTTTGCTCTGATTTAGGCAAGAGAGGGTTTGTCTACCTACCGGACAGAGGTTAAAAACCAGGAAAGTTGCACACAGCACTGAACTCCTGGTGTCATTATTCCCAACTCTGTCACAGTCATTCTTTGCAGGCCAGGTAGACGGTGCGTTCCTGTGCTTGTCATTTGCTTTTGTATGGCCGTGGTTCTTCCTGCTTCTCAGTATTTTGCATGCCAAAAGATTATCGTGCAGGCTTTAGTTACTAAATGATGCCTTTTGCTTTCCAGAGCAAATCTTCATGTTTTGACCAAACATCTGTTGTATCAAAGGGCAAACTGTATGCAAAATAACAGAACTTCTGAAGTTGTTACTTGTTTACTGTTAGCAGTGCGTCTGTGAGAGCTGGACTTTGCGGCAAGAGCCTGCAGGATAATATTAAACCTGACAGTCCTAGTGGGAGCAATGAACCATGCAGGCTTGCCGTAGTAAGGAAGGGGATTCGTAAGAAAGAAAATCCCTTCAGTTGCTAAACCATTGAGTTGCTGGTGTTTTGTCAGAGGAGAATGAGAATTACTTCATGCTTTATAACCCACTTTTCCTTTGATGGGAGTAGAAAAAGTTCTGCATTGTCTGTTTGCCCTTTCTTGCTCTCCTTGAAGCCTTGTCTGCTCAGCCCGCCGTGAGCAGCTCAGCAGCACCCTGGCTGTTGTCAGTCCAGGGGTCCCACGCTTAGTGGTCTCAGGGATTACCTGGAAGACACCAAAAGAGTTTGGCACAGGATCGTGTGGGGATCAAGGATTGGGAGGGGTAAGAGGAAGACATTGTTGATAGATCCTTGAGGCTAAAGTGCCTGCTTTGTGGTTACCTCAGACTGCAAGGCTTGCACTAAATGACCTGGCCTTTCTAGTCCTGTACTTTCAACAGCACCAATACTTATGGTAAACAAACTCCTGACTTCATGCACGGTGCCCCTTTCTGAGAACAGGAAAAGGGCTTATATGGGATCTCCTCTAGTACGCCAGACTTAAATACAGAAGCCTGATTGTGCTGGGATCTCCCTTGCAGGTTTTCAGACAAAGATTGCAGTGTTTGGAGAAGTGAGCTCTCTCTTGTGTTCTGCAGCCATGTGAGCTGTCATGCTGCAGTGTCCACTGACAAATAACAGTATGTCTTATTTCTCACAGGGCTTCCGAGGCAGCTGAGCCCAGGACCTGAAGGAATTTCATGCAGTAGGTGCTGAACTAACTGGCACTGAAAGGAACAGAAAAAGATGGCAGTCCATATTTGAAATAATTAGACACGTGGACTCCTGCTGATAAGAAACCATGTCAAAAAAAGGACGTAGCAAGGGCGAAAAGCCTGAGGCACTGATTGTTGCCCTGCAGGCTGCCAATGAGGAACTCAGGACCAAGCTAACAGACATTCAAATTGAGCTGCATCAGGAGAAATCCAAGGTGAGTGAGGGTTTGGTTTTAAGTAACGGTGTCTGCTGAAGCAGAGAAACACATGGAAAAAATAGTATCAAAGAAATCAACAGATGCAATGTAACTCTTTCCTGGAACAGTGGTCTTATTGTTTCCCCACATATGATGTTTTCTTACTGTGAATATCCCATTGCTTCCATGGAAAAGATTCCTTTTTTACTGTGGTACAAGTTTAAGAAGTCTCTGGCCCTCAAATGGATCACTATGTCTTTCATAACATCTTTGGGCATGTTCTAGTCAGTGGGTGTCATCCTATCCGCTCCGTGCTTTGAAATTGTGTAGTGTTGCTGTTTTTTGAATGGCTAATATATCAGCAAGATGCCCTTCTTTCGAAGTTGAGTGAAATATTCCCTAATTCCCGGTAGCATGACAATCCACGTCAACCCTTGAAACCCATCTGCAGTGCAGCTGAAGTGTATTGTTTGCTCTAGGGTATGTATGCAATGTTTATAGTTCAGGTACCAATGGTCTGTCAGAGTTACGGTCTGTCTCAGACATGTAAAGGTAGTCTGCAGATTTAGCAGTGTGTTTTCTACGAGCAGTGAAGACAACAGATGTCTGGTTAATAATTCTTCTTATGAAGTGGACTGGAGGCAGTACTAACTGCGGCCAGGCATCCCCCACCTGCAGTCTGGTGGCAGGAACATTTTCAAATTATGATGTCTAATGATGTATTGTTTTTTGATATGGAATATAATTGAAGTGCATCAACCTGGCTCTTTGATTCCATCACAAACAAGCATATACCCTGGGCAAACAAACCCAGAATGACTTGCTTCTAACTTCCAAAGCTGAATAACCACAAGTCCTTCAGCCTCTAAGAGGTCTTTTTCACAATTTCTTTTAGGGACAGATGTTCATGCCAATATAGCAAGGTTAAACATACTGATAATCTCAGACAACTGTTAGTATAGTGGAAGTTGATTTGTGTAATTTAGGAGAAGCTAAATGAAAACAGGAACAGTCAGTTCTGTGTTATCTGATGTTCTGAGAATCTCTGGTGGCATTTTCCCTTCACCTATGAAAGATATTTATAGCCACTATTTTGCTACGTTTTAAAATAGACAAGATTTGCAAACTGCAACAAAGCAGACATCATCACGCTTTTAGACTCATTCTGCATCCTTTTCTTTCATAGATGGTTGGTGACAGTCTTGGAAAGCAAAAATGTTTTTTGATTCTTTTGTTTTCCCTGCAAGCTTTGGCATTTGTGTTACCCACAGGCAAGGCTTACTTATTCTCTTCAGGATCTACAGGCTGGCTGCCAGAAAGCACATGACCCAGGGAGCTTCTGTAATGCTTTCCACTGTCTTCTGAGTCTTTTGTTACCACTGCAGCTATGGAATTCCAGTACAGAAGTTGCCAGTGCAGATTTTTGTTACTAGACATCACTTCGAGGATAGCCCAAAATAATGAGTTACAAAAGTAGGAAAGTCTTGCAAACAGAAGCTTATCTGCAATATATTTAAATGTGCTTGAGTACCACTGGAAAGGATGGGAGCAGAACACGAACACAATAATGAAATCTCTTGTGCACTGCAGTACCTCTCAGGATGCCCATCTGTAGGTGCTCTCATCCATTCCCGTGACTAAATTGGACTGACTGCTCAGGATATTAAAGGAATTGTCATTGTGGAGTAGTGGTGGGCCAAAAACTGTGGTCTTGGGGAGCAGATGACACTTCTGAATTGTTCTGCGGTTTGGCTTGAGAGGAGCAGACATCATTGCAAATTTTGTTTTAATCTGGAATTAAGATTTTGGCCCTCTCCTCCTTTTTACCTAGACATAAAGCAGGTTCAGGTTTGACATTCTGGTACAATCCCCTTTGTAAAATCAGGTTAGAAACAGGATGCCAAACTGGGCAGGCACCGACAATGTCAGAAGGAGGTTTAGGAAAGTGTTTATCCCACAAAGGGAACAAACAGATAGGATCTTTGGTCCTTTCCTGTCTCTTCTAGGAATGAGTTCACCCTGCCAGTGAATCCAAAGAGGGTAGAAACCTCTGGGTCATTGTAGTCTTTTATTGAACAGGTCTCTTTTCTGTAATAATCTTTTTCCCACAAGGCCTTCATTCACTTTCTCTTTTTTCCCATCAGAAAGGTACATTACAAGTCAGCCTGAGGACTGACGGCGTTTCTGCTTAGTAAACTAGGCAGCCTGGAAACTGATAGCCATAAAACCAGGCACTGGTTGAGGCAAGATACTTGGAGAAGACAGAGATGTTTTGGCTTGAGTAAAGACAGTGTGAAGTCTACGTGAATGCTCAGGAGCTGGCCCATGTTTTGCTGTAGGAGAGTGGAGGATCATCTAGGGTCTGCAGCAGGGTCCTCTATCAGACATGGCTATGTGTCTGGGTGGGCTTGCTTTGATAACATTGTGGTGGCAGCAGGTGACTTTCATTTTATCTCAATACAGGTTGCTAAACTTGAAAGAGAGAAGACTCAAGAAACGAAGCGTATCCGTGAGGTGGAGCAGCGCAAGCAGACTGTGCAGATCACAGAGCTGAAAGCCAAACTCCATGAGGAGAAGATGAAGGAGCTGCAGGCGGTGCGGGAGAACCTCATCAAGCAGCATGAGCAGGAGATGACGCGGATGGTGAAAGTCCGCGACAGTGAAATCCAGCGGCTCAAGTCAGCGCTGTGTGCGCTGCGGGACGGGAGCAGCGATAAAGTAAGGACAGCGCTGACTATTGAGGCTCGGGAAGAGGCCAGGAAACAGTTCGACTCTGAGCGCCTTAAGCTTCTGCAGGAAATTACTGAACTGAAGTCTGCCAAAAAGCAGGTAGACGAGGCCCTTAACAATATGATCCAAGCTGATAAGATCAAGGCAGGGGATCTTCGGAGTGAGCATCAGTCCCACCAGGAAGCCATTTCCAAGATCAAATGGGAGAGTGAAAGGGATATTCGCCGTCTGGTCAGTAACCAAAACTGTTCATGTGTTCTTATGCTGTAGTGAGTTTGCCTCTTGTGCCTCTTAGCTTTTGTGTATAACAGAACTCTGCAACGTGCCTTGGTTGGCAAAAGTATTAAAAGCTTCTCATTGTTATTTCTCAGCAGTGAATAGATCACGGTGCGTCAGCCAGAGCAACGGCTGTGATAGCAGCTAATGCCTTCCAGTGAGAGGTGGCTGGCCTAGTCCATAAGGATTTGGCTTGCTGAGATGGTAACGTGTACCATGCAGACTGTTAGAAAAAGAGAGTTTGCATCTGCACCTGCAGTTTGCTTGTTTCGTTAGCCCTTGTGGTGGTATCCTGTTGGCATTAAACCACGGCAGGAGGGGAGGTCTCCTTTGGTTTGATCTTGGTATAGCCTTCAGTAATTACTGGGTTAAGTGAACAAAATGAGGCCACTTTGGCACGTTACCGTGTTTCCTGATTATCCAGGGAGCTGGACCTGCTTGCAATGGTAGAAAATTTGGCTTTTGAAAGGTGGAATTCAAGATTTGACCGTCAAGTAAAGGAATTGGTAACTTAAACTATCAAAAAAAATTATTTTTTTCTCCCTCTCCTCCCTTTTCCCCTTCAAGTCTGTGTACAGGAGGTATATTCTTGTCTTTCCAAAATGCTCAAAAATACAGTACAGAGTAGTAGTAGTGGATTCTTTATACCTGCTTTCTGAATTTTGACCCTTCTTGTTACTGATCCCCATTTGCAGTTCTGTGTAGCCATGAGGACAAACTACTATTTTTCTCAGCTGAAATTGAACTGTAGTAAAATTCAGGATAAAACTGAGTACCATAAAGATCAGCTCGTGTTCTACCTGTGTATAATATGATTTTGTCTTTAGGAACTGATGAAGGGCTTTTTGAAGGCTATTTACTTGCATAAGAACATTGAACTAGTCAGAATAGAATCACAGAATGGTCAGAGTTGGAAGGGACCTTAAAGATCATCGAGTTCCAACCCTCTGCATGTACAGGGACACCTCTCCCTAGAGCAGGTTGCTCAAAACCCCATCCAGCCTGGCCTTAAACACTTCCAGGGATGGGGCAGCCACAACTTCTCTTTCACCTGGTACACAAGTGGTTTCCAAATCCATTGTATTGCTATCAGAGTGGAGGAAGTTACATCAGAGTAACATCTAATTAATGGAGATCAGCATTTAGCCTGACTTATTTGAAAAATGCTTTGGGGAGGGTTTCAACAAACCTAGAAAGCTGCAAAGCCAGAAGGTATCTCTGGCAGCTTCAGGCAAAATTTAGCATAAATAGCATTCTTGTTTTCAGGGAATGATTCATATCATTCCCAAATAATAGTACTTTTTTTTTTTTTTTTTCCAGAATGATTTGCAAATTCTGGTTCACTGAGTTTTCTTGAACTCAATGACATTAGCAGCTTTGAACCCATTTTCATGGTTGCAAGGCTTCTGTGGGCTGATCTTATACATTTTAATCTAAAATTTTCCTCTTGGCCATCATTCTTAAAGTATCTGTGTGGAGAAATAAGAGGCACTTATGTTTGTCTTGGATAGTCCTGGGATATCAGGCAGAAATGAAGTAGCAATAGAATGAATGACCTTGACTTTGCACTCAGCCTAAGGTTAATAAGAGGGCAATCAGCTTTAAGAAATACTGGTCTGCACAGATCTTGTTTGTGAGGGTGGGACCGTAACTTCTGCTGTCTGAGCTACTGCAGCTCCATTGACATCAGCAGGAGCTAGTCTAAACTTCCTTGGGTTTGTTAGAGTTTGTATTTATTTTTCACTAGTATAAATAACTGACCAAAATGCAGTGTGAAAACCTGAACTCTTCATCCACTTATCTGTTGGCACCTCACACTGTGCTGAGTTCTCTGTAAGGCTGGAGAATCTGCTGCTGTGCCAACTTACGGTTATGGCCAAAATTGTTTTGTTTTCCAGGCCTAGTGCAGTGACATACAGAAGATTCAAGTGGTGACTGTGGCTATTAAGTAAATCATATAGTACTAGGTTGGAGAAGGCTGAAATGCTGTCGCCTTTACACGGTAATGTCCTTATTCTGGTGTTTCTCTCATTCAGATGGACGAGATCAAGGCTAAAGACAGGATCATATTTTCGTTGGAGAAGGAACTTGAGACACAGACAGGCTACGTGCAGAAGCTGCAGCTGCAGAAGGAGGCTCTGGATGAGCAGCTCTTCTTGGTGAAGGAGGCAGAGTGCAACATGAGCAGTCCCAAGAGAGAGATCCCGGGAAGGGCCGGGGATGGTTCTGAGCACTGCAGCAGCCCGGTACGTGGGTTTTACTGGCCCTGCAAAACAGAAAGAGAGCTGTGTTTCTCTTGCTTAAATATTTTCTCAGGCCCTGGGAAAACATTCCCACTCTTACTCACTACAGAGAAGTTATATCCTTAGATTCTTCAGAGAGAATGCTAGTGGGACAGAGCTTTTTAAGGCTGTTCCCTCAGCTCCTCTATTTACAAACATGAAACATGTTAAATAATTAGTGCCTCTTTGAAAGAATCATTCCATGAACATAACTGCCTGGGTAGCATGCATCCTCAGCACCAGAAAGAACTGGGCAAATGGGCAGGGAGAAGGCTGGTGGGGGGGACCCAGGAGACTCTTAGGAGATCCTCCTCTTTCTCTGTGTTATTCTCTACATACGTGACCCTTTCTGTCACAAAGCATACGACTGGTTGTGTGACTAAATATGATGTTTACAGAACAAATGTGTATATGTATACACTTATTTACACATATAAATATAAGGAATAACAAAGCAAATGCCATTGCTACCGAAAGGGATGTCCTTACTTTTTCACTTGACACAGTGGCTCAGCATATAGAAGCAATGTACAGGGAAACGCAATAAAAATTAGAATGTTTTAGCTTCTTGCTTTTTCTTCCCTATCTTAAAAAAAATACTTCGTTGTTTTCTCTCTATTTTTTTAAGCAGCTGAAATTTTTCAATTAAAGTATCCCCTAAAACAGATACTTTCTTCCAAAAATATGTATATTTTTGCCAGCATGCTCAATACTGTAAAAATCCATAAATATAATTTGTTGATGATGACAGTTTAAGTTGACTGATGTGTGTTTTTTGAGGATTCTTTTCCCAATCATGTATTTTGAGAAGAATCAGTAACTGTATTGTGTTGTTGCCAATGAACAGGACCTGCGCAGAAATCAGAAGAGGATAGCAGAGCTGAACGCCACGATCCGGAAGCTGGAAGACAGGAACACGTTGCTCGTTGATGAACGAAATGAACTGGTGTGTGAGCTTTGCGCTGTCGGACAGAGGAGGTTGGGAGCCCTAGGGAAGGGCAAAGAGAGGAGGATCCAAGGAAAGCAGCCAGCGATGAATATTCCTTTTCCGTCCATCAGGCCAGTCACTCAGGAGGAGGCTGAGGATGACTTTTTATCCTAGAATTAAACAGTAATTTCATTGAAGTTACATGAGTACAAAATCACAACAAAAGTTGAGACAGAGAGGCTTGTAGGCTTCTATATGAACGTTCATGTTCTGTCCTCGACCTTTTGAGCATACCACAGTGCATGGTGAGACTTACCTTGTAAATAAAACAGCAACTGTAGACCAGTATTTGAGCAGGCTGAGAATAGTTAAGTACTGGATCTAGGGAAAATGGAACACAGTGAATTGATCCCGTTATCTGACTTACTCCTCGTTACTGATAAACGTTACTGATAAATAATATTATTTACAATTACTAATTGCTATTATCAATCTAGTTGAAGCGTGTCCGAGAAGCCGAGAAACAATGTAAACCTCTTCTGGAAAAGAACAAGTGCCTCACGAAGAGAAATGATGAACTTATGCAGTCTTTGCAGCGCATGGAAGATAAACTCAAAGCGGTCACTAAAGAAAATATAGAAATGGTTGGTACTAAAAAGCAAAATGAGGATTATCATATGATCTATGTCTGTTATAGTGGCCACATCTTGCATAGTGTGTGCACATACGCAGAGAGAGTATGTGCATAGGTCTGTAATATAGTCTGTATATAATAGACTTACATACCATAACATTGTGTATTGTGCATACACGTGCAATGTATTTAAGTGAATGCATGATCACAGTCTTTAATACTGTTCCAAAACGTAGAAACTTAAGTTCCAATTATTTAAAAAAAAAGAAAATGAAAAATAGTTGTATCATTGAATCATATGCTACTGTGCTGTTTTGCATCTGGAACTCCAGAAGAAAGCTGTTGAGAGTGATGTTTTCAGCCAGCGTGATGTTCAGCTTTGAATGCGCATGTTCTTGTTAGAGCTGATGGCAAAGTAAAGTTCTGGTCTGCCACTGAGCATATACGATATAAAACATATGCAGATGGGTATGGGAAGGGGAGAATGGTGGTGGTAGAAATATGGCTAGGGTTATAAATTGCGCATAGCAGGGCTACATGTGGCAGGGTTGAAGCAATTAAAGTCTGTATATTCTTCAAATGGAACTGCCCTCTTAGGCAGAATCAGGAAGAATCCAGTCCCTTCAGATGCACCTGCGTTGCTTTGGCATTAGTGAAAAAAGGAGGTGAAGTTCTGGGTTGTAAGCTGGCAGGCTGAGATGGCTTCTTTCCCTGTGAAGCATGTTTGTGTGTCTCATCTCTGGCTTGCAGTAGTCCCTGTCCCCATCCTGAGCAGGCTGGCTCTTCTGCAATGGAGGCGGCTTTCCTGCTGATTAAGATGAGATGATCAGATTCACTTTCTTGTCGTATAGAAAAAAGACTTCAGTGTTACAAGGTTAATCCTCTTTAAGACTCTGCAATTCACCCATGCCCAGAAGACAGATAAACTTATTGTAGGTGTCACGGATCAGAATTTATCTGCCACAGCTGCAGTAGGACAGATCACAGCCCCTTGGACCCTCCCACAGCAAAGAGAAGGGACTTGGGAACTAGACATCATGGCACATATGTGCACACACAGCACATGTGCTCTAACTTAGCTCCCTGATGTCTGCTTTTTGCTCTATACATGCCCAAATTATGGAAGTTTCCAAGCTGTGAGTGGCTAGAGTAATTCTGAGGGGCTGTAGCCATCTCTGCTCCAACATACGCTCAGGAGCAGGCAGGATGTGGGCTTCCAGTTAAAGTAGATCTGGTTCACATTTGCTACCTTTCCTCCTCTTCTGACTGGGTGCACATCTTTCCCGTGACTAGAGCATGTCCATTTCTTCACTGTGGTCGTATGATGGGTGTCAGTAAGGACGCGGGAGTGGATAATATTTGCATGCCCTCAGCACAGGTAGGGAGTTCAACTGCATATGCCACGTATTGGCATGTCTTGGTGCATGGCAAAGGAAGAGCTATGGTATATGACCTTTAAGGGCTGCTCTAGAGGCTATATTGCCACACAATATGTGAATAGATAAAGCTTTGTTGTTCTGGTTGAAAAACTCAGCCTTACTGTGCTGCGTCACTGTTATGAAGTCCTGATGGGTATTACTGAAGTTATAAAAAGGGTGTATCTGAAGCATATTTTAAGGGCTGTACAGCTTAAATGAAAGATAATGTCTAATTTTTATCTGAAAGGTGGTTTTTTTGTCTTTTAATTGCTGGATCTTTATCTGATTCTTCTTCTTACCACAGAGAGAAAAAATGACATCACATCCTCCTCTAAAGAAATTAAGATCTCTCAATGACCTGGATCAGGCTAACGAGGAACAAGAAACTGAATTCCTGAAGCTTCAGGTCATAGAACAACAGAACATAATTGATGAGTTAACAAGGGTATGTCCAGACCACCAGGAACACTCGTGTGTGAGTTGAACTCTAGACATGAATGTGGATTAAGAACCATGGAGCTTGGGAAGATACCTGTGTGCTCACGAGGCAGGGCAGTGCCAAGCTGTTTCACCATTGAAACTGAACTTCCATTAAAATGTTTCCATAAAAAGAGGCAGGGACACAGTGCAATACTGTGTGCTGGGAAAGGCGTGTGCTGCTAGACTGTGGTGCTCTAGATCATCTGTCACGTAGTTCTGACAATCCCCTTTTCAGATGACTTTATGTTATGGTGTTGGGGAAAGGAAAAAGAGACTGCAAAGCAGACTGTTGCCTCTTCTAAGACACCATTGCTAGGAGTGGAGGTAGTGTCCCTTCCCTCTTCTGCAGGGAGGGCAGGCAGCCTCTCGCATACAGCCCAAACCAGTCCCAACAGCAGGGCTCCCAGTGATTGTAACAGGAATTACATGAGTGCCTGTCATTTGACAGCCTGTCAAGGCCAACTGTACAGCAAGGGTTGTTTTTTCAGATATCCCATCTTCCCTTCTTCAGGTGGTTTTCAGCTGACACGTACAGATGTGGATATGCAACTTTCCACCTGGAATCAGATTCCTGTTTGAGCATATGAACAGTCGGTGGAAGGCCAGAGATTGGTTTTCTTTGTAGATTTTGTCTTCTACAGCTGCAAAAAAAAGGGCAGAGAGAGTAACTTTTTAATCTTACTTTCCAGGACAGGGAGAAACTCATTCGTCGCAGGAAGCATAAAAGGAGCTCAAAGCCAATTAAGGTAAGAGGAAAAATTGTTTTCTGCTTATAAAAGTACTAGTAGGTTCTGTAGGAAAATACACTTAGGCAATCTGTTTAAAGAGCTTTGTAGATTATAACAATCCGCTTTAGTGATCAGGTTTATGAACACCTTAGTTACTTTGGGAGAGCTTTTGAAGTCCACTTCAAAATTCAGTTAAGGGTATGTAGTTATTTCATTTTCAGCAAAATGGATATTTTTCCCCCACTCTGAAAGAGTAATAATCGTCCTTTCGCCTATTTTTTAGAAATATTGGTCTCAAGATATATTATGCTGAGGTGTATTTACATTTCTAGACACTTTCCCATCTATTGCTGTCGATTTTACAGCTCATATGGGCTAAACCAAAATGCTTGTGTATCTTTATTCTTCAAGTGGAAGTTGCTGCCTGAGAAATGGAGTGTCACTCTCTCCTGCTTAGTTCCATATGCTTTTGGCAACCCTGTGCATCATCCTGAACTGGGTCCAAAGCTGCTATAATGTACCATTTTAGAGCTGAGTAGTCAGTAGTGGTTCAGATAGCTCCTTTATCAGCTAGATGTGAAGAATGACTTTGCAAAAGCAGTGTCTCCCCTCTAGAAAGCAGAAATACCATGTAGGAAACAGAGCTTGGTGTCTCTTTGTCCTCCAAGGGTATCCCTTACTACATCAGTCATGTTCTGTGGAAGTGACACAGAGAATGTGTCGTACACACAGAGAATTTCAGACTGGGAAATCCTGGATGTGTTTCTATATGGGTTTTGAAGCAATACACAGAAAACACAGCTAGGAGACAAGGGCTAAAAGTATTTTCATAAGTCAACTTTATTTCTAACACAGGAGAATACGGCTATTGGCTTCACTTGGAAAAATGTGAACAGAAAAAGATAATATATGCAAAAGGTTATTTGCATCTTTGGTACATGTATTTTGTGTGATTCAAATTCCATGTTTAGAAGGTTGTAACCTGTCAGCAACATTGAAAAATGTTGCAAAGCAGAAGTGCATAAATGCTTGTCCATCAGTTTATCTGCAGAATTATTCGTAAGTCGAGAATTGAAATGTTCAGATCTGTACTGTGAAACCAAGGCTGCAAGGTCAAACATGATACCTTCAGAGATGGCATGACTCACATCTTTCATTTGATTGAATTCAGTTGCTGAGGTTGGAGATAGTGAGCTGTCAGGTGCACAACCAAGCTGTGTGGTGTGAGCAGTCTCACAACGTGTGGCAGTTACTGCAGTACCGGAGAGATGTGTGAGACAAGCATTCCTTCGTGCTGGTTTTGTATCAGCATAGCTTTCGCTTGCTCCAACAGCAATATCAGTGAGAGAAACACAGAGGTGTTGAAAATACCAGCAGTGTCTGTGAGAGGAGAGTTCCCTATTCTGCACATGTTTCCAGCTCCTAATGATGTTATCTTTGCATACTGGTCTGCACATTGGCCAATGTCTTCTGAACAGCTCTGCAGATAAGGAACAATTCTCCTGCCTTCCTGCAAGGGCAGAGACTTTTCTTCTAGCATGTTGCTGCTCCTGTTATGTTTTTCCAGGTTTTAGACTGAGAGCCAGATCCTCGGCTCATAAAAATTAATCAGCAAACTCATTCTCCACCAGCACAAGACCTGATCTTCAATATGGTTTCCCTTTGGGTTTGTTTGGGGATGGTAATTGCAGGGGTAACCCATTGTTATTTTTTTGTGTCTTAAGTAACGAGCAATGTGATTTTGAACTAACCCCCCTGCCACCAGAAACTCATGTGCCCGGAGATTCAGAAATCATGTTTTCTTTTCTTTAGAGACACGTGGTGGATACAGTTTTTGGGTATGATGAAGATTCCATGGATTCTGAAACATCCTCTGTGGCCTCATACAGAACAGACAGAACACCAGCAACCCCAGATGATGATCTAGATGAGGTAAGATCTGACTCTTTCCATAGGCAAGGACAAGTTTTAAACAGGTTTTGACTTCCACAATAAGTGGCCAGGCTCTCAAAAACATTTAGGTTTTTATAGTGCGTATTGAGTGGTAGGTCTGGCCTCAATTTTGATTACTGATATACTGAAATGCCAAGAGGTTCTTTAAAAATCTAGTCCATAGAGACTTCAGCTATGGACTTCATTGCAATCTGAGATGACATTTTTTCCTCTCTCCTTCAAGAAAATAAACCTATCACATTTTTTTTTAGCTTGAAGACATATAAACGCTGTATAAATTCCACATTACTTATTACTTCATATCACAGCAAGCTCACCAAAAACCCAAGACCTGTAAACTAACTATAGTGTTTAAGAAATGACACTTGCATTGTTTGCTCTGGCAGTGCTCTCCTGTCCGGTGCTTAGACATGTCCTTTCTTATCCTGCAGGGTTTAGCAGCGGAAGAATCGGAGCTGCGGTTTCGGCAGCTGACAAAGGAGTACCAGGCCCTGCAGAGAGCATATGCACTGCTGCAGGAGCAGACAGGAGGTGTCATAGATGCTGAAAGAGAAGCCAAGGTCAGTATTTGTTTGAGGGTAAAAGCATTTCATTGCTATCAGGACATACAAACCCCTCAAAGTGACCTACAAGGGAATGGAGTTACCTACAGCATCTATGCAACCGAGAGATATCTGCTTCGCTCCTTTGATGAGTACATTTAAAGAGAGTGACGGTTAAGAAAGACCACAATCACTTGGTCTACAAGGGGCTGTCCTCCCCCTGAACCTGAGAACTCTACAGTTAGGCCAGTGTGCCAATGCAGTTCTGCAGTTTGGCACAGAATCTCAAGGGTTTCCCGTCTTTTGCCCAGGTGTGAAGGGGTTGGCCATTTGAGGGGTGGCAACAGACATTGCTGAGCCAGAATCTCTGTAATGGTTACTCACTCAGTGGAAGCCGCAGCACAAACCCTGACTGTGCTGTGTTTGGTTTCCCTCTAATACCAGTCACACTGCTGGGATTTTACTGTTTAATGCTGTGCCTGACTTCAACAGGCTCAGGAGCAGATTCAAGCTGAAGTCCAGAGATACAAAGCCAAAATAGAAGACCTGGAGAAAACTTTGGCACAGAAAGGGCAGGTAAGCACTTGTTGTGTAAAATACACAACATTTTCCCATTTTGGATCTTACCTCTTCTGCTTACAAAACACCTGGCACAATTTCAGTATGAACTTCCATGAGATGTAATGTTGCTGTTCAGTAAACAGGCAGGTCTGCTGAGTTCAGAAGCCTGGTACACCTTGGCAGACCAATATATTGCTACTCTATAAATGACAATTCATTGCTGTAGGATTTTAAAGCCTGAATGTTGTGGTTCCAATCTTCAGTAAATGTGCCCAACCTCATGGAGGTGATTACGTGATTATTCTGTAATCGTTCTGCTTTATCCAAAAGGACTCACACTGGGTGGAAGACAAACAGCTTTTCATAAAGAGGAACCAAGAGCTTTTGGACAAGGTATGTTCCCAAAGTTTGTGTGCTCGCTCTGAAGGGTAATCTGGATCCTACAATAGACTTTTTGGACATACAGTGTGTTGCTTATAGGTGTGGAATAAGGACAGAACAGCACAGATTAACACGGGCAGGGTAGCGCGTGGAAAGAGAAGCCTTTTCCAGCTCTGCTCAGGCACTGTTGTTGCTGGCAGTTGCTGGTGCACCAGCTCTCTGATAAGCTCTTTCTCCGAGGCGCAGACCCATGTTCAAGGAGCCTTGCACTGAGGTGTTGGCTGCTGCTCTGTCGGTCCCGATAGGTATTTGTCCACCCTGTTCCTAGAGTCATCCAACAGTGATGTCTCCATGTCTCTCCCAAGACAATCTGCTCCAGTGCTTTACCATGAGAGTGGTGTGTTTAATAGTTAGTGCAGACCAACCTAGTAGCTAACCTGACACCTGATTGAACTCTTTTAGGAAAACTTCCAGTCTAAGCATTTTGTGCTGTTTAGGAAGTTGATGAGCAATTCACACGTAAACTAAAGACTCACTGAGGTAAAACAAGAAGTAGTGAATCACCTCTAGAGTTGGGATTTTGCACTGCTTGTGCACCAAATATTCAATGTTTCTTGTAACAGTCACACAGATCCTGAATTTACATATTTCTATTAGATAGAGAAACTGGAAGCAGAAAACCACCGTCTGCAACAGGAGCTGCAGGATGCCCGAGATCAGAATGAGCTGCTGGAGTTCCGCAACCTGGAACTGGAGGTGATGGATTCCTTACAGTAGAGCTGGTAGCAGATTAAACTAGTGCACTGAACACTGGCTCTGATCAAGTGTTTACATCTGCATTGTCGTGATACTGCAGAGTAACAGATCACGCCCAGCATTTTTAATTGTAAGCCTGAGTTATGTTAGCTCTAATATCCTGGAAATAGTAAGCTCTGCACCTGGCTAGTTCAGCTCTCTGAACTGGGTCTCAGGAGGAGCACACCTCTCCAGTGTTTGGCCTGGAGTTGTCCTGGCTTGTGTCTGGAGGCCATGGGCCCTAGCGCAATGAACAGCCACAGCCTGTCTGCCTGTTCACAAGCACTGTCGTGTCTGTGGGCACCGGGCACACTTCCCGTGATCTGCGTTCAGTGAGAAAGATCCCTCAGGCAACACTGGAGATGAATAAAAGAACTCCAGAAGTCTCTTCAGGCAGCCAGAGGACTGGCTCAGACCTTCATCATCAAATAACTAATCTCCTATAAAATAAATAGCTCAGGCTTAGGATCCTGTCCTACTTGGCATACTGTTTTCCAGACTAGGTCTAAATGTTTCTTTGACTTGTAAAACGAGGAGCTTGGCACTGCAGAGCATGATAGTAGCTATGGCATTTAATGAGTTCTGTGTGAATCTCCTTCATTCTAATATGTTCTCTGGCATCTTTTCAACTTATATCCAGGAAAGAGAGAGACGGTCCCCACCATTTAATCTCCAGATTCACCCATTCTCAGATGGTGTGAGCGCTCTGCAGATCTACTGCATGAAGGAAGGGGTTAAGGTAGGTCAGTTTTATAAGGCAGCACTTCTGACTGCGGGAGTGGTGGGTGCTGGCCGTGTGAAACATGGCATTCATCTCTGCTGGTAACGCCACGGAGCTTTAAGCATTTAAAGTCAGTCTAACATAAGAGTGTGCGATGACTGACACAATCGAATTGGACTCTTAATTTTCACCTTATTGATAAAACCTGGTTCAAAGGCAACTGAAATCAGTGTGTGATGCATCTTGTGGGATAAACCAAAATGGTTGATTTCAACATGGTTTGTAGGAGGGACAAATAAACGAGTATCGAAGCAGTGATAAAATATGCATGCCATGCCTTTATGTTATTCTCCCTCTGCAGGATGTCAGCATCCCAGACCTCATAAAGCAGTTAGACATCCTAGGAGATAATGGGGTAAGTTAAAGTGGGAGATATATTTCCTTTTACAAGCTGCATTTTGTACAGTAGAGTGAGCGAAATCTATAATTATCATGACTGTTTTCTAAGATACTTGTTAAATTATGTAATATCTGAAAAAAACATTTAAGGAGTGTTTATTTCCTTAAGTTAAGGATTTGTGGGGTTTCAATAGTCAGAGAGCTTGTAATGAAGAAGCAGCTTTAACATTTGGTTTAGTAGAGTGAGAAGAATGTACAAAGGCCACTGATATTTGGAACTGGGCCTAACTGCACTCCAGTCATTCAGGAAAGCATGTGAATTAGTTTGACAGTCTGAGCCAACTACATCTTCATCAGGACTAGGATTCCTCTGCAAACACTGTTATAAATAGGCAAGAACTATCAAATTCCCTGTGTCTTTCTAAGTGGGTGTTGCTCCCATATCTCTGGCCAGCACTAGGTATGTTTTAAGAAAGTGCGTAAGAAATGAAAACAAAGGATGATGATTATAAATTAATTCACTGGTGTAAATTAGCACTATTTTTACAAAAGCTTTAATGGAAATTCAGCTTGGTAAAACTAGCATGAAGACAGACAAATGGATCTAGTTTACATTTTTCATGAGATGCAATAGGATGAAAACATACAGCTAGTCTATATCATGCAGAAAGGCAAAAGCAGTGTTTTTTTTAAATACGTTAACAGCCTCTGGATGTTTTCATGGGAATGTGATACCCAGGGCGACAGGGATCCCCTGAAAACTGTCCACCTAGTCTGTAGCCTGAATTACGTCATGCAGGAAACTGCTGCCAATTTTCTTCTTCCTTCTCTTTCTCTTCACAGAATTTAAGAAATGAAGAACAAGTGGCCATAATTCAGGCTTCCACTGTATTGTCCTTGGCAGAAAAGGTAAATTGTGTGCTTGCTTTTCTCGTGTGTTATCTAAGGCCTCATCTAACACTGGAAATTTTCTGTTTTGTTGTTGTTGGTCAATATTGTCAAACTTTATAGAGTAGGAGGTGATTCCCCAGATAAAGTAAATTCTGCCAGCTCATCCCAGACACCTTGCTAAAGCAGCAAACAATTTCACACTCAGCTGGCCCAAGCTACAAAGCCAAAACAACTGCAAATACAAAAAGAATGTAAAATGAAATTTGCAATTGTAAACAGAATGAAAAACCATCAGACATTTGAGCTGTAATTAGTTATAGTGTGGGATTTCTAGTCCTGAGACTTCCAAAGCTTCTGAAGGGATTCTGTACATAAGATTTCTACTGAAAGTCCATGTCTTGAGTTCCTTACAGCAGGTTACAGCTCTCATTGTCTTCCCTCCAGTGGATCCAGCAGATTGAGGGAGTTGAAGCTGCTCTGCATCAGAAAATGATGGAACTAGAAAGTGATATGGTAAGCAAAATTTCCTTATTACACGTTTTAGGGGCAAGACACCGAGGTGTCACGTTTACCTGGTGTACCAAAAGATAACTAAAAAGGTCTTTTGGCAAATTAAATGTGCAGGCTTTCTCTGATTATTGGTGTATCCATAAAATTGTTACTGGGCTGGTTCATGGGCAATAGCAGAGCAATACAGATGCAGAAATAGTGAAAGTTTGAAAGCTTTCTCTCTCTTTCCATGAGGATGACTGTTTATTAATACGAACAGAGGGCTCAAAGATTGCTTGGTGATTTTCAGAGGTGGAAATGACCACAGTCTTTGTCTCCTAAGATTCATAGTCTAAACATCAGCTGCTGTATCATATTTTATTCAATACTGGTATGTGAGAAACTAATAAATTATCATGCTGTTTTCTTTCCTTACGTTTTAAGCCCATAACATCCTAAAGGCAAAACATTCACAGCTGAAGTGAAGTTGCTATAGCACCAGTAAAGTTAGTACCTTGCCCTATTTTTATTCTAGTTAACGGAAATAACCTACAAGATGAACAAGCATAACTCCCGGGGCTGGACAGCTGTAGTGGTTTGCACGGTGTTCCTATGGCATGTCTGTAATTGAGTCAATTCAGTTTAAGGCCTTCTAAGAAATTAAAGTGCAGCAGTTTCCCCCAAATAATGTGAATGTGAATATGCAAGTTTAGTACCTGTTTAGTTTATTACATTTTCACACTTCTTCCAAAATAAGAGAAAGCACAAAAGGAGATGTCCATGATGCCAGAGGAAGGGTCTTTAGAAAAACCACACAGAAATCCCTAAATTACAGTACTGAAACACCAAGCGATATCACTGAAGTCAACGAAGAGACAATGGATTTAGTTCCATGTAGATCAGATGTACCATCATACAAAAGCAATCCACAGATATTTTCCCTTCCTTCTTCTCTAGATAACTCTGCACAGTGTCAGCTGAAGACCACTCTTCTAGTCCTGCCCAAGTCAGTTATCAATAGTTGATTTAATAAAGCTTCCCAAAGTATTTTGAGTAACTAAATTTTTCTGTCTAAATGATCCTTCATTGTAGGAGCAATTTTGCAAAATAAAAGGTTATTTGGAGGAAGAACTGGACTACAGGAAGCAAGCTCTTGACCAAGCATACATGGTATGTACAAAGGAAATTCTACAGCACGTATCGGCCAGCGCTGTGACAGGACACAGGCTCCTCTTGGATCAGGAACAGAGGGTTTTGCTTTCTTCTTAGTAAATGTTTTCATTTGTTTGGTTGGTTCCCCCTCTCCCATTCTTCTAATGCACTAGCATGCAATCTGCTCAGCTTCAACACAACACCTAGCTTTTTCATGTCACAAAAGGGCAGGTATCCTGAAGTCTGAAACTTCTGTCAGTTAAAGGCAGATACTGTTCATTAATGTCAGCTTTTCCAACTGGAGTCAGCGTTTCCAACTGGAACAGCTCTGGAATCTTGGCAATCTTGCATGTCATAGCAAGAAGACGACATACCACAAAAAGCAAGAGTTCCTGCTCTAAACACTGCTATATCAAATTCTGATAGCCATCTGATAACTGGTTGTGCAAGTTCATCATATTTGGTTTATCAAGTTAATGAGAGTGCTCATTGATACCAGGATTAAGAGCAAAGTAGTCTAATAGTCTTTCCTCTTTTGCTTTTATGCACAATGGGTCAAAATTTAAGAATTGGTGACATTTTCTAAGTGTAAGGATATAGGTATGAAAATTATATCCAACTCCTAATTATCTCTGTTTAAAAAAAAAAGTCAGATTTTAGAAAAATTAATATTAAAATATTTTTAAAAAAGAAAAGTTTGTATCCTTTTGCCAAAACACCGAACTATTTTATGGGTTCTGCTTTTAACATTTTTGCACACCTGAGCACAGGCACCATCTCTCATGCAGGAGCAGAATCTCCTAAACTCCCCCCACCCTCCCCACCCCGTGTTTTAAACAGTGTTTCATCTCTAATTGGCTTTTGGTATTGCATCAACCAGAGGATCCAGGAGCTTGAAGCCACCTTGTACAATGCTTTACAGCAAGAAACGGTGATAAAGTTTGGGGAACTACTCACTGAAAAACAGCAGGAAGAGCTGAGGACAGCAGTCGAAAAGCTGAGGCGTCAGATGCTGAGGAAAAGCAGGGAGTATGATTGCCAGATTCTGCAGGAGAGGATGGAGCTGCTCCAGCAGGCTCATCAGGTGAGGAGGAGGAACCACGTGTTGCCTGTCTGCTCAGCTTTGCTGTATGAGAACGTAAGCTGCGGTCAGATGTAGGCAAGCTCCAGGTCACCATGGAGCACAGCATCTAGTTCTTTGAGCTTTTTCATACTTTGTACCGTGTAAACAAGCATATGTGGTATATGCAGCAGCATGTTTTGAGCAGTTGTGTATGTGGTGCAGGAGCAGTTGGGCAGGGTTAGAGGATGGAGTCATAGGACTATACCAGAGTATCCCTGCCAAAGAAACAATTTAGTTAATTTCTAGGCTTTTGGCACTTGGAACATGGAGTTATTTGTTCAGAGGAGCAATTTTACTAAGAATTTAATCTAAATGTTTTCTTTTCTGATTTCTAGAGGATCCGAGACTTAGAAGATAAAACCGACATCCAAAAGAGACAAATTAAGGATCTGGAGGAAAAGGTTGGTTCTCTTGCATTTCTCAAGCATGCTGATCAACTTTTTTGAAAATAATGATCTAGTTCTCTTGAGCTGTGTGAACTTTTGGTTTAGCTGAATCAGCTGGGCCTGTTGGTGTTCTACTATGCTTTCTTTTCAGTTTGTGTTTCAGCATAGACAGACTTTATTCTTAGGGTCTCCTCCATAACATTTCATTTTAGGAAATAAATGTCAAATACTTTTAATTATGGTGAATGATACTGAACCAAATCATGAAATCAAGGAATTGTCAGGGTTGGAAGGGACCTCTGGAGCTCATGCAGTCCAACTCCCCTGCTAAAGCAGGATTGCCCAGAGCATATCACTCAGGGCTGCATCCAGGCAGGCCTTGAAGGTCTCCAGAGAAGGGGTCTCCACACTCTCCCTGGGCAGCCTCTGCCAGGGCTCTGGCACCCTCTGCCAAAAGAACTTTTTCCTCATATTCGAATGGAACTTCCTGTGCTCCAGCTTGTGCCCATTGCCCCTCGTCCTGTCACTGGGAACCACTGGAAAGAGTCTGATGAAGCCTTTACTTGGCTGTTAATTGGTGTGTTGGTAGAAGGGCAATACTGCTACTAAAGGAAAGGCAAAGCAAGCAGACTGTCCCTGTCTGGGGGACAGGGTGACCCAGGTTCTGGCACTGTCCTCTTTATTGAAACTTGTCACTGACTATGCAATACAAGTGTGGAACAAGAATCTCACCCCTAAGCAGAACTGTCAGAGAACTGTATGTGCACATGCTTGATACATACAATGCATACACACACACACGCTCGCTCTAAAAATATGCACTGTGTTTTCTTGGTGAATAAGGCCAACTCAGTGACATGGAGTTTTGTTCCCTGTAGGTGGGTTAGATAGGATTGTTGGAAAAACATCATAGCATGGGGACAGCATGTTGGTGGCCTCGCCGGTGTACTTGGATTAGTAAATGGCAATGTACATGTGTAAGCTATAACATGAAATAATGGCTAGATTAGCGCAGTGACAGCAGTGCTATGGAGCTCTTCCAGTTTATATGTATGTTTCTGAAGTAAAGTGAGCAGGCATAATGCAAAAGTTGCTACAGATAAGTCTTTCCACTTTTCTGCCAATATTTTTGTGGCACAGGGACCCAGTGTCTTTCTTTCAAACACATAAAACTTGGAAAAATAAGAGCTGATAACCTGTGCTGAAAATAAAAAAAAAAAACAAAACAAAGCTTATGCCATAGTCCAAAGGAGACCTTAAGTAGGAGACCTTTCACATCAATTTTTGAAAGAGCTTTCAGCTCACCAAAGTTCACACCTCAGAAGATGAAAAAAATTACTATTAAGCATTTCTCGGTTAGGGTTTGGTATTATGCATGGCTGTATGTATAGGCATATATATTTTTTTCCAGGCTACTTCCAGCATGGATTGCAGGCACTGGTTTGTAATGCATTTAAGCATGCTACCCGTGCTATTTCGGATATCCAGCTTTGTGACTGCACCCAGCCCGTGGTGGTTCATAGTGGCAGTTACACCTCAGGCTTCCAACATGTGCCAATTGCGATTCATCACCAAAATTAATGGGATGTCTTTTCTCAGCCTGGGAGTGGTATTGCACTTACAAAGTATCTGGGGAAATACAGTGTATTCTGAACACATGGTTATTCTGATTGTCCTGCAGAGGGCAAAACCAATCCTGATGTTTACAACACAATGACCTTTAGTTTTTACACAATGTTCTTTTTCTTCCACAGTTTCTGTTTCTATTCTTGTTCTTCTCTCTTGCCTTTATCCTTTGGCCTTGATGTCAATGTGCCTCTTGGAAAGGTAAGACCATTTTATTTATTTCCTCAATGCTAGCACTTCTTGCACAGAGCTGGGGATCGCATCCTTTGTGCTCTTGTGTGAGTCTGGGGTCAGAGCCTTCAGCAGGTCGTTGCCAGTTTGTAATAGCTCACACGGAGGGTCCTCAGGGCGCTGAGCTGGCACAGGGAGTTGTGGTCAGAGCAACAGCATCCAACACACTGGCAAGTGAATTGCCAAAGCTTGTGGGTGATACCGTGCTATTCAGAATTGCAAAACTAAAAGCTAAGAAGAATTTCACAGTATCAAATACCCAAGAGAATTGCAGTGATGCAGACTGAAATGAGTTATAAATCTCACCCATATGGAGACTCTGGGCTCTGAACTGCCACTCAGGAACAGATCCGGAGCTTGTAACAGGTAGAGCTTAGAGCCAGGAAGTAGTAGAGGAACCAAGAAGGGCAAGGAAGAATGATCTGCTGCTGGGAGACAGAAGGAGGGAGACAGAGATGGAAGGATTTTTCTGGCTCAGAAAGGAGATGCTGTTAAAAGGAGGTATGAGAGAGGTCTGGAACACTTTTCATAGAATGGATGGATAGATTGCTATCGATTGCTGTCTCCTCCAGTACCAGGGCAGGTGGGCAGACAAACCTATCACTTGCCTGATACAGATGTTCTTTTTTTTATTTTTAGAGTGCCCGACCACACAGATAAGTCCTTATAAAGGCAAATGCTTCCACCCCCTGTGAAGAGAACATTGTTTACACCTATTTTAAAAAGTATAAAAATGAACAACCTGTAGCCAAGACTGCAACCACCTTGTATTTTAAAGCCATCACTCAAGATTTGTTACATGACAGTTCCTGTCTAAAGCTATGATATATGCTGCATCTAATGAAATTCTGTATGTTGAAATTATAAAAGGGGAAGAAGAATGAACTGTGAACCGACATCACTTGGGAAGAACTTAATGGGAAGGAACCACTTTCAGCTGATCAAGTCAGTGTGTCTTGGGCATGGAACCAAAGGTACAACAGAAAATCTATCCCTGCTGTGCAGGGCAATCGTTTAAATGTGACACCGTCATCCCAGGAACGGATCAAGAGTTGACAGGACGAGGAGGAGATATGCTTTCAAGTCGTGGGGAGATGCTCACAACAAGGCTTTTGGTCAAAACTGTCTGGCTTTCTTGCTGCAGGGACTCTTCCTCTCCCTCTTTGGCTTTCACCTCAGGAACAAATGACAGCTGCAACATGGGGGGGAAAGGAAAAATCTGGCTTATTGTGGGGGGCCAGGACAGGGCACCGTGTTTATGGTTGTGATCATAAAGCACCACCCGACTGGGCAACAGGAGGAAGAGGAGGGTGTCTGTGGAAGGAGGATTTCTGACAGTCACCGCCTTATCTCTTCACACTCCCTGCACCAAGAACAGCCTGTCTATTGTCCCATTCCTCTCGTACCCTTTAAAGGCTGCCATTGAGATAATAATGACCATACTTGGGTTTACTATTTGAATAATACACTGCAGATCGCTGGGTTGGACCTACAGAGTAGCTTCTGAGACAGAACAGAAACATGTTGGAGGACAGAGGGGACAAAAGCCAACCCCCTTGTCCATGCGGTAAGATCTACAAAGCACCAGCTTCCAGCTGTTCTGTCCCAGCTTGGAACAAATGTCTTGGTTTGGCTTGTCAAACTGATTTTGTTAGCTGGCTTGCTAAGTATCGCGACCAAAAATGGGGGAAAGCTGTGTGAGCACATCACTGTTAGCAGTAAGAAGTATCGCGAGTCCCTTTAGATTTTTCTACAGTTAGGAGTAACTAGTAGCAGTTTGCATTTCAAAGCATTTCTTACCTCTCCAGTCACACAGCCTGGAACCCTGTCCTGGTGCCTCCCAGGGGCATCACGGTTCTGTGCCCTGAGGAGCACCCCAGAGGCCTGAGCCTGCGCCCATCGTCCCCTCCATTGCCCCTGTGTGACTGCCCTGCTCTGTGTCCCCGCTCCCCTGACAGCCCAGCTGTGGCCAGGCTCCTCCTCTGAGCCGTGTCTTCCAGGACAGGGCCTTAATTTTAACTGGGAGAAATGGGTGTCTGTGTTACAAGATAGAAAACTAAAGGCCTGAACACAGCCTGTGCTTTACTTAAACCTTCAAAATGGGGCTTATGGGTGCCGACATCTTACGCACACAGACTCTGTCCTTCAGAAGCTTTACAAGTGCTTTACGTGGAGTCTCTCCTTTGTTTGCTGTTTACTTTCACAGACGAAGCAGCTGAGGCCCAAAGTAGTGAAGTGACTTCTCCAGCCACCCAGCAGGTCAGGAGCAGTGCCTCAGCTGCAGCAGGGGTGAAGTTCCTCCAGTGCCGAGGCCGCCTGTCCCTCACAGGTGTCTTCTGGCCAGAACAGCTTTGGATCGTTAACATCCGTTCACCCAGCTGGAGTGTGGTGCTGGGCTCCATTTCCCCACTGAGCCTCCTAACAGCCTCACTTCTTGCATGCCCTCAGATTGTGTTAAACCTCCCATCACGGGTCAGAAGCTACTAGCAAGTGATTTTTTTTCCTGCTTCTTAAAATTCATTTAAATTGCAGAATGACCACATCTTGCAGCAGTCTGTTTCAGTCAAGGGGTGTACCAAATTCTGCACCAGCTGGATGTTTGTTGATTCATTTTCTTAGAACAGGCCTGTAGGCAGACATGTGAAATGAACACAAGTACGTTGCATGCTCTTTGTTCAAATTCCTTTTCCCCTGCAGAAGACTCCATAAGGTTGGCCCAGACCAACCTGTGCTTTCCAGGGGCACTGGTTGCAGCTCAGGCCCCCCAGGAGTCTCTTCCCGCACTGGTGCCACCTCTCCATCCCTGACCGGTTTCACTGGTTAACTACAAACAGGGGGGTCCCTCTCTGGTCATTCCCTCTTCTCCCTCACGCTCTTCTGCAGCACCGACTCATTTTGTGCCACTTGGATGCAGTGTCCTGCAAGTAAGTGCAGGCTGGCAACCCTTTTCCCTGGCATTAGGGCCAGCAATTAAATCATCAAGCTCTTCTTGCAGAAGAATGAGCAGCGCCAGTTTTCTGTCATGGTGCAGTAACTTCTCCTCTGCTTTGGCTGAAGGAGGACTAGAAACGTGTGTGGGGCAGTCACAGGGAAGGTTCCTGGCCCTGTTTCAGAACACACTGGCTGGCCCTGTGGTGGGCGGCTTCGTTTAGTCCCTCTGAGCTGCTGTTGTGCATGTCTTGTTTCATGTCTCTTTTGCCTGATTCCCTTATGCCCACAGACACATCTGCGTGTGGGGGCTCGGGGGGGTGACAATCCACAGCTTACCTTGGTCTGCATCACGGGGTCACCGTGTCCCCTCCAGGCAGCAACAGCAGCTTCGTGTCCTGCAGCAGAACATCAGCCCTGCCCAAAACACACCTGCTGGTATGAGAAATGAAAACGCCCTGCCAACAGCTAGATCAAAACGAGTTTGAAGCTTGTGTATATATATATACATGTATCTATATATGTATATGTACATATATATACATCTATATGCATATATCTATCTATTCCCTATTGTATATACTAAATTGTTGCTATAGCTTATGAAAATATACTTCCCATCTCGGTACGGGGCCCTGAGTCGAGGCGTGTGCAGCTGCCACAGCTGCTGTGCTCCTCATGGTTTAGTTTTACATCTCGTGGGCAACTGGTTCTTGGGTCTGTTTTTCTGGGCTCTTCCCCCTTCTCTCCCCTGAAGCTGTTTATCCAGGGCCTTCTGCTGCTCCTGACCTTCACTGAAGCAGAGTATCGGAATCTTCCCTCGTGGTCACTGCAGCCAACCTCCCCTCCCCAAAACCAACCAGCAGAACGAAAACTGGTTGAGGGCAGCCTTCAAGGCCAGCAGACAGCCCTGGATTCCTCCCGTCCCTGTGCTCCGGGCCCTCCATACCCTGAACAAAACCTGACTCTGCTTTCTCTGCACTGCCTGAGCCAGATTTTGGAGACTCTTCTGTCCTGCTAGGTGTGTCAGCTGGAGGCCTGGTTGGGTGAGATGAGTTTGGCACTGGGGGCTGCCCAGGGGATGGGGCTTCTCACAGTCATCAGCCCGGCTCTTGGCTCACTCCTCCCTCCTTGACTTGCCCAGAGGACGAGGGAGGCTTTGCCCGTCCATGCGCTTCATTATCCAGCTCCCTGCCCTCGTCTCGGTGGGAGACGTCCTCTGAACCCCACCGCTTCCCATTCCATGGCATCCCATGAGGACTGAGGAGACCAGGGCCCCGCAGCTGCGGCCAATTCCAAGGGATTTGTCTCTCCCCGACCCGCCCTCACATCACACCCCTCTGTTTTTATAGAGACTTTTTGTTCCCGATTTTTTTGGTGTCTATTCCAGAACAGAACTGTAAATGACTTGGCAGAATGACCCTTTGATAAACACTGGACATGTATCTGTACTATATGTATTAACGTGTAGAAGAGAATCCTTATTGTATGTAAAGTTTTATGAATGGTTATTTTTTAATTTATGTATTTAATATAGGATTCAATGACCTCTGGTGTTTTAGTTTGTAAAAAATAAAACAGCATTTTTCAAAAAAAACAACCCAGCACCGACTTTCCATCCAGGGCGACGGCGTCTGGCTGGGTCTGTTCGGAGAAGCCGCTGCCGAGCGCCGGCCGCCTCCCCGGGACGGGTCACCCCGGGACGGGGGGCACGGAGGGGGCTGGCCCCGGCCGGGGCGGTGCCATACGGTGCGGCGCCGTGCGGTACCGTACGGGTCGGGGCGGGGCCGTACGGGCTCGACAAAGCTCCGGCGGCCGCCCCGGAGCAGGCGGCAGCTCCCCCAGCGCGGGCCCGAGCCCGAGTTGCCGGTTTTCGCTGGGCCCGTGGAGCGGGAGCCGTTGCCTTTGGCCCGCCGGGAGGTGAGACCGCGGGGGTTACCGAGCACCGGGGCCGGACG
>VXBW01005303.1:88201-102352 GCA_013400375.1 Thinocorus orbignyianus
CCCGAGGGGCTCGCAGCCGCGACGGACAGCGGAACCATCCCCGGCTGCTCTGCCGGGCCTCCTGTGCCGCCCCGGGCGCTGCTGTTCCCCGCACTTGTTCCCCAGCGCTAAAGCCATGTATTGTACGTTTTTTAAAGTCCTCAGACTCTGTAAATTCCGCTCCCTCCTCCCCCCGCCCCAGAAAATCTGCTCAATTTCTCACCTTAAAGTGAACTTTAAATGGCGGTGTTAATTGCGGTAGGACTCCTGTAATGAAGCAGAGCGCAGCTGCTGCCAGGGCTCCCGCAAGCGCTGGGCGAGGCGGCGGCGCCGCGCGCAGCCGGGAACGAGCCGCGTCCCCTGTTGTCAGAGGCAAAACAGGCCGCGACGCTGCTGGGGCAGCCGCCATGGCAGGGGTGAGGGGCAGCGCGGCCCCGGGGAGCTGAGAGCGCTGCAGCAAAGGAGCTCTGGGAAGAAAATTGCTAAGGGAAGTCTTAGAGGGGAAAGAGAAAGCACATTTTGAAAGTGCAAAACCCTAGTCAGGTATTTACACGTACCCCATCTTTTACACTCAAATCCCCAACATATCTAAGCGAAAGGGTATTTTATTGCTACAGAATAGCCCAGTGCATTAATGTATTCTCTATTTTTAAAAACCCAAAATGTTAATTATCTTTCCCAAAATCCACTGCAGCTCGTATCTGTGACTGAACCATTAAATGAGTGCAAGACACAGAAATCTGGATCTACACTTAGATCTCTGCTCATAGAGTTCAAGAGCGTTTCTCTCCAACCCCTTTGCAGAATAATCTTCAAATGATGAATGAAGCAAAGAATCTGAGCCAAGCAGTCCCATTTCCTTTGGCTGGAAGACAAGGAAAAGGCATTTAATATTAGACTGCACTAAATTCAGAATTAAATCACAGGGCACAGATGTGCACACACACCAGATGTGCAGGCAGGACCCATGCAATAAACTGCGCTTGCTTTGCCCAGTGACACCGACATGGCGAGGGCACAGGCATTCCTGGGAGGCACTGAAATACCAGAATCCAGGGAGTCTGGTATCGTCAAAAGATGTAAAATGAGAGGAGAAGTCAGGGGTAGAAGCAGGCGGCATTTTCGGGGGTTGTTAGGGGAATCTTCACCCCTGGCCTGGCAGGCTGCGGCCCTGCGTGGCCCCTCACGCAGGAGTCCTCATGGAGTGAGATCGCGGCCTGGCACTGGCAGCACAGCAGGGCTTGGAACAGCCAGCGGCGGGAGGCTCCCCAGAGACCACCCATGGCCACAGGGACACCCACTTCCAGAGCCCCACGGGGGAGAAGGTGGAGCTGAGCCAGCGCCTGGGCCCCGGCCGTGGCCTCCACAGCTCGGAGCTGACATGAAGGCTGCAGCCCCAAATGGCGCCCGACCCCTGTGGAAGGGGGTCTGGCTGTGTGTGAAAAGGCTTCTGTGTTGTCTCTGCAGCCCATTTCCATGGCTGTGGTTTTCCATTGTTTGGGAGATTGTCTAAACATAGTAAAAGCCCTAAACTGGCGAGGCGCCATCTGCTCTGTGTCAAGGGGGATGCGTCTCCCAGCTTGGCAGGAAAATGGATTCCAAGGCCGGTCCCTGGGCACAGGGGCACCCCATGGCCTGTGCCATTGACAGGAGCCATCACACTGTGTCTGCTCTGCTGCCTGCTGCCCACTGACAGCCATGAACAAGCTGCTTTGCACAACAAAGAAAATCCTTTGAAAACCGTTTTAGAAGCTCGGAGCAGGACCAAGACTAGAGATATAATGATTTCAGTGTGTACAACAGATGGAGGCTTTGGAGCACGGAGTCACTAATCTATAGATTACGGGCTCCTGCACTTACCATTCATGTCTTTGCTTCTGGCCTTACCCTGTACCAACCTATCTAGTGAAATGCAGAAATTAACTGACCTAAGCTGAACACAAACCACAGCCTGGATCCGAATGCTGTACATTGCCTGAGCTCCTCAACTGCCTCAGACACAGGAAGACACCATATTTGAGCCCCAAGAGCCTAGCAGCAGCAGGAAGTTCAAGCTTTTCAACTTTATACCCCAGTACACCATCTATAGTCATGCCCTGGGGACATCTCTTACCCACTGAGGTAAACATAAGGCAATTGCAGAGATGAGTAATAAAATCCTGGGATCTGGCAATACACAGTCATCAAATAGGCTTTCAGTGCCTCCAGTCAAAAATGCTGACTTTAACAATAAGCCTGCCGTAATTGCCCATGTGAGTTCTTGTCTTGAGGAAGCCAGTGGCTCTTGTGCTGCCGTGCTGGTGCAGGTAGCCATCCGTGCCGGTGCAGGTAGCCATCCCCGCTCCCGGCCAGCCCAGCCCCGGCTGCGGGCGCTCACACACACTGGCCAGTCAGGACCCGCTGTCTGAGACCTGCGTGCCAGCCATGGTGAGATCAGGGTCTCCACGAGCGTGGTTTCCAGGTGTGAGTGCCGCTCGATAAATGGGTGATGATTGTTGCGTGCCATAGCCAGCAGGAACAATCTTGGGGAGCTGGGTTAAAAGCTAAGACATAGTAAGTTAATCTCACTCGGCTCATAAGAGCATGTTTGTTCTGCAAATAGAGGGTGTCCAAAGCTCTCATGCCAAGCCTGAACTAAAAATCTCACAAATATGCACACTTAGTGAATTCTGATCCTTGGAGGACTCAGGGAGAAGGAATACTTATAAAACAAGGTGATTTGCAGAAAGAATGTGGGTATTGTGAAAAAATTGCATATCTTCATCTGGTTTCCTTTAGACTCCTAAAGCAGAGTTGCTGAATTATTGCATTCTTGTTTGATGTCCTACATGAAACCACGTTATTAAGTCCAGAGGCACAGCCGACTGTTCCTGCTCCCTGGCTGGCATTTCACCATCCCTGCAGCGACACAAACAGCCTCACAAACCCCCGAGAAGGGGCTTGTTGTTCCCACATATTCCTCCCTCCCTGCCCTCTGGCAAAGCACCCGTGCCTTGGTGCGACTTTACAAATTTAGGCCAATAACAGAACAGGAAAAAGATACTCGCGTCCTCTTCCCATTTTAAAATATGACCAGGAGACCCAAAGAAATCTTGAGCTACTTTGATAAAAATCAGACCCAAAACTTCTGGATTAAAATTATAGCAGAAATATGAAGCCTGACTGCCAAAACTGAATGGCAAAACTCGCCTGCGCTTGGCTTTACCAATTGTAAAATGACTGAAAAGCTAGAAATCTGACATTAGTTTGGAAACTGAATGAAAGTCACTAAAAATTGTTCTGGAATTGGTTTCCTAACAATCATCTAAATATAGAGCTGAATTCATAGATCAAGAAATGTGACATAGTGAGTAGTAAAAGCTGTTAAAGAAAAGCCTTCTCATTCAGAAAGGAAAACATCAGCTGAAGTTTGCAGTTTCACTGACGGGTGGGACAGACTGGCTCAGACCGGGACAGCTGAGCTCTGCCTGCTCCCTGCTCCACACGCATGTCGCTGTCTGCGCAGGGGGACACGGCTCAGCCACCAGCAGTGGGGGGACACAGCTCAGCCACCAGCAGTTGGGAGACATGGCTCAGCTACCAGCAGCAGGGATGCCTTTAATCGCCACTGGCAGTGGGGGTGAGTTGACGGCCACGGCAGAGATGGGTTTCCTTCCTGCAGGCAGCCACGCAGCGATGATCTAAGGGCTCTAGAATGCCTTTAAACTGCAGAGGCACAGCCCAGAACCCACCCACAGAAACATCTGTTGCAGGGAAAGTGTCCATGCTCCAAGGACATGCAATCCCTTCCACAAATGCGTTGTGCTGAAATGCATCATCTCAGAGTCCAGCAACGACACCCAAGACTGGGTAAGGGTGCCTATCAGTACTTCTTGGAGGGGAAGATGCTCCTCCCTGCTGCTAGAGCCATGGCAGAAGCTCTTGGTCCCCTCCTGCTGTGGTCTCCATCCAGGCTCTGCTGACATTACACTCGGGGCATGGTGTCTCCGTGGCCGATCTGCTCGTTAGTGCCTGCTGACTCCCAGCTGCTGTAAAGCCTCAGGTCTTGAGGAGACAATTTCCCCTTTGAACAAACTGAGATATAAATGCGGTAAGGACCATATAATAGCGGCTCATTAATTTTTATTTCTTTATAATAGCCCTAATTAGGTTTTGTGCCTTCAGAGGTTTGAATGGAAAAGCTTCCGGAACTAGAAGTTTGTGCATTCTTTGTATGTTTTCAACCATGCCAGAAGTTCAGTGATGTTAACCTGACACAAAACATGCTTTACAAAATAAGATTATTTTTCTGCTTCACATGGTGCAGGGGAAACATAATGAGCTTCACTTCCTGGAGACAGATAAAGGAGGTCTGAAAGCACTGCCTTTCCCCCTCAGTGGGGAATTCACCACCCTTCCAAAAACTTCGCTGGCAAAAGACAACATTCTTCAACAGCAGTTTCCAAGTGAGGGATCTGAACTCCTGTCCAGGCATGAAGAGAACACGACTGCATGTTTTTAAGGATTAATGGAGACTGTACACTGAAAAAGGAGGAGGGCAAAATGCAGATTTGGAAGTACTCAGCATACATGAAAATCAGTCCGTTTTCATTAGGTACCTACAGATATTTTTATGAATGAAACCTGAGCAAATTCTACATGGTCATTCTGACAAGCAGCACTGACTGCAGTTGTCTCTTATGTCCTGAGTTTGCAAGCTGTGATACTGTCTTTAACTTAAAAACATGCACACATGCTAAACTACATGAATAGCGTTAATCATCAACATAGAACATGTGACACATTTTTTCAGGACGAGAACTGTAGTATCTTGTAATTCAGTCAGCACACTTTAGGGCTTTCCTTGCCACATTCCCTGCAGGGTTCCTGCGTTGCGCCTGTCCTGTCCCCAGCACTCCTCCTGCTTCTGCCATAGCTGCCCTTGTCAAAGTTCTGAGAGACAACCTGGGCCTCTCTGCTCCTTTCCTCAGTGCTGGGGAAAGTGCTTTGCAACCAAAGGAAAAATGCTAATCAGTTAGAAACTATTAGTGTGCAAGTCCTAGTAAATAAATTGCAGTTTCAAAGGTACAGGAAAAGTACACACTCGTTAACAGGGCTAAGGCACACACACACGTTTCTAAGGCAAGCCAGAGAAAAACGTGGGCAGCTCCACGAGCTGGAGTTAAGTACCCTCGAGCTACTGCGAGTTCCAGAAGCAGTTCTCAGAGAGCGCCCTGTAAATCCCTTCATCCAGAAGCAGCACACGATCTCAAACCAGACTGTTGGTTTTAGACATAGCTAGAAAGCACTGGTGCTGTGCTTCCCCTGTCACTCCAGAGAATGAAGGAGAAAAGAATGGCAATATCCACCAAGTATTATAATAAGAAGACAACAACCCACAGTGTTTTGGATTCCTTTCTATATGGAACAGCGAACTTTCAATGTGACCCCATCCTCACAGTGCCGCCTTTGAGCCCCAGGTAACGCAGCCAGTACAATTGCAGCTGCTTAACTGATAGGGGCTGTGACAAGAATTCAAGCATTCCAGCTTGGCAGGAAAGACAAGCCTCTGTTTTTACATTCTGAGCACAGAAACTTCCAGAGGTCACCGTGGTATCCGTTACTTGGATTTTTATCAGGAGCCAAGGCACTGAATGAAGGATTTGAATATTCTTAACAATCAACAGTCACTTAGTCCAAACCTGTAAGAACATAACGTGGATATTGCACGTAAAAGTGACCAGCGGCGTGTCTCTGTGTGACGCTCTCGGGTCCTCACTGCCACGGCACAACGGAGATGTTACAAGCAGCGGAGAGTAAAAACCCAACACAGGGAGGCAGAAGGGCCACGCTGCACAGGTAGCCTGCCGTGTTCTTACCCATTTCCTACCAAGAGAAATCTGTAGGAACAGATACGGGAAAGAGCAGAAGGATTTTGGCTTCACAGACTGAGAGTGGCTTGTTGGCAGTTACGGGTCTGAAATTCTTAAAATACTGTATGTTTTATGGGATGCGTGAAAGCTGTGTTGCTGTTCATTAGCACATCTGGGGTGCAGACTGGTTTTAAACTCAGACATTCAAAGTTTATCATGAACGGATACGGCATTCGTGTCCTTTCCTCGGGAAATGACTAATATGCTGCCTTTCACAATTTTCCCATTCAAAACATCTCACTGTGTTTTGAAAGTTCACAGCCACCAACATTCTTAACTCGACCGAGCTCTGCAAAGGGCCCGCTTCAAAACGCTGCAGTTTGGATGGTGGGTTCCAGCCCCTCCAGCAAGAGAACAGCTGGCTCTGTATACACTCATCGGCTCACTCTCTCTGCAATTTGTCATATTCAGTGAAATTCATAGAGTGGTGACACTCAGCACAATGGTATGTTGTGGTGCACAATTCCCTATTAACCGAACGAGCCTGTGGTGTCCTGAGTCAGTTTAATTCCTTTCACTGCAGCCTGCCCGTGGTTCGGCACTCACAAGCCATGGGTTTAGGAGTAAAAGTAGCTGAGATGGAAGAGCCACACCAGAAGTCAGGAAAAGCCCCTTTGGCCTGAGCAAAGGTGGGTATGAGCATGTATAATAAAGACAAAACATTGATTTTAATATGGTGTCTGCATAAGACAGCAATCCCATAAAGCCAGCCATCTCTACCACCTCTAAACTGTTCTCACACAATTTTTTTAGATAAAGAGGTGAGTTTTTTATTGTCTCACCCTTTCAGCTGGCACTGAGGCATGGGCCGAGGGTGCAATGGCGCATTCTCCTCCTCTGCTAACACTTTACACTCCCTTCTGCAGAGGAAAACGATGCAGAACCCTCTCACCTTGGCTCTGCCACAGGATCACACACTGGCTGGTGTGGGTCTCATCGGCAGCCCGTCGCGCTGCGTTGGGGTGAGGAGCCGCAGCCTCATCACCTACCGCAGCTAACGTACAGTGGGCTGAGAACCAAACCAGAGCTGGCCACACGGGATCCCCTGATCCAGGAGCCAGCCACGGCACAGAAGTGTGCCCCTGCGGCGTCCTCGGGAGCCTGTGCTGGGGCTGGGAGTCGCGGGTGGGCAGGGGCTGGGCACAGGGACAGCGATGCCAGGATGGCTGTGCGTTGCTGCCAGAGTCCCGTCGGTGACCGTGGCACTTACTGGTCTCCTGAAACTTTGCAGCTGTCAGATGAAATATTCTAATTAAATTAATGTATATTATTTTCATTATTTGTTTTGGCCGTTACTTGACCTGGTTAGAATTATGTAAGTATATTAAAGCTGAAAGCAAATGCAGCTTATTATTAATCCTCAGAGCTGTCTGCTTACCTGGGAAAACAAGCTTTGGAGACTTTCTAAAGGATCTTCAGCTGATCAGAGGGTGATATGTCTGATGTCTGAGGATCTAACAAGGACCTTTCCATTTGGGCCTTTTTTCTGTTCTCTTTGATGCATAAAACTTCAAAAGACGCTGTTTTAGTTTAAATGAAATGTACAAAATACATCTTTTCATTGAGATTCCCCTTTCCTTCAACAAATAGAGATTTCAGCCAGACATTTCAGACGTGGGTTCATCCTCTGGCCAACACAGATAAATCTCTCTCGTGATTCCTCCCCCCGCCCCTGCTTTCCAGCAGACGGAAGGCAAACCCTTAGTGGCCACACATGGCTCCCTGCTGTGGCTGGGAGAGAAACAACCGCTTCTGGACTAGCAGCGTTTGGCCCTTCGCAGCTGCATCCCGGCCCTGTATCCATCACCTCAGCACACTGAGTTCTCATCGGCAAATCTGCTGTGACCAGGACAGAGCTCTCAGCTCTCGACCTGCCTGGCCACATCCCGTGTCACAGCAAGTGACGCTGCCCATTCTGCTGCCAGGGCCACGCTGCCCGAAGGACTCCCATCCTCGCTCCTGCAGGGACCTCCCTGGTGTCCCGAGTTCTTCCTGGAGCACGGGAGGAGCAGCAGCAGCACCGGGAGCCGTGGCTGCCCGGGGGCTGGTTCCTGGGAGCTGGTCACACCAGGGCGAGCTGCCCATACGGTGCCTCCTCATGGGTTCCACACATCGCTGGCTGGGCATTTATGGCTCTGATCCTAGTAAATTCATGACTCACCAGGAAGAGTAGAGTTCTAAAGCAGTGCTATCGCTCAGTAAGGCTTTGCTGAGCTCTCTCTAGTCCCTGAGCCAGGACTGCTGCTGGACAGAAAGGAGTGGCCTCATCTCTCTCAGCACAGTAAGGACCACAATACCAAGGTAGCACAGTGGCTTTACACATCATGGGATAACAACCCTTTCCCAGCCCAGCTATTTTTCATCTGAATTAGTGAAAATTAAGAGGTAGTCCCACCCAGACATGGCAAGCAGAGGTTCTGGTTCCTGTAAGACATTAGTCACTGGGGTTTAGAGAATATAGTTTTCTTCAAGGCGACAGCAAATGGACTGGCAGGAATGCAGGCTGGGATCTCAACCACAGCCTGGCTCCTGCAGCACGTACAGAGCTGCGGTGCTTCTGGCAGGGGCTATTCCAGAGGGGAGAGGGTTGGGACAGAGAACAGGCACAAATGGCAGCCCAGCCACACACTGCACCGCTCGCTTCCTCGCAGTTATGAGAGACCACGTAAACAAACAAACAAACATACATAGTACCTCTAAATCCACTATAATTCTACTCTGTTGACATCTAATTACTGATTACAGGCATGTAATCACTGGCATGTAATCACTAATTATCTCTGGATACGCCACCTGTTTTTGCCTCAGAGCATCAGTGTGCCCTCCTGAAGCCACGGGCAGGGAGGCTGCAGGCGAGAACACTTGAGGTCTGCAATGCTGGATTAGGTCAAGTGCAACACCATGGAAACAAGGAAATCTCAGATTAGTCCTCAAAGCCCTGCCCGGGAATGAAAGCGGGCGGAGGGGGGAGCCACTGGAGTGAGGGAGCCACAGCTTGTGAGCCACGAGAGTCCGGGGTGTTGAGGAAGAGCTGGGCCTTCCCTAGGGAACAAGGAGAGGGGGAAGGAAGGAGAGGACAGATTCCCCACAGGGATATTTTCAGAACTCCTGTTCCACAATTATTATTTGTTCACATTCTGACTATCAGCTCAGTTCAGGCGAAAAAACCCACATGTTAAAATGTTGGACTTTCCCATAGGTTTTGCTCAGCACTAAACAAATCTGGGAAGAAAAGGCATTACTCCATTTCAGAAATATTCTTGGAATAACCCAGCACAGATTATAACTTCCAACTGCTCATCAGAGCTGTGCTCTCTGTCAGCACACTGGAGTCGGTCTGTGTTACACCCTCCAACAATACAACAGCAGTTTGCAATAGAAATTAACAGGCTCGGGCTTGTGGCTTTGACATGAAATGTGGGACAGGCTTTTGACAGCCAAATGTTCCTTCTTTCTAACTCTGTGGCAGTTTGACTTTGGTAAAGGGTTTCACAGAAGACACCACCCCGCTGTACAGCAGCCCAGCTGTACCCGTGGTGAAACCCTTCCCCAAACTCCATACGGAGGGTTGTTTCCCTCCCACGTAGTTCCTGTGTGAGAACCATCCCCTTCCCATCCTTCCTAGTTTATGGCAGCACACGGTGTGTCCCTCCGGTCTCACCCGCGAACGTCTCTCATCCAGAGCAGCACGTGCAGGTGGGCAGGGTGGTGGAAAGCCGGGTCTGGTCACACAACGTGGCACGTTCACGTTGAGGGTCACACCTCACCTCCAGGAACAAAGACGTGCCGATTGGCGCAGGAAACTGTTCTGGAAAACTGCGATTTTAAATCGGCTGAACATCAGCTCCCAGCATCACTCTGTGGTAAAGACAGCTAGTCCTTGGATGTGGAGGCAGAAATATCTCATGGGCATACATACAGATTTATTTAACACTGCCCCACTATTGCCACGCTGCCTTCAGGTCTGGCTGCTGCCATCTCCAGTGGATGACGAAACTGCCACCCCTCCAGCCACACTCACAGCGAAAGGACAGGTTAACACGCCTTGTAGCTTATTCTCAAGGACAACAATACAATCATCGTGTCAAAGAGAAAGTTCATCAGAACTCACTCGCAGTCTGTAAGTGCCAATATAGGGGTGCAGGTACTTGATCCAGGGTCCCCTGAAGCGCACGGGTGGATGTGTATGAGGGGTCTGGTGCTGGAACCTAAAGTTGAGCACATTTAGAGGAGCATTTAGCACACTTAGCACATCACTGTTCTGTCACATACTCCCCAGTGCTAAAAGCGTAAATCAAGATCGGATGGTTTTCTGAAAAATATACTCTGCTGAGATGGAGAACCCCTTGATGTGCAGAGCAGCCTGGAGGATCACAAAGGTCTGTTCTGACTGTCTAACTTACTCTGTCCAAAAGTTTAGAAACTGAACCCCAGTGACAGAAGCACCAGCCACTGGCCTTCCCTGGTCGATGGAGGCAGCAAGTTCCACAGCTGCCTGCCCTTCATGAATGTGCCAGTTCTTGGGAAAGGAAAGGAGCCGTACATCTCTGACCTCTGCCTCTAAATGTAAGTAGGACAAGCAGATCTTCTTGTCAAGTTTGGCTCTTTTGCTATTTCGTCTGCATTTGTCCTTAGTCTGACTCTCCCCAAGGCAGCTGAAATGCGGTGCTGGAGGCTGTCCCGAGATTGCTGCAAGAATGAATCAGCACAGCAGCCCTGTTTGTCTGGCAGTCTCCAACCCCGGACACCCCCGTCCATCAGGACTGCAGACTAGGAGAGGGCAGCGCTAACTTCACATGAAACTAATTTCACCATTTCTACTTACCATGCATGGAATCAAGGGCTGCAGTTTTATCAGTCCCTGTAGGAAGCAGATGGGGATGAATAAATCGGTGTTAACCTGCTGCTGCCACTGCTCTGCTGCTTCCTGGGGCTTCTCCAGCCCAGCCCACAGAGCCTGGAAGCAAATGAGTTACGAAACCAGACGTGCGTTTATCAAGCTAACAAAGTTATGCTGTCATTATGTCCCTTTCATGTGCAATTAAAGGCCTCCAGGCCCACAGGAAAACCAGTGTAAAACCATTTTGTATTGATTTGACATCAAGGAAGGAAATGTCCTCACTCGGGACACGTCTCTCCTTTGGTTGAGCTTGTGAACATTGGTGAAGGAGGGGGTCAAATCTCACCTAAAGTCAACAGCCTGTTTCCTTCAAATAACGTGACATTCTCCGAGTCTAATGATCACCGTGGTCACAGCTATGGAGCCCGAGGCACTTCCCTCCCACCCCCTTGACTTTCTTTTAAAAGCCCGAGTAACTCCAGAAAAAGAAGCAAGAATAAAAAGCTTCATGCCTCGCTTTTTAGAAATCCTTTTCTGTTTTTATTACAGACAGAATGACGTTGTGTTGAGCATCTGAGAACTGGGAACCAGCACAGAAGTTTGCCAACAGAGGATGCAGAGTTTATCCAACTAAGAAATGGGCTGCCAGGCTGACAAACAGAAAACGAGTCAGTAAAACCCTCAGAACGTACCCAGCAGAGAGCAATGGTGCCTGGGTAGCGGCAGGAGAGAGGACTTGATAGGACTTCTCTGTCAACACCTTTGCTGTGTGCATGATTTAGTTGGCAATTTAAATTCCCCATCAAACATTTTAAAAATAACCCTTAGTAAGTGGGTGGCCTCACAGAGAAAATGTGTGTGAAAGTTACAGCACAGGCCGTGCCCCCGTGTGATGGGGCAGTCCTTCGGGCCCCTGATCCTGCACAGGGAGCACCGGGAACCGCAGCCACGCTCTGGAACAGAGGAGGAGGACAGTAAAGGGAACGGGGGGGTGGGTGCACAGAGTAAGAAAACACCCACCCCAGACGGGGTGATTATGTCCCATCTTATTAACTAATCCCTGTGCAGAAGGGGATTTGCCTAGAGACCTGGCTGCACCAGTCCCCCATTCACAGCGAGCGTGGTTCACCTGTGACGTGACTGATTTCCATTTCTGAGTGCTGATTAATAAAACCAGTTCTCACTCTACAAGAAAGACACAGCCAAGTCAGACGTAAATTGGAAGCTTGCCACTACACAATGTAATTCCCCCTAAAACAAACGCTGTTCCCTAAATCAGAACAGCAGCCTATTTCTTCTCTTTCCAGATAGGATGGCGGTGTCCATCTGTCAGGCTCAGCTCAGACTGACCCCCGAGGTTCTGGGGTCGCACACTCCTGGAGCAGAGGGGATGCTCCGCGGTGCCAGCACCTCGATTCTGGTGGGTCCTGCAGCAGCTCCCCTGCACCCGAGCACAAACATCATCTCCATCCTCCCAGGGATCCAGCCCTTCCTGGGATCCCCTCCCTGATCCCTGTCTCCCATCTACTTTCCACAGACAGCAAGGAGATCTGCTTTGCCAGCGGCATTTGAAGACGCACCACTCATGACTGTTTGCCTCAAAAGCATTTTGCCAACTAGCACACAAACCTGTGATTTAAAAAAAAGAGAATGCTCTTAATTACAGGGGACAGGCATTTTGTCATGGTGTAATTAAAGGCTTCAACTCTGATGTGAGACACACATACACAGAAATATAAATAATGCTTTTTGCTGGGCTCTAAAGCAAGGCTGCTGCAGTGAACACACACGGAACCCGAACTTCAGTTCTCACACCATCTCTGAACTAGAGGCCTTACAGCACCTAACAGAAAGAATCTTAAAAGTGAAAACTAATCTTAGAAAAACATCAGGAATTGTCTTATACAGTGAATAATTTCCAGTAAAGGTCAGATTCTGCAGCCTTCACTTCTCAGAAGAGCCCCCGTGTTCCTTCGCTGGTGCAGAAAACTTCAGTGCAACCATTTATGCAACAAGGCACTAGGAAAGATAAACATTAAAATCAGGATTTGAATAAATATTGCTATTAAAGTATAATGCTGAAACTTTTGCACATTTGCAGACCCAGACAAAGGCCAGGCCCTGTTCCAAGGAATTTTAATTCCCCATGAGGCTTCACAACCACATGGAGAGGTCCCAACCAAAACAAGGGGGTTGTCTAACGTGACCAGGGCTGGTGCACAGGGCCACGGGGCAGCCTGCGGCTCAGGGACACGCTGTTTTGTCCCCAGAAAGGCTCCCTTCCTCGAGTGCCATTGCTCGGCAATGAGCAGGGCTCTGCTCACCCTCTGCAGAATTCCTGCTGCCGGCTCTGGCATCAGCAGAAGAGTGAACCTTCCCCCTTGCCGGGGCAGAAGCTGTCGGGGATGGTGAAGCTCCTGCTCGGCGGGCCGAGCTGGCAGTGGAGGATCAGATTCGCTCCTGCTGAGGTGGTCCCGCGGGGAGGCGAGGTCGTGGTGGGCAGCCCCCGGCTGTGCATCTGTGCGGGCGGCACCAGGGGCCTTGTGTCTGGGGGCAGGGGGAGAGCGTTCCCCAGGGGCAGTGGCAGAAGGCACCGCAAACCAACCTCGCCCCGGTTGTTTGAAGGGGTAGATCCTTCCCCAGCTGCTGGGCGCTGCCGCTGCCCCCGTGGTGACAGTGACCACCCCACCAGCAGCGCAGGGCTCATCCCACGGGGGAGCAGAGGGGCTCTGGTGCCAGCACGGAGCCCGCAGTGGTCAGTGCTGTGAAGCCACAGAGTCGGGGCAGCTGCACGGCAAAGGTCACACAAGACTAGGACAGCAACCCAATTTAACCCTCTGAAGAGAAGGCCGGGGCAGACGCTGGGCAGAGCTCTCCTCTGCTGCGGAACAGCGCTCCAAACGCCCCATCCAAGTTCACCAATGCTGTCTCTTCTCCTGACCCTGCAGACATGAACGGCTGCCCAAAAATTCAAGGTCCTGTGGGTTTTCCACTCAGCTCAGGGCACTGCGCAGCTCCAGCCGCTTCCCAGGGCCCAAGAAGAAGGAAACAACCTCAGGCCGTTTCCTCCCGTGACTTCAGCGGGTGCCCACGGAGCCCCCCGGGTGCCGCAGGGACATTGTCCTCTGGCTCCCTGGGAACTTTTCTGGGTGAGTCCCACCAGCCCCCGGGGGACGGGCACAGACACTGGCACTGGGGGGTTTCCCCACAGAAAAGGCTGGAAGAAGCACAACGGACAGGCGGGGCGAGCACTGACCTGGCACCGCGCTGGGCGCACGCACCGCACGCCGCTTCCCTGAGAAGAAACAAGTGTTTTGAAGAAAAACGTTACCCGGGACTCCCGTTCCGTCGGTGGGCGCTGCCAGCGGCCCCCGCACCCCCCGCGGGCCTGTCCCGGCCCCCGCCTTTGCTCGGGACGCG